>VDFB02168118.1:170653795-170716742 GCA_007258455.2 Sequoia sempervirens
AAGACACTCAATTTCTAAGGTGTTTTAATTAATGTCAAAGCAATTATTTAATTAATATAGGTTTCCTTTTTGGAGAAAAAGAATAATAAGGCTTTGGAATGTATAATTTGGTCAATTCTAGAGGCTTAATTAAGTCCAATTAATTAAGGAGATGGAAACATAGTGTGAAATTCTAAAGGTATACAATTTTCTACACTACATTTAGCCCCCACTGTAGTGAGACTACGATCCCACACTCAAACTCACATTCAAGTAGAAAAATAAGTCAAGCGAGGTCCAATTGTACAACTTCTGGAAGGATACAGTGACAGGGATCAAGGAGGATGATCAATCCCCCAAGATCTAAGATCTTATGGAAAAACCAACAAAGGCACAAAGAGACACATGCATGCAACAACAACACAAGATGCACAATCATGCAATGTCAACATTTTAATGCAAAGAGAAAGGGAAATGAAAAGGAATGGATCAAGACCTTGATTGTTTGTCCAACAGGGATGGATTTAAAGCCTCAAATTTTTGTCAAAAAAAAGCATTCAAAAGTGAAAACCTACTGTCCACTATGCGAACAAAATACTCAAGAGGGATAGTGAAAATTAGTTGTTCACTAGGTGAACCTCAAAGGTTGAGAAACACACACTAGATCTACAAGGTACACACACATAAAATGGTGGAACATGGGTAAAGTCATCACAAAAATTGTGTACCCATAAGTCAGTGCCAAATGATCAATGTCAAAATAAAATAATACCAATGAAATAAAGCCAATGCGATAATGACGATATGTGCCCCCACTTTAAAGCAATTGCTAAACACCATGCTGTGAGCAATTACTTTAAAGTAGAAAATGATAAATGAAAATTGTTAAAAGGGACATGAGATATTATTTGGAAAGCCCTATGCCAATGATATATTTCCAAATGAAGTTGTGTAATGAAAAAGGAAGTTACCCCCAAATGAAATACCAAAGATAATACATAAGGGATCCCTGTATTTAGGGTCAATGTGTGTCTTTGCTATAGTGATATAATAGAGCTCGAAGCTGTCATCATTACCCAAATACTCATAGAACAACAAACACAAAGAAATAATGACACATATAGAGTGAAAAAAAATAAAATCTTTTTGGTCAACATGGAAGAGACCTTAATGTCTCAATGCTTTGTATCATCGCCAAAAGGAAAATACAAGACAAAAGAAAAGATAATGTTTACAACATATAGAAGAATGGAGATACAAATAAAAGAATGTCGCGACGGGTTCACTTTCTTTGTATCCTTGCACCAATGGAGTAACAAGGGTCATCCAAACAAAGGTCACAAACATAAAGGCATGCCAAACAGAATAGTATAGGGGGTCACATGACACACACGCAATCACAAAGAACATGAAAAGAAGACAAAGACAATACTAGTATGTCACATATGATCCAACCTATAACAAGTTGTCTGCATCCCAATCTTGATCATTGTATAGAGCATGTGGATAACTAGCCAAAGGGGAAATGAAAAGTTCTATGCTAGGAAAAGGTTATCAAATCTCCTTGCCCCTCAAATGTAGGACAAGGATGAGCCAAGATAAGTGATGAGAAGGTGCTCCTTGTAAAATGGAAAAATGATTTACATATAGTACAATGCATGTAATAGTGAGTATGCTATGATTCTACAACTATCACATGGAAAGGAGCAAGGTTTTTGCATGCTATCCAATTATATAGATAATAGCATGTTCATATATGAACTTATTTAAAATATGACACTCATTAGTAAGATGCCCAATAATTCTATGAAATGCAAAGTAATTCATGTTTGTAATTTTTTCTTTTTTGTTTTCTTGAATAGGTGGTAATGCAATCAATCCTAGATGGAGAAGTTTATCCATTTTTTGTTTAATATCAGTTATACTATGTAAAAATGGTAGCTTCTTAAGTTTGTATGGCTTGGGTTTCTTACTTGATTGGGAAATTGGTTGGTGTGGAGGGGGGGATCTTTATGTCCTAATCCCTTTGTATAATTTGATGGTTTTCTTTTCTAGCAATTGATGGATTTCATCTTCATTTGTTTTGTTACATCCTTTTTTACTTAATATTTGAAAGCCTTGACCATAACTCTCTTCTACGTTGATAGGTGTATCGGTAACTCGATGGGCATATAATAGAAGAGGATCAATATTGTCATTATGAATAGGTTCCTTCATGTTTGGTGGTTTAGGCTTGGAATTTTATTCAACTTCAGGATTTAATAGGCCAAACATATCAAGCAATTTGATGATAGGAGGTGTTGGTTGTTGCATGGAGGGGTAAAAGGATACATTGCTATCTAGGTTGTGAAGGAAATTTTGTATGAATTCTTGCACACTATCTTCATCTTCACCTAAGATGTCAATCTCACGAGAACATTCATTAGGAGGTAAAGGATCATGAATAGGATCAATTGTATTAGGATCATCACCAAACACAACATGAGACATCGAACAAATATTTTAAGGACATCCATATTTTATCAAAACACATATCCATTATGAAAGTTTGTTTTATATTCCAAATGCAAGTATGAATGAATTTTGATGCAAAAGTTTACATCAGATGATTGTAAGATGGAAGAAGAATATGGAAATGATGTCTTTTGAAAGTAAATTTTACTTTTTAATAGTGCACTAGTTTTGATCAATTGAAATAAATGCAAACAACTACCAAAAACCAAAAAAAATCAAACTGTAATTGAGATCTGCACATAGTAGGAAATAAATCAAACAAAGACTAATGTATGCTCAAAAATTTGGAAAATGACCTCTGCAAACAAAAATTTCTAAAACTAAAATTGTATCTACACATAGTAGGAAATAAATCAAACAAAGAGCAATGTATGCTCAAAAATTTGGAAAATGACCCATACAAGGGTAGGTTCGCCCAAGGTAAAATGGGTCTTTGTATAGGGATTTCAAAAAATTAGTTTTGAGTTTCTTATTTAATGTTTAAGTTATTTGTTTTAGGTTGAAAAAAAATTATTTCAATTATATATTTCCATAATTTGATGATTAAATTCAAATGCAATTTGATGGAAAAAAGAAAACAAAATGACAACTTTTGAGATCCCATTTTGACTAATTTTTTATCTAAATGACTGAAAGAAACCCTTGATACACCTACTATGAAAGATGAATACAAGATTTATGAAATATTTTTAGATTTTTGTGAATTTTAAATGATACAAAACTATAATTTTGAAACCCTAAATGAGATGCAAACAAACAAATGCAAATCCTAGATCTCGGGTTTTAGAGACTTCCAAATCAGAATTTATGATGTACAATGTCAGGTTCACCAAATTAAAAATAAGGGAAAAGGGGGACCAATTTAACCAATGCAGAAATACAATGGCCTAGGATTCAAGCACTTCTATCCCTAATTTCATTAAAAAGAGAGGAGATCACAAAAGGATAGAATTGACGTTCAACCTTGAGGTGAGTCAACCCTATTTTGGATTGCTTGGATCTCTACTTTCTTATGACAAAAATGATTTATTTGAAATATTGGGAGATGATTTAAAGTGCATTAATTAACTAAATTATATGACTTAATACTTGAAATGCATAATTCTATGATAACATAAATGGAAACGATAATTTACAAGAAAATTTGAGAAGGGAAGAATGGTGTGCACCTATGATAAAAAGTGGTTGTTAGGGCTTGTAGTAGGACTAGTTCACCCTAGGGCGAATGGGTCCTAGTGTAGGGGTCCAAAAAAAAATTTTGTAGTCCTTTGATCTTGAATCTAAGCTTCTGATTCCTCTAGGTTTGACTATTGAAAAATCAAAAATAAAACATGTAGATGAGTTTCTGTAGTTTGACAACAAATGATGACAACTTTGACAACTTTGTAAAATTTCTCCTAAGTTGATAACCTTTCAATCCTTCTTCACCTATAAATCTGCAAATACAAAGAGAGAACAAAAATGTTTATTTTGGGGTGAATGGGGGTTTGCCTTAGTCAAAACCCATGTTGGTAATTAAACCTTGATAATGAAATAATGATAAAGTGAAGGAATTGATGAATGGACACTTTCTTATCTTAGAGGACTAAAGTCAAACACATCACTCTAAGGTTTGGATCTTGCATGAATTGGCTTGATTGATTGGTTGATTTGATGCTTGAATGCTTGAAACCTACATCACAATGTTAGCTCCAAAACATGACATGAAGACACATGAACTTTGAAATGATGATATGATCTTGATTTTTGTTGTAGATGATTGATAAATCTTCTCTTCAATGCTCTTGACAATATTTTTTCTCTTGGGATTGATCTCTCAAAGTCTTATATTTTGAATTGATAAAATAATTATGTATTTATAGGTGTTTATCTAATGTCCCAAAATTAGATTCCAAACGTCAACACTTGAAACTTGAATTTGAATCATTAAAATGTCACCAAAAACATTAAGAATTAGGACCTAGGACTTAAAGGGGACCCATTCACCCAAGGGCGAATGGGTCCTAGGACCTAAGTCCAGGACACTCAATTTCCAAAGTGTTTTAATTAATGTTAGAAATTGTTTTATATAGGTTTCCCTTTCGGAAAACAAGAATAATAAGGCTTTGGAATGCATAATTTCATCAATTAGAGGCTTAATTAAGTCCAATTAATTGAGGAGATGCAAACATAGTATGAAATTGTAAAGGTATACAATTTTCTACACCACAAGATTTTATTTTTAAATTTATTAATGATTATATGTATGCAAATAGTCTTACATTCTTGTCATCTATTATATAGGAAATTGTAGTTTTTTCATCCATGATGAATCCTTCTCAAACTATGGTAGAAGCATCATCAATGGTATATATACCCATTTGGAAAAATGGAATAAATTATGTACTTCATAGAAACATATGTCCATTTCATAAAGTGTAAATTCTTTACAAAATAGATTTATATTTTGTATAAAATTATGACTTAAAAAATGGATATCCATTTTCAAGAAATCGACATATTTTTCCCTAGTTTTTACCAAATCAAAAAATCAATTTTCACTTGAACCAAAAAAATTCAACAACTCATTTTTTGATTTTGGTTCAGTAAAAACACATTTTTTACCCCTATTGCCACTATTTGGCCTATCATGATCCTACACTCCCTGGGAGGTGTATCACCTATCGTGGACCCATAGAATAAAGCTAATACTATCTACTAGATGAGGGATAACTAGGGAGTGTCACATTGAATGAGATCCCTTACCAAGGATGGCCAAAGGATTCTCCCAATGTTAGCTCTATCTCAACAACTAGAGGTACTCATGAGTAACTTTAGGGGCAATCCACTTCCCTTGTACCATAGTAAATGATGGTTGAAAGGTTTTGTCTATATTTTATTCATTCTCTAGGGGTATACTTGAAATACCACAAGGGTATGTGAGGCATAATCTATAAAAAACCTAGTCCACCAATAAGAATAGGATCTTTGCAGGAAAAAATCCTTCACCTTAGGTTTCCCAAAGCTATGCCAAGCATAGTGTATAGATAGAATGGGATACAAAAAAAAATTGGCAATAGGATGCCATTTAATTACAATCCTAAACATATTTAATGTATCTCCTAAGTCCTTGTAAAGTGTTCCCCAACACTAGGATTAGAAAGAGATTAAATCCGAATGGAATGAACTTGTAAATTGACATTTGTGATCATTCTTAAATGATAGGAACATGTGGGACGCCCAGGAAGAGCTCCTACAAAATAGGAGCACATGGGGCACCCACATGGAAGGTGGAACCCACATTTCTTAAGTTAACTGTTTGGAGGATTCATAACACTTCAATAATGCATGTAAATATCCTACAAGTTAGGGATTGATATTTACATGAGTGGAGTTCAGTTCAGTTATCTTTAGTTGCATGTAGTTAATTTGAGTTGAATGCTAGTTGACTTCAATTGACTTTAGTTACATGACATATAACATACATTCAGTTAAGTGGGGATGATCAATCATGCATAATGTTTGCATGAATTGGTGGAGAGATATGTTTCAGTTAACTAAGATTGATTTGGACCCACCTTGGGCGCCAAAGTCGGCATCTTTGATTTAACACCTTTTGCATGAGAAGATAATTACAAGGCTCAGTTAAGTGGGCCCATTCTTGGGTGCCAACTTTGAGGTGATGCTTGCAAGATATTTTCTTGACCAGCGATCATTTAAGTGTTCAGTTTGGGGTGCCTAAATTGAGGAGACTTTGGTTTTCACTTCATTTTATAGTGTGGAACTCTACTTTCACAATATAGGAATAGATATTTGTGAGGAGCTTTGTGCTCTTGTAATTGACAAATTTCTTTGGATTTATAGTGCACAATTATTGTCTATTTATTGCAGCAATTGCATCAAAGTTTGTAATCTTGGTTGCACATTAGCAAGTTGAGCTTGTGCATGTGTGAGGGTTTGAAGCATGGCATGGGATGTGTGGATTCATGTTTGGTCACATGAAATGCATGGATAGCTTGTGTTGTAGAAAGTGTATGAGAGTTTATTGCAGGTTGTGAAGAAGGATTGTTGAAGGAAAGGAAGCATATCAATCAAGGATTGACATAGTATTATTGTAATCTTGTTCTAAGGTTAAATAATAGAAGCACTATTGATTCTAGTGGTGGAGTTTTTTCCCGAAAGGGTTTCTCCACATAAATGTTGTGTCACTTCTATCTTCTTGTATCATTCTTCTACAATCTTTTGTCTCTTTATACAATTGGTAAAATTGATCTAAATAAATTAATCATACACAAAGAATTGTTAACAAAGAACACTTAATTAGATCTACAATCTCATACTTTTAGAAGTTTTAAGCTACAATTTCACCTTCATTTTCAACATTTGGTATCAGAGGTAACGGTTGGGTAGTGTTTGGGACACCTTTCTCTTAAAATTTTGAAGGTTTTTTGGTTGTAGTGGGAGCTTTTACTATTGTGTTATTGCTGATTTGTAAAAGAAGTGTGTTTGTATCTTCTTGGTATGAGGATCATGGTTTTAATTTTCCTTTTGGGATATCTTGTTACATTTGAGTTATTTGATTGTGTTGAGGCCATGGATGATTTTCATTTAGGAGATGGTTATCATAATGTCATGGATAGCTTGGTTATATGTTCTAGTGGGAGCTTTTGACAACGATGGTTTGATGTTTATCTTGTTGCCATGTATAGCTCGATATCACAGTTCAATGGGAGCTTTGGTAGGATATGGTTATCTTCATGTGATTTGAAGAGGTTTTAAAAATCTTGTTTCATGGAAGACCCTTAGAGTCTTTGGTAAAGGTGTTATTGTTCTTCCTTTCAAGAGGATGTAGTTCTTTGTGGTTTTGAGTATTAATCATTTACTTGGAGCTTCATGATTATGCAGGTTGCATTTGAAGTTGGCATGGATTGATTGGTGGGTGCTCATGGATACTAGAGAGACTTGGGTTAGGCTAGATATTTCTTATGTTAAGAGATATGTGTTGGAATGGTTACTATATACACCTAAAATTGGTCTGGAGAAAATTAATTAAATACTAGTTATTTAATTAATAAATCTTTAATTCTTCTACTTATAAATAAATCGACCAATTTATTTATATAGTTCACTTTCTCTAAATTCTTCGTATCTTAAATCACTTTCTTCATGTTTTAATTAAATAAACAACTTTAATTATTATTTTTATTTAATTAACTCCCTGAACTATTAAATTCGAATTTACTCACATTTCTACCAACTTCTCATCTTCCACCTCATCATGTGTGTCATGGAATTAAATATTCTTAATATTTAATTAGCATTTATCTTCAACAAATTATAACCAATTTTGAGACACTTGGATTTATCCTCCATTTGATTCCTCTCACACTTGGAAATTTGTTCTACTAAAGGGAACACTCTCCTTGATTCTCTCTAACTTTTTCATCCTCCATCATCTATCTCTCTAGATCAAATCTGAACCTTCAATTCTTGCGACACCAACTAGTTATGCCTTGGAGAAATCTATAAATACAGTTTCATTTACATCATTTCATATAGATAATTGAGCATAACTAAACTATGCAGAATTTTAGAGAGCATTGTTATCTTAGAATATTAACATTGAGCATTTAGCATTTGCATCTTATAAGCATTTAGTTAAATCATGGCTTTACCATTAGCTGCATCTTAAAGTAATGCAGTTGTATCATAGCATTTCATTATCAATATCACAATAGCATTATAACTTTAGCATATCATCTACCACATAACATTTAGCAATCAATCATGTAGAAAGGTTTATTGCATTTCCAACATCTCATTCCTTAGGTTGTCATTTAACAAGTCATTTGATACACACAATCTGAGAGCCACCTAATAACTTGAAAAATCCTTGGAGATAGAGGACAATGGGACAACATTAGAGAATTTTTTTGTTTCAATTTGATTAGATTGTTATTTGAATTCTCTAATATAATGTTTCATTGATTATGTTGTATTACTTTGCTTTTGCATTCTCACATATTTTAATACCTCACAATACATTTTGGCACCCACCGTGGGGCTCGAAGCCCCATTTTTAACATTTTCTAGCAAGTCTTTGTTAGCAGTTTTGATCATGAATTTCAAGGTAGTGCACCCAAATCATCTTTTAGTGCATATACATGCTCTTTTGGCACATCCAGTTTCTATTTCAGCACACTTGTATGCTCTTTTGGTGCATCAAGGCTTTGTTTCAACGCATAAGTGGAATCTTTCGGTGCATCTATCCTTTATTCTAGCACATATAGGACTTGGGTTTTCATTTTCTACTTTCCAAATTAGTGCATTTAGGGTGTTAATTAGCACATATAGTGGATATTTTAGTGCATATGGTCTTTGTTCTAGTGCATTTAGTTTTATTTGCAGAGATTCAAAATTTTGGAAACCAATTGATGTCTTTCTATTTTGCAGGTATTTTAAATGTTGTCAAAGACAATTATCTAAAGCTACTAATGGTGTTTGTTGGGGCTGGAGTTATTTTTGTTTTCCTTTGATTAAATAGGCATCTAGTTTAATTAAGAGGTTAATGAGCACCATGTATGTTGTGCTTGTAAAGTGATAGGCCTATGCTCTCCCCTTCACTAGGTGACCAAAATTCCAGACTCACTCTTTCATTTATTGTACTAGCACCCTTAGAAGGCCTATCATAGTGAGAAAAAGTACTCACCCTACGGGAACAACTAAAGCCAAGTATTCCAACCCACTATAATCAAACATGAATTTGAGGAAACTCACTTTCAACGGTAGTGTGCATTGATAACCATCCCCAAATCCTTTTTTTTTAAGGTAGGGAGGTCTCCTGAGGGAGTTTATCAATTTCCGCACCAAACAAAAACCCTTACTAAGAACTTTAAGTGTATAAGCCAGTTGAGTTAGTCTCCAAACATTTTTAATATTCAAAGTGCAAGGGGGGGAAGAATATGCCCCCAAGATACTCACCATATAACTACCAGGGATTACTGGACAAAAATGGAGGATTCAACTTTGGTTAAGACCTAGGAAAGGTTAAAAAATGGGCGCCCTCTAGGGGGTGACAGGGTTGTGTGAGATGATGTAGTTCTAAGATGTGGGTTGTGATATTATAAATGACCCTTGACATTAGAAAAGTGACTAATCTATTCGCTATTGTTTAATACATATGGAAATAAAAGGGATCATACCAGATCCTTGAACATACACTTAATGTTTAGATCATAGGGTGAAACAACTATTTTACAGCTTGTTGTTGTGTTTGAAATCATTTTTCAAGAGATCATCCATTTAAAAACAACACTTAATTCACATGGTCCACAAACAAGAAAACCAAGTAAACTTACTATTCAAAAGATCTTCCATTCAAAAAACAACAAATTCACTAAGTTAAAAACAAGAAAACTAGACAAACGTGCAAAATAGTGACCATTTCCATTTTAGCAAATTAGTTGTATGTTTTAGCTTATCTAGCTCATTTTTTAGCTCATACACTCCCTGTTTCAGTGCATTGAGTTCATAGTTTGACGCATACAATTCATATTCTAGTGCATTTACCACACCTTCCAATGCATCTAGGTTCTTTTCTGGCACATTTAGCTCACCTTTTAGAGTATTTAAGTCATATTCTAGCACATTTGTCCCATCTTTTAGTGCATTTACAATCTATTTAGCTCATTTACTTGATACTCCAATAGAGCCAAGTTGAACATTTTTCAGATAACTTGAACCCTATTTAGGGGAAATCTAGCGCATCTATGGTTTATTCTAGTGCATTCACCACATTTTTTGATGCATATAGGATCTTTTCTAGTTCATTGGATTCATCTTTCAATGCATTTAGCCCATGTTCTGCCACATTTACCTCACTTTCCACTACATCAACTTTGTGTTCTAGCACACATAGGGGGGCAGTCTAGCGCATCTGTGACATCTTTCAGCACATTCATAGTCTTTTCCAGTGCATTCATCAGATCTTTTAGCACATTAATTTCCTATTTTGGCACATCTAGGGAACAGTCTAGCACATCCAGACCATCTTTTAGCACATTTGTTCCATCTTTTAGCACATTTGGACCCTGTTTTAGCGCATCCATGTGAGTCATAAACAGAGATCTAATTTGAATTTCTGTCAAATAATTAAAACCAAATTTGGGCATTCTTTCCTCATCATAGATCATTCCTCATTCAACCATCAATTTAAACTTGAAGAAACTGGCCTTTGCAAGTGAAATTCCTTCAACTAAACTTGGATCAAACCATCTTAAAGTTCCTAAATCATCAACCTATCATCTGATTGCTAGCTGAGTTTCATCATTAGGATCTATCATCCTTCATCATGACCAAAATACTATCATCAAATTTATCACCTTACTCTCATCAATAGAATCCATCATTCTAGTTGACTTAGGTATCTCCTTGGCACTCCTAAACAAAGATCAAAGTATAGTACACCTTTATCACTTGTATGCCCATTTTAACAAGAGCCCCAAAACAAAAACTCGGAGAAAAGGAAATTGAAACTCAAACTACCATGGTTGAAGGTGAAGAAAAACCCTTTCATAGATTCCACCAACCTGAAACAGATGAAATCATTGATGAAGACATTCAAACAACTCAACAAGATCCCAAATTCCACAAGTTCATGGAAAGGTTTTAGAAAAAGATGGAGAAAAATATTTTTTGATGTTGGCTAATCAAGGTGTGAAACTACCAACTAATTTTGATGTTAATCAATTAAAACGAGCTCCCAAGAGGATAGAGGATGATTCATGAAACACTGATCCAATGAGTGCTTTGACCCAACAAATGCAAATCCTTCAACAAAATATCCAAGACATGCAAAGAGGAACCACAAAAAGATACTTGTTGCAAGATATCTTCCCTTATCCTTTTGACAGAAGTTTGAATATGATACCATTTCCACCAAACTATGACCTTCCAAAATATGACAAATATAATGGAAAATATAATCCTATAGATCATGTGAGAGAATTTTGCACCATGAGTCTTGAGTTTTCACATGAAGAGACCTATTTGATGAGATTATTTCCATGAAGTTTGGGTGGCCATTGCATGGAATGGTTTTCAAAACTCCCACCCAGTATTAGATCCTTTGAAGAGATGGTAAATAAATTCATCACACAATACTCATACAATATCCAACATGAAATAACCATGAAGGATCTTTGCAACACAAAAAAAAGGGTGAATCATTCCTTCTATTTTTACAAAGATGGAGAATATTTTTTGCTAGAAATGTTCATCCTATACCTGAAAATGAAAAGATGAAAATATTCATTGATAATTTAAACGATGAGATGAGCTATAGACTCAAATTGCAATGTCCACCCAACTTTGAAAAGATGATTGAAAATGGAATTAAAATTAAAGAATCCTTGGTTAAAAGAGGGGGATTAAAAATCTATAATGAAGGAAAAAACTTAGCAAACTCCTCCAACCATTATAACAACAATGAGAAACCCAAATTCTGGAAAAGAAACAAGAATGTTGGTAATGATAGTGCAACTAAAACACATAATGCAAAAGTAGTCTTCAATCTATCAGGAATTACAACCAAGACCAATCAAAACACTAATCAAAACACCAATAAAAACAACAATCAAAACAATATTGAATCTAAACCACCACCATATCAAACACCATCAAATCGTAGAAAATTTACACGTTTGGGAAAATCACTTGAGTCAGCCTTAAAAGAACTTATTATGGCTAAGCTTATAACATTACCAGAGGCACAAGATTGGGAACCAATATTTAAACCATCATGGTAGAATGATGCCTATTATTGTGATTTTCATAGAAACAAGGGTCACAAAACAAATGATTGCATGCAACTAAAACATTTGGTGCAAGATTTGATAGATAGAAAGGAAATATCAATAGAGGGACCTCAAACAAATGTTGATCATGGAGCATACAAGAACCCTTTACCCAACTATGAAAAAGGGGAGTCTTCCTCAACAAACACAAAAGGGAAAAATGTGAATTATTTCTATGATTCTACCATCCTTCATATTGAGACAGTTGATGATCAAACTAATGACATTGAAATCAATGACAAACAAGACATTATTGCAGCTGAAAATCAACTCAATGACGTCATCATCAAATCAAATCAAATCAATGACACCAAACAAGACATGGTTGCAACTGATAATCAAATTAATGTCATTAAAATCAAAGACAAACAAGACAACATGCCAATAAATGTGACCACAAGAGCCCAATATAAGTATGTATTGAAGGGAAGTACCTCTAAAACATTCATTGTCCCATCAAATCAATACAACATAGTAGACCAATTACAAAATATTCCAGCACAAATATCCATCCTAGAACTTCTCAAAATTTCACCAACTCACAAGGATATTCTAGAAAAATCTCTAGTGGACACCACAATACCAACCAATTTGGAAGTTTTTCAATTCCAAGCCATGGTGGGACATCTAACCACACCTCATTGTCTATCATTTTCAGAAAATGATGATGCATCCCTTACTCATCCACACAATGCACTACTTCACATTGAGGTTATAATCCATAAATATCAGGTCAAACACATTTTAATAGATGGAGGATTTGGTCTAAATATATGTACTTTAAAGCTTGTTCGTGCACTAGGTCTCTCAAAAAATTCAACAGATGTTAGAAGAAAGATCACTATCAAAGCCTATGATGATGATGAAAGATCCTCTCAAGGACTGATTGTCTTTCCAATTCAAGTGGGGCCAATTCAAAAGGATATAGTTTTCCAAGTTTTAGACAAATATTTGACATACAACATACTCTTGGGTCAACCTTGGATCCATGAAATGCAAGAAATTCCCTCAATGTATCATCAATGCTTGAAATTTCCCTATAATGGACAAGAGATCGCCATTTCAGCTAATTCCAATAATCCTCAATATTGCAGCACTCTTGAGATGGTCCAAGATACTTTTGTACCATACAACAGGGAAGCTATCACTCCTAGTTTGTTAAGAAATGAGAGCCAACTAAATTATTTGTCAAATCGGTCTGAGAAAAAGGTTCAATCAAAAGATAAAGGTATTGGTGATTCTACTTCCTCAAGCAATGAAAATCAACTAAATGCTTTGTCCAAACTATTTGAGAAAAAAAGTTTAGTTGAAAGAAAAAAGCATGTGTGAATATTCTTTTGAGCAATCCTTATGTATTTCACAGTTTTTTCCTTCTCCAAAGTCATATGGACAACCATCAACATCAAGACAACAATCCTCACAACCCATCACACTCTTTGATGGTAAGTTTGTAAAAGAAGACACTCTAGTGGATGAATCTTAAGACAAGGATGTTTTTAATTATTTGTACAAAGATGAAGAAGCATCACAAGCATCAACTTCCAATGTACTAACAGAGCCATATGGAAAAGGGTTTACAATCCTAGAAAAGATGGGATATGAAGGAAAATGTCCTATTGGCAAAAGAAAAGAAGTTATTGTGGAATCAATACATCCCATCACAATCAATGCAAAGGACAAGACATGACTAGGATACAAATAAGACACAATAGAAGAAGCCAAGCAAAAAATTTGTGAGTGAATCCTCCAATTACAATCTAGTTCTGAAATAGACTCCAATGAATATGAATGGGAATCGCTATCTGAAATATTTTTTTAAGACAAAGAAATTGATGTGATAAAGAGGTATGCACCCATATGCATGGAGGGACAAATTTCAAGGTATAGACCACTTGAAATTGGATCATTACATATCGATGACTCTAGTGAGGATGATTAGACATTGAGAGAGATGGATCATTTGGAGGAGAGTAACCTTGGCATTGCTATCGAACACTTGGAAAACATTGCCATCACGACACTTACTCCTTTTGATCTAAACCAATTTGATGATTCCTTACCATTGATACACCCTGAACTTATTGACTGGGACCAAACTGAGCTACTTGATATCCCTATCTTTCAAAATGATGATGGCATTATGAACTTCCTTTGCTCTGAGAATCCTGAAACATGTTCCACCAATGAATCTCATAATGAAGATTCAAACAAGGGGAGTTCCAAATCTCTTAGCTACAAAATGATGAATATCAAAAATCAATCTAATGGTGAAACCCATTTAATGGCAGTATTAGATCAAGAAAAAGTAAAAATAAAGAGCGTATCCAATGGTGAAAACCTCTTTGAGGCACTGAAGGATGGGAGATTTGACACTCTTCCCAAGCATTATCATGAGATATCTTCAGTATTGGTTGAGCCTACACAATCTATAAACATTGGTATTGTTGGAATAGTGAAGACCCTACATCTAGCAGCATCCATGACAGAGCAGGAAAAATTGATTTTCACCAATTTTTTTGAAGAGAGACAAATCAACTTTTCTTGGTCCTACACTAACATGCCAGGAATAGATCCAAATATAATAATGCATCACTTATCTTTACCACTAGGAGTGAAGCCAATAAAGCAAAAAATGAGGAAAATGCACCCACACATCACCCTAATGGTGAAAGCAAAATTGAAGAAATTATTGGATGCAAAATTCATTTAAGAAATTAACTATGTAGAATGGATCTCAAAAATTGTACCAGTCTCTAAACGAGACAACAACATTAGGATATGCACAAATTTTAGAGATCTTAACAAAGCTTGTCTGAAGGATGACTTTCCTTTTCCTAACATAGACATCATTATGGATTTAATAGCTGGACATGCAATGCTATCACTCATGGAAAAAAATTCAAGCTATAATTAGATAAAAATTGCACCAAAATACCAAGATAAAACAACTTTCACATGCCCATGGGATACATTTTGTTGGAATGTCATGCCTTTTGGGTTAAAGAATGCAGGAGCCACCTATCAGCGTGCAATGATGACAATCTTTCATGACATGATGCACACATTGATGGAGGACTATGTAGTTGACTTACTGGAAAAATAATTCACTAGAGAAGGACATCTAGAAATCCTAGATAAAATATTCACTCAGTTGGAAAAGTTCAATGTGTGCTTAAACCCAAAGAAGTATGTATTTGGAGTGACATCAACTAAACTCTTAGGATACATAGTCTCAGGGAAGGGAATCGAGGTAGATCCAACAAAAGTCAAGGCCATCATGGAAATGCCACCTCCTAAGAATATCAACCAACTAAGATCTTTGCAAGGAAGATTTAAATCCATCAGGAGATTCATCACACAACTAGCAGACAAAAGTCATCCTTTCACTCATTTTCTACACAAGAATGTTTCTTTCAGATGGGATGAAAAATGAGAAGCTTCTTTTAATCAACTGAAACAATATCTGATGAGTCCACCTATCTTGATACAACCAATAGAGGGAAAACCACTCCTACTTTACATAGCAACTATTGAGGTATCTTTGGGAGCTTTTCTAGCACAAGAAGACTCTACAAGAAAAGAGAGGGAAATTTGCTACATCAGTAGGACACCAAATGACTATGAGATTAACTACACATTCATTGAAAAATATTGTTTAGCAGTATTGTTTGCTACTCAAAAATTGTGACACTACATGTTAACACATACCATCAAACTGATAGCCAAGATAGACCCATTAAAATATCTGCTCAACAAAGCCAATTTAATAGGAAGACTAGCAAAGTGGGTAATGATATTCAGTGAATTTGACATTTAGTATGTGGATAGAAAAGCAATCAAAAGGCCAAGCGATAGTAGACTAGTTAGTTGAAGCACCATTACAAGATGACCATCCCATGCACGTTGAATTCCCAGATTCTGATGTCCTCACAATAACAATGCAATAGTGGATTATACTTTGATGGGTCTTACACGCAACATGGATCAGGTGTTGGAATCCTATTTGTCACTCCTCAAGGATGCACCATTCCAAAGTATTATAGATTAATTTTCCCTTGCACTAACAACATAGTTGAGTATGAAGCATTAATCATTGGTATCAAGGTAGTGGTGGAATGGAAAATCATATAGTTACAAGTCTATGGAGATTCTCAATTGGTCATAAATCAGGTTAATGACAACTACTAGACAAAAGATGACAAGCTAATGCCATACAAGAGAATGGTAGATGACTTTAAGAAGTACTTTGTTGAGATAAAATTTGAGAAAATTCCAAGAGTGGACAACAAAGCTGCAAATGCCATGGCAACCATTGCTTCTCTTCTATAGATACCAGAGAAATGAGCTCATTATGAATTCATGGTGGAATAATTGTTTAATCTTGCCTATGACAATCCTGAATCCCAAGTAGTATACCATCTAGCTGAGGCTGATTCTTCAATATATGGGAAGATCTACACCTATCTAAGAGACAATACCCTACCACCTGATCTATCCTGAAACCAAAAATAAAACTTTATTCGTCAAGCAACTCGACACACCCTGATAGCCGATACACTTTATCGATGAGGTTTTGATGGTACTCTCCTTCAGTGTCTTGAACGTAACAAATCTAAAAACACTTTGTGAGAGGTTAATGAAGGTATCTATGGCACTCATTCAAGTGGTCTTACTCTCCCTAAGAAACTCCTACACTTAGGATATTATTGGCCAAACATAGAGAAGGAATCCTTTCAATATGTCAAGAAATGCCAGAAGTGTCAAGTCCATGGAAACCTTATATATGCATAAATTCATCATCACGGCCACAAAGTACTTCACAAAGTGGATTGAAGTTGTCCTTTTAACCACCATCACAGGTAAAAAAATTTCCTCTTTCATCCTGAATTACATTATCTTTCGATATGACATCCCTAGCTCCATTGTCAATGACAATGGTAGAACTTTCAAAAACCAAGATGTTTAGGAACTTTGCAAAAAATTCCATATCCAACATCGATTTTCCACACCATACTACCCTAAAGGGAATGGCCAAGAAGAAATCTCTATTACATCCCCTATGAATTAATATGTCATTGATAATGGAACCTTGGTCGTTAAGTTAGTTGTAAATAACCGCCTTTCATGTGAACATCAAATATGGATTAAATAATTGTTTTATTGTTGCAACTAAAAGTGCGAATGTGAATGATTATTTTAATATGCAGAAGTATTTGATGATAATGATGTTGTTATTATATGTAATATGAATTTATGCATAAAGAATGGCCTACCTCTAGTTTCCTGTGTCAAGTGGTTGCAAGATCGACATCACACGCAGGGAAAAGGGGCTATCATCAGGGAGAGGACTTAGTTGACAAGGATCGAATTGTCATCAAAATCTGGGTAGTGTATGGCATGCAATGACATACCCTTGGCCATGATTTAAGTATATTAATTATTATGTCGAAATAATAGGAATAATATAAATTTGATTATCAAGCCAAAAATTAAATATAAGATAATTATCAAAGAAATTTCAATTATATGTATACAAGACATACTTTATTATTAATAAAACAAAATAAATTAAATATTAAAATATAAAAACACTTATTAAGGGTATTTTAAATATAATAATATAATTATAAATGTTTGGATATTAAATTTTGAATTATAATAATAGTAGACCTATATATATATATATATATATTAAAACAAAAGAATGTATTATTCATTGTCGAATCTAAGCGAGAGATGGCCGATGGCCCATGGAGGCAGAGTATTCCACCACTCCATCTTGAAATGCATGGAATGAAAGAAGGCATAGGGGATTCTGGATGGAATTTGAGACGGAACTCTCAAAGGACAGTCTCCTTCGCTATCGAGAAATCATCCTCATTCATTCATCTTTTCATTCTCTTTTCATGATCGCAAGAAAAAACTTGGGAAAAACTTTGTCGAAGTTTCAGGGATATTTTTCCATCATAGCTAGCAGGATTCTTTTTATTCATCTATCTAATGCATTTGAAGGAGTTTTCCATCTTAAGCTATTCTTGCAATAAAGCTTTCAAATCCATCTGTGGCAGAGAGTATTTTGTCTTAGTGCAGATCCATCTATAGTGTCGAGCTATGTGAGAGTTCGAATTCAAATTTTTGTGGATGAGCAACAACTTTGGAAATTCTTGGTCAAGTCATAGGAGTTCCTCAAACAATCGATTGAAGAGGAGAGCTACTGACATTGCAAGTTTCAGACATTAGCTAGGCACGTTATGAACCTTATACCTGATATTTCCATTAAAAACTATTCAATATCATTATCATGAGTTTCTATTAAAATTTCCTAACAGATAGAATTAAGAATGTCCTTTATCTCAATGAGTCAAATTAGGAGTCATATTTCTATGTGTTCAAGATTCGATATAGATTTATTTTCTTCTATTCATTTGTCAATAAATATCTCTATTTTTTATTGAAAGTAGGGCTCTGTAATTGTGCGATGAACCTTTTAGCTTTCCCTAAAATTAGGTTGAGACTCTGTCTGTGGCATTCTACAATCATAATTTTCTTCTTTTATTTCTAGCCAATTCTCTAAATGGATTCTCCTCCACCGTTACAGACTCTGTAGTCTTCCCTTGAAACTTAATCTTTGATTTAGTCTTTCTAGATCTTGTAACCTTGTCTTCTAACATGAATCAGAAGTTGGGAAAAGAGTAATTGATGATGATACCCTGCAACAAATTAGACTCATCGAATCTTCACACCTTGTTACTAAAATATTTATGGGATGGGTCTTCATGACTCCTAAACCTTTCTCAACAAGTGCCCTTGTTTTCTTGTGCAAAGTTCTACTTCTATCACCTGAAGCTATGATTAGTTAAGTCATCTTGGTGAACTCATGTGTTATAACCTCTTAGTCTTACTCAAAGTTCTATCTAGTTTAAGTATCCTTCCTTTTATACCGTGACCTTGAATCAATTCTTTAAATGGTAAGAGTTGGAAGGAAACTATAATCAATCAACATTCTATATCTCTCTCCTTCTATAAGGATAATTACTAAACTACCTAAGGAAAAGATCCAAATCAAAATACAAAACAATAAACCCTAAGGTTATGAACCCAAGAGAAGATTGATAATTTAACAATCTTACAAGAAAAAAAAAAAAAAAAACTTAATATAGAGGTTGTCATGTCAAGCAAGGGTGATTGTTGATGACACAGTAGTTCCAGAGATGTCGGCTTAGTAGAGCCAGAGATATCTACACAGTGGTGCCAGAACATTGAAAATCCTTGGCCAAGGTAGATGCCAGTTAGGCAAAGTCATCTTTCATGTTCCAGATATACTCTGGTCAGAAAGATCCTTCTAGTTAGGGGGAACCTATTGAGGAAGGATCGACTAGCAGTATAGGAATCATGGACACCAGGCTCAGAGACATGATGACATTTGATCCCTATTGATTGACCTCGAGAAAGGTCGGGTTTCTTCAGTCGAAGAACATGGGAGAGCAGTAGGTCTAGTTCGGCAGTAAAGCCCCTAATGATAATCCCTTTTTCCCTCATTGATAAAGTAACTCAAGAGTTTCAGCTTGAAGATGGTGTCAAATATCTAAAATTTCCTCGTACTTATCTCCAAGTATTTGCATTGTCAATTTAAAGTTTATTTTCAATTATGTAGTAATTGTTATTCATTTACAATAAATGTTCATTGATAAATCTGCAAATGTTGTCTTAGATTAGCCAGTTGTTTCTTTCAGTTGAAATGTTGAATTCTTGAAGTTAATTTTAGAATAATAAAGTAATTTTGTGTTTTAAAAAGAAAACCCTAGAATGATAGTTATTTCATTGTGACAATTAAAAGTTTCATTTCGGCTAAAATTTGTAAACTCAAAAGTTAGTTGTTTATTTTGATTAAATTGGAAACCGTAGTTCATTGTCAGACAATGAAAGATGTGAGTTAGTTAATTATTCCCTAGCAGATAATCTCTTTTCAATTCACTATCTTTATTTGGAAACCCTAGATTTTTAGTTATTTAGTTACCTTTCAGTGGAAGTTGGAAAAATAACTTTTTTTCCTTTAACTGTAAGATGTTAAACGTTAGACATGGTATCAGAGCTACCGGGTTCAACTTTGAACCATAGGCTCGTCATGTGAACCTAAAAAAAAATTGGAATTAAGCTGCCAGAATCTTTTGAAAATGGAAACCAACCTCTATATATGAACACTTAAAGTGTTTGTAATGAAAAGCTATCACAGGGAGTGATAGATATTCATAAACATTTTGTAACTAAATCTATAATAGGGAGTGATAGTTGTTCTTTTTGTAACTAGATCTATCACAGAGAGTGATAGCTATTCATTTTGTAATAAAATCTATCACAGGGGGTGATAGTTATTTATAATCCTTATGTAATTGAATCTATCACAGGGAGTGATAGGTATTTTGGTAATCACTAATGAATGGAATCTATAATTAGCTGATAGCATATAGTGTTGAATATTGTATTAAACCAGCATAGACTAATAAGTAATACCTAACTCCAGGAACCTCATCGAAATGGAGAATTCTGGAAAAGGGTTCAGAGGAGATCAAGGCAATGGTAACCTTATGGCCAAACTAGATCAACTCCTAAATTTAATGAATGTCACTCAAAATCAATTGCTAAATTTGGAAAGGAAAGTGAATGGATAGACTGATATGCATGAGGAAAGGTCTAAGACCCATAGTGACTAGCATGAAGAAAGTTCTAAAACCATAAGATTGACTAATAAAAGGAGTCGATTAGCTAATGAATTGGCCAAGGATATGAAGAAGATTAAACCCCCTATGTTTGAGGGCTCTATTTCGGGTGATTCCGCAAAGGCATGGTTGACAGAAATGGAAAAATACTTTGAGCTAAGGGATTATTCCAATCATTTGAAGGCAACATGGGCAGCCTATCAGTTGGGAGGAGAAGTTGCCACCTGGTGAAGAACAAAAGAGCAGAAATGGGAATGGTAGCAATTGAGGTATCATGGGAGAATTTTGTGCCGTTATTTCATCAAAGGTGGCTTCCACAGATGTGCTATGACCAGAGGCTATTAGATTTCAAAAATATGAGGCAAGAACCTCTATCAGTCAATGAATGTTGGGAGAAGTTTACTCGATTGCTTAAGTATTTTCCTCAGTACCAGCAAGATGAAAAATTTTGAGTTCAGAAGTTCATAATGGGATTGAATAATCGAGTAGGAGGTCCTGTAGATGTACTGGCTCCTCGAACAATGGATGAGGCCTATGAAAAATCAGTTCGACAAGAACAAAGGCTGAAGAAAGATGACTCTTTCAAGGACAGGAAATGTAACAAGGACAAGTGGGATCAGTCACACAATAATTTTAAGAAGGACAACAAGAATAATTAGGATGAAACCAACACAAGTAAGGTTCCAAAGAAGAAAGGACCACTTGCAGGATGTTTTATTTGTGGAGGGGAGCATTATGCAAATCATTTCCCTAATAGGAATTCAAAGTGGTAGCCACAAAGAAATCCATTACCATCCCAAGAGACAACTTTTCAACAAAGAATCCATCTAGTTGTAGACAACTATCAAGTAGAGTACCAAGTTACTCCAATTGAAACATTTGGTGCAAGATCAAGGGGTGATCACAGTCAAACCGCATAGAGTGCTCGAGGTGTGTAGGATGCACTTAGGAAACCGTGAGGATATGCAATGCAAGGTCCAATGGGACCAGTACTCTGAAGAAATGCCACTTGTGGAGCATTATGAAGAAATCCCTCAAAATTTCCCTATCTTTTTATGAATAATTGAGAACATTATATTTATGTTTAGGTTTATGTTTATGTTTATGTTTATGTTCATGTTTACAATCTAGAATAAACCATCATCGAGGACAATGATTCTTAAGGGGAGGAGTATGTTACATCCCATATGACTTAATATGTTATTGATAATGGAACCTTGGTCGTTAAGTTATTTGTAAATAACCACCTTTCATGTGAACATCAAATAATGGATTAAATAATTGTTTTATTGTTGCAACTGAAAGTGCGAATGTGAATGATTATTTTAATATGTGGAAGTATTTGATGATAATGATTTTATTATATGTAATATGAATTTATGCATAAAGAATGGCCTAACTCTAGTTTCCTGTGTCAAGTGGTTGTAGGATCGACATCGCACGCAAGGAAAAGGGGCTATCATCAGGGAGAGGACTTAGTTGACAAGTAGCAAATTGTCATCAAACTCTGGGTAGTGTATGGCATGCAACGACATACACTTGGCCATGATTTAAGTATATTAATTATTATGTCGAAATAAATAATAGGAATAATATAAATTTGATTATCAAGCTGGAAATTAAATATAAGGTACTTATCAAAGAAATTTCAATTATATATATACAAGAAATACTTTATTAATAATAAAAGAAAAGAACTTAAATATTAAAATATAAAAACACTTATTAAGGGTATTTTAAATATAATAATAGACCTATATATATATTAAAACAAAAGAACATATTATTCATTGTCAAATTCGAGTGGGAGATGGTCGACGCCCCATGGAGGCAGAGCATTCCGCAACTCCATCTTGAAACGCATGGAATGCAAGAATGCATAGGGGATTCTGAATGGAATTTGAGAGGGAAATCTCAAAGGACAGTCTCTTTTGCTATCAAGAAATCATCCTCATTCATTCATCTTTTCATTCTCTTTTCATGGTTGCAAGAAAAAGCTTGGGAAAAACTCTGACGAAGTTTTAGGGATATTTTTTCACCATATCTAGGATTCTTTTTATTCATCTATCTGAAGCATTTGAAGGAGTTTTCCATCTTAAGCTATTCCCGCAATCAAGCTTTCAAATCCATCTGTGGTAGATAGTATTTTGTCTTAAGGAAGATCTATCTATAGTATCAAGCTCTATGAGAGTTGGAATTCAACTTTTTGTGGAGGAGCAACAACTTTGGCAATTCTTGGTCAAGTCATAGGAGGTCCTCGAACAGTCGATTGAAGAGGAGGGCTCTCGACGTTGCAAGTTTTAGACATTAGCCAAGCATGTTATGAACCTTATACCTAATATTTCCATTGAAAACTGTTTAATATCATTATCATGATTTTCTATTAAAATTTCCTAACATATAGAGTTAAGAACGTCCTTTATCTAAATGAGTCGAATTAGGAGGAGTCATATTTTTGTGTGCTCAAGATTTGGTATAGATTTATTTTCTTCTATTGATTTGGTAGTAAATATCTCTATTTTCTATTGAAAGTAGGGCTCTGTAATTGTGCGATGAACCTTTTATCTTTCCCTAAAATTGGGTTGAGACTTTGTCTATGGCATTCTGCAATCATCATTTTCTTCTTTTATTTCTAGATGATTCTCTAAATGGATTCTCCTCCACCATTATGGTCTCTTTAGTCTTCCCTTGAAACTTAATCTCTGATTTAGTCTTTTTGGATCTTGTAACCTCATCTTCTAACCTGAATCAGAAGTTGGGAAAAGAGTAATTGATGATGATACCCTATAGCAAATTAGACTCATTGAATCTTCACACCTTGTTACTAAAATATTTTTGGGATGTGTCTTCATCACTCCTTCTAAACCTTTCTTGACAGGTGCCCTTGTTTTCTTGTGCAAAATTCTACTTTTGTCACCTGAAGCTATGATTAGTTAAGTCATCTTGGTGAACACCTATGTTATAACCTCTTAGTATTACTCAAAGTTCTATCTGGTTTAAGTATCCTTCCTTTTATACCATGACCTTGAGTCAATTCTTTAAATGGTAAGAGTTGGAAGGAACTATAATCAGTCAACATTTTATCTATCTCTCCTTCTATAAGGATAATTACTAAACTACCTAAGGAAAAGATCCATATAAAATTATAAAACAGTAAACCCTAAGGTTATGAACCCAAGAGAAGATTGATAATTTAATAATGTTGCAAGAAATAAGAAATAAGAAACTTAACCTAGAAGTTGTCATGTCGAGCAAGGGTGATTGCTGATGGCACAGTAGTGCCAAAGATGTCGGCTAAGTAGAGCCAGAGATATCGGCACAGTGGTGCCAGAACATTGAAAATCCTTGGCCAAGGTAGATGCTAGTTAGGCAAAGTTAGCTTTCATGTTCTAGATATACTCTGGTCAGAAAGATCCTTCTAGTTAGGGGGAACCTACCGAGGAAGGATCGACTAGCAGTATAGGAATCATGGACACTAGGCTCAAAGACATGATGACATTTGATCCTTGTTGATTGACCTCGAGAAGAGTTGGGTTTCTTCAGTCGAAGAACACGGGAGACCAATAGGTCTAGTTGGGCGGTAAAGCCCCTGATGATAATCCCTTTTCCCCTCATTGATAAAGTAACTCAAGAGTTTCAGTTTGAAGATGGTGTCAAATATCTAAAATTTCCTCGTACTTATCTCTAGGTATTTGCATTGTCAATTTAAATTTTATTTTCAGTTATGCAGTAATTGTTATTCATTTATGATAAATGTTCATTGATAAATCTGTAAATGTTGTCTTAGATTAGCCAGTTGTTTCCTTCAGTTGAAATGTTGAATTCTTGAAGTTAATTTTAGAATAATAAAGTAATTTTGTGTTTTAAAAAGAAAACCCTAGAATGACAGTTATTTCATTGTGATTCTTTGGAAAATAGTTAAAAGTTTCATTTCATTTGAAATTTGTAAACTCGAAAGTTAGTTGTTTATTTTGATTAAATTGGAAACCCTAGTTCATTTTCATACAATGAAAGATGTGAGTTAGTTAATTATTCCCTAGTGGATAATCTCTTTTTAGTTCACTATCTTTATTTGGAAACCATAGATTGTTAGTTATTTAGTTGCCTTTTAGCGGAAGTTGGAAAAATAACTTTTTTTCCTTTAATTGTAAGATGTTATATGTTACAACCTCAAACAAGACCATTCTTAAAATATTGAAGAAAATTATCAACGATGTTGGATGTGATTGGCATGTTCAACTAAACCCTGCTTTGTGGGCATACCATACTAGCATTTGCACCCCGACAGGAGCCACGCCATATGCCCTTGTCTATGAATCAAAGGCCATCTTACCTATTGAGCTAGAATTACCTTCACTACGAGTGTCATTGAAAGGAATCATTTCAGAGGAAGACTATAGAGTTTCCAAACTACAAAAGTTGGAATTGTTGGATGCAGGTTGTCAGCATGCAGTTGATCACCTAAAAGCCTATCAACAAAGAATGTTAAGGATGTATAATCACAAGGTAAAACCAAGAACATTTCAAGTTGGTGACTTGGTCCTAAAAGAGAATCCCCGTAATCAACAGGATAGGGAAAAGAAAGGAAATTTTGAACCTAATTGGCTAGGTCCTTTTCTCATTGTATCAGTCTATGGATCTGGAGCATATCAGTTATCTACACCTGAAGGGGACCTGTTTGAAGAGCCTATCAACAACCTTCATCTCAAGAATTTTTACACATAACTCATCTAGTGCACCGTCAAAAAAGCTAAAAAAATACAAACAAAAAAAAAAAACCTGAAAAATACAAAAAAATACAAAAACCTGAAAAATACAAAAAAATAAAAAAAGATGAAAAAATACAAAAAGTTGAAAAATACAAAAAAATCAAAAAACCTGAAAAATACAAAAAAAACAGAAAAGAGAAAAATCTCAAAAAAATCATAGCAAGCAGGTGTCTCGATAACAACAAAAAAATCATATAATCTAAAAAAGTGCAATAAAAACAAGTAGTGAAAACCTGGCAAAAGGTGCTAGTTGTGATAGATTAGCTTTTTTCATCTATTGTCATGTGTGGCAGTCATCTGCTTTTCACCATCATTATGCCTGATCATTGAAAGAATCTCATTGTATATATATCTGGGTGTCACGATCGTGTCTCATCCTAGCTTGGTTATCATTTGTACATATATCCACAATAAATGGTTGGTTTTTCATTGGGGGAAAAATCCTGAACTCACTAGGGGAAACTTGCTTTGGGCTTAAAACAATAGACAAACAACAGTCAGACAACGTAGCAAACACAACAATCACGATAAAACTCAACATTGAACATCAATCAAATCTTCAGAAAATCAACCATCCAAATCTTTCAAAAACCAACCATCTAAATCAACAATAAAATTGATCAAAAACAAAACAAATCTAACTGGATGATACTCTTTTGAAGCATGGTTTAATCACTTTCGCATGAATGTTCAATTGTTGTATCTTGATTTTTGTTATCATTTCTTTGGAGCAACTCAAGGATGTCATGGACTAGAGAAGCTATGAAGGAGTATGATTTTTCTTTTTATGTTGTTTGTGAGTTAATCATTACTACTGTGCAAATTGTCAGGAGACATGCTCTACAAAGTATCATTGATGACATTCTGAATTTGCATAGGAAAAGGATTAACTCTTGTCTATTTTACGCAAGCAATACTCAGGCCATCTTGGTTTAATTATGCATAGATGCTTGTGTTACCTTGCAATATCAAAAATTCATGGAACTTGTACTCAGGTCATCAGGTCGTTGTTTGTACTAACTTCAACATATTAAAAGGCTCAATAATGATACCTAGCACGAAAAATTTTGTTGACAAAATGACAACATTACATATTTAGATTTGCATGGTTAAGATAGATTGCATCCATATTAGTTTTTGCATCTGCATTTTAGATTATTCCAAGGTTGGCTAAGTTTCAAAATGATGTCATTTCTCTCATTAAAAGATTGAGTACATTTGACATTAACAAAAACAAAATCATTTATAGGTAGTTTCATAATCATTATCATAGCATACATACATTAAAAAGCATTATCATCGATCATCCATCCATGCATTAGATCATATATAATTTGCATTCAAAAAATATAGAAAAATAAGGTTCATTACATCTCATTTGCATGATCATATCCATCTCATATAGCATAAAAGGGCATCATTCATAAAGCATATGGAATCATAAACCATGCATCATCATTTCATCATTGCATCCATACATAATCATTGCATCATCACATATAAATGTCACATAGCATATAGAACAAAAATTAAATGCATCCATCATAAGCATCCATCATACAAGCATGTAAACAACATACAGATCAATAACATTGGTTGCATCTCATCTATAATCTCAAAATAAATGTCAAGTGTACAATGATATCATAAAATGTTGAGAGATACATCAAAATGTGGCAAAATATCACAAAGTCCCCAACTAAACAAGTATCAGTACATCATCAAATGTAAAAACAAAGGGTTGTGTGCTACTACCATAGACAATACTGGCCCACCACCTCCATCACCTCCATCACAACCATCCCCATATTTTCCATCTCCATCCTCCTCATCTCGATCTTCCCCATCTCTCCTCCATCTAGGTGCATGTGGAGCTACCCTCTCATCATCATCCATGGCTCATGGTATTCTCTCCTCTGGACAAGATATCCTCGAGAATGGATGTGTAAAAAAATACTGTGCATAATCATCTGTTATCAGCGTATCTATGATCTCATGATGATAATACCATATCTGTGGTTCTAACCTAAAGTACTCCTGACAGGATACATCATATGATAGGGAGGGTCCCCACTTTGGAATATCCTATCACCTCCGTGCATATAGGCAACTCCTTGGGGTATAATCTAAACTCTTCCATACTTCTGAAACACCCTCACAATCAGGAATCGCTCGATAACATACGAAGTTCATCTAATCAAGCATATAGAGGTGAAAACATATGAAATCTCAATGTCATCCTCTGGCCCCTACTCACAATCTAAATATGGCTTCCAAATGACTGTCTCCAGATCATCCAAGACTCGTCTTCAAAACTCTAATTTTCCTAGCTTGGGCTAGACAACTAGACCTGTATACCCAAAAACATACGGTATGCCCACTGGACGATCCCTATCTGCAATAGGCCAAGTAACCACTATATGCTCCAACTCCCAAATCTGTAGCAACGTCACCCTAGCTGATAGACTAGTCGCTCAAAGGTAGACCACCTAATGTAAATCATGATATAAGTGTGCCAGCATGCAAGAACCCCATGCGTATCTAGTCCCCTGTGTAATCATGCTCTCCAGTATCTAACCCAAGCTAGCTGATAGTCCCTTCAACCTATGGTTGGGCACATAGAAAACCTCCAATGAATCTAGCTAGAACACAAGGTAATGGCTGATTTAAAGAAACCATCTCCCACCATGCAATCTCATATCCGCTAATCTAGTCATCATGGAATATCCTCCTCAACGCATTAGTACCACCCTATTCTGTGTGATCATAAACAACTAAATCCCCAACAACCGGAATCCCCAAGATACGATATACATCCTCTAGTGTAACTGTCATCTCACTAGTGGTCAAATGAAATGTGTTGTGGTCACTATGCCACCTCTCAGCTAGAGAAATTAGAAGTCCCCTATTGATCCTATACTGGGGTATATCAATCAAAGAATTCAACCTACATCTCGAAATCACATCTAAATCAACCTGCACCAGCTATGGAATCATGTCTCGGGTCTTCGGGAAGCACTCCTGAGACTGAAGAACCATAAAATCCTCCTATAATCATAACATATCGCAAATCAGTATCTTATCAAACAACCTATCAATTAATCTAATCAACTCTAATGATATTTTGATCAAATCTCGGCAAGCATCTATCATTGACCCTCACCTATCATGAGGTCAATCATCATCTATCCTCTCATTGATTCTCACCTATCATGAGATAAATCAATCAACATCATCAAACATCATCAAAACATTGGCTGATGTGATCATCAAACATCAAAATCAAGGAGAATAATCAAAATTTCATCAATCTGGTGTCAATGCACTAAAATATTGCATCCATGCACTGAAACATTGGATGCGCTATCAAATTTCATCAATGCGCCAAAACAAGGTCCCTATGTGCCAAAATTCTAAATGTGCCATAACATTCATTATATTCACTAAATCATAACATATATGTACAAAATGACTAAATGCATTAGAAAAGTGACTATGCACTAATTCATGACTCACATGTGCTACACTACCATATGCGCTAAACTAGATACTCAATGCGCTGAAAAACTTTCACCTATTCACTAAAATATTGTATGCATTGAAACAATGACCTTATGCACTAAAGTGGGCTTCCTATGTGCTAAAACGCGTTAAATAGAATTCAAAACTTGAAAATTGCAAGAAAAAACATTTCAAAATTCATGAAGAGGTTTCTCGGGGTACGTACCAGAGGTCCATACATGGTCAGGCAGTTGTGACATCAAACTCGCCTAAATCGGTGGGTTTGGAAAGGGATCGCCATTTTGCTCAATTGCTCTAATCAACTCAATCTCCAAAATGCAAATGAATCAAATGAGCTACTTTTCATATCTTTTTACCTTTTTAAAGGGTAATTAAGTGGGATTTAAGTGGGATTGTTTTAATTTTTTTAAACCAAGGAATCAATTAATCAAATTGGTAGGATCAATATTATTTATCGAGAGATAAATCATTTCAGCATCATAAAATTTGAAAAACATTAGAAAATCTTAAAAATCATCAAAAATTCAAAATTTCATTATTTATCTCATGAGGAGGCATACTCGCGTCATCACTTGAAAATCAGCGTCTAGGGCATATCAAAAAATTTATCAACACTAACAAATTTTTCTTTGAAGCAATGTGTCACAAACACATCACTTCAAAGAGGGGAAAAATGTATACACCTAAAATTGGTCTGGAGAAAATTAATTAAATACTAGTTATTTAATTAATAAATCTTTAATTCTTCTACTTATAAATAAATCAACCAATTTATTTATATAGTTCACTTTCTCTAAATTCTTCTTATCTTAAATCACTTTCTTCATGTTTTAATTAAATAAGCAACTTTATTAGTTTGTTTGATTTAATTAACTCCCTTCTATTAAATTCAAATTTTATATTTGAATTTAGTCACATTTCTACTAACTTCTCATCTTCCACCTCATCATGTGTCTCATTAAATTAAATATTCTTAATATTTAATTAGCATTTATCTTCAACAAATTATAACCAATTTTGAGACACTTGGATTTCTCCTCCATTTGATTCCTCTCACACTTGGAAATTTGTTCTACTAAAGGGAACACTCTCCTTGATTCTCTCTAACTTCTTCATCCTCCACCGTCTATCTCTCCAAATCGAATCCAGGTCGTCGATTCTTGCCACATCAGCTTATGCCTTGGAGAAATCTATAAATATAGTCTCATTTACAACAATTCATATATAGAATTGAGCATAATTAAACTCTGTAGAATTTTAGAGAGCATTGTTGTCTTAGCATCTTATCATTGAAAATTTAGCATTTGCATCTTAGCATCATTTAGTTAAATCATGGCTTTACCATTAGCTACATCTTAAATTATTGTAGTTGCATCATAGCATTCCATTATCAATATCACAACAATATTATAACTTTAGCATATCATCTACAAAATATCATTTAGCAATCAATCATGTAGAAAGGTTTATTGCATTTTCAGCATCTTGTTCTTCAAGTTGTCATTTAACAAGTAATTTGCATACACACAATCTGAGAGCCACCTAATAACTTGAAAAATCCTTGGAGATAGAGGACAACAAGATGCCATTAGAGAGTGTGTTTGTTTCAATTCAATTAGATTGTTATTTGAATTCTCTAATAGAATGTTTCATTGATTGTGTTGTATTACTTTTCTTTTGCATTCTCAGATACTTTAATACCTCACAATCTAGTTACTTATTATAAAAGTTTTTTAATAGTAAAGACTGAGGAGCCTACACCTAGAAATGGATGTGAGTCCATCATATAGACCTGATGAGAAGGTTGTCTTTATTGAAAGCCTATATTGCTTGGTGTTGTATGCATAGGACAATCTTGTATCCCACTCTTGGTCTACTCGGCAGGTAAATGATCTAAGAGGTGTTGCCCACTTGATTATTAGATGCATTATTTATATGTATCTTTTCTTCTCTTATGAATTAGTCTTGAAAATTGAGTTTTGAGGAATTGTTGAGAAGTAGATGCATGATTTTATGTATTTCCATTATTCTCCTTGCAATCTTGAACTTGAGTTAGTTTTGAGGATTTGAGTAGGAGAGGTACGGGAGGTAGTTAGTGGCTTTGGGAATATTACCTTTTGTTGCAAGAATGTTTGGCTAAATTTGATCTACTTTCTGTGAGAGGTTTACATCTAAGTTCTGCCATATTTCATTATAAGTTGAATGGTTAGATGTTGATATCCTTTCAATTTGGTAGTGTTGAAGGAGATCTTACTTTACATAGTTTTGCACATGTTAGTGTGGTATAAGAAAATGGTTTGATTTTCAGGTTCTCTCTTTGTGGGAATATTATCTTCCTCTTGAAGGTTCTTGTGTTATGAGAGATGTATTTTACATATCACTGTATGCTTCTTTAACACTATGATAGAGGAGTTAGCCATCCTCTATTTGAAGTTCTATAGGAGGATTTGTTAATGTTGTGATCTTGTTTTCAGATTTGACATTACCTATGCAGTGGGAGTTCCAAAAGGTATATGTGTTTTGTATGAGAGGGGAACCTCTCTTGGACTGGTTACACTTTACTATAGTGAGTTACTTTAGAGGTTTTTTATCACATGTCTATGTGTGTTATTACCTTGAAGTCTTATTTTGCAAGATGGTGGATATATAGGGACTTTTTTGCAATTTTGGGTTGTTATGTTGATAGCATGAAGTTCTACCTATGATAATTTAGTTAAAAAGACTTGGGAAAGGTATTGATTAAGAAAGTTGACACTTTGATCAATGCTACAGATAATTTCTCTTGGTGTAGGAAGGCCATTGGCCTTGAGTCCTGTAATTGATTTTTAATAATGATCCTTGTTTACAATAATTGCAATGTATAATGTCAAGTGGGAGAATTTTGGGAATAGGATGCCATTTAATTGCAATCCTAAACATATTTCATGTATCTCCTATGTCCTTGGAAAGTGTTCCCCAACACCAGGATTATAAAGAGATTAAATTCGAATGAAATGAACATGTAAATTGACATTTGTGATTATTCCTAAATGATAGGAACATGTGGGGATTCCCAAGAAGTGATCCTACAAAATAGGAGCACATGGGGCACCCACATGGAAGGTGGAACCCACCTTGCTTAAGTTAACTATTTGGAGGATTCATAAAGCTTCAGTAATTTTCATGTAAAGATCCTACAAGTTAGGGATTGATATTTACATGAGTCGAGCTTAGTTCAGTTCAGTTATGGTTCAATTATCTTCAATTGCATGTAGTTAGTTTGAGTTGAATGCTAGTTGACTTCAGTTTACTTGAGTTGCATGACTAATGAATTCAGTTGCATGACAAATAATAGGTGGATACATTCAGTTAAGTGGGGATGATCAATCATGCATAATGTTTGCATGAATTGGTGGAGAGATATGTTTCAGTTAACTAAGATTGACTTGGACCCACCCTGGGCACCCAAGTTGGCATCTTTGAGTTAACACCTTTTGCATGAGAAGACATTTACAAGGCTTAGTTAAGTGGGCCCATTCTTGGGGGCCAACTTTGAGGTGATGCTTGCAAGATATTTTCTTGACCAACGATCAGTTAAGTGTTCAATTTGGGGTGCCTAAATTGAGGAGACTTTGGTTTTGACTTCATGTTACAGTGTGGAACTCTACTTGCACAATCTAGGTGTAGATATTTGTGAGGAGCTTTGTACTCTTGTAATTGAAAACTCTTTGGAGTTTACAATGCACAACTATTTTCTATTTACTACAACAATTGCATAGGAGTTTGTAATCTTGGTTGTAGGTTGGAAAGTTGAGCTTGTGCATGTGTGAGGGTTTGAAGCATGGCATGGGATGTGTGGATTCATGCTTGGTCACATGGAATGCATGGATATATTGTGCAGTAGAAAGTGCATGAGAGTTTATTACATGTTGTGAAGAAGGATTGTTGAAGGAAAGGAAGCATATCAATCGAGGATTGATATAGTATTATTGTAATCTTGTTCTAAGGTTAAATAATACAAGCATTATTGATTCTAGTGGTGGAGTTTTTTCTCGAAAAGGTTTCTCCATGTATATGTTGTGTCACTTCTATCTTCTTTTCTCATTCTTCTACAATCATCTGTCTCTTTTTTCAATTGGTAAGATTGATCTAAACAGATTAATCATACACAAAGAATTGTTAACAAAGAACACTTAATTATATCTACAGTCTCATAGTTTTACAAGTTTTAAGCTACAATTTCACCTTCATTTTTAACAATTTTGTTCTCCCCAATTTATAATACTTCATTGGAACACATGGTTGAGGTCATCCCTTGAGGTGATGAAATCCCCAAGAAATCCTCCAAAAGGGAAAGATTTGATCCCAAGGTCACCCAAAATTTCAAGGGGAGAGAATATGTTTTATAAGCTCCAAAGGTAAAGAACAAGATTATTTTACCACTACTTTAATTAATGTGCAACTAAATCTAGTGGAAAATAAGTCTTTGACAAGTGGTGTTGCAAGAAAAAAAAATTAGTAGCATTATTTTTTATGGTCTTCCACTTATGGTAAAAGCTACAAAATAGATGTTAAGAATAGCTACAACATCCCAACAAACAAGTTTGTAGGTTAGACCAATACTAATAAAAATATTCAAAAAATGCAATCATTGAAAGTGATACAAGAGCATCAAGGGTGCAAGAAAAATCTTGTATCACCTAAAAAAAATTGTTTAGTTAAATATTTATGTTATGTTTAGTGAATAATTTTCAATAAGGGCTAAAAATGGTAGGGTTAAACTATTTTTAGTAAGTTGGCATTTATGCATGTATGGACATGAAATCTTACACAAAGATTGAAAATGGTGAAATGAATCCAATGGTGAGTAAATCACTTCAATATCATTTATCTTTTGTGAGATATTAATGTTTTTATTTCCAAAATCCCTTAAAATCTTCAAAGTCAAATTTGAGGCACTTCTAGATGGGCCCAAAAATTAGCCAAAATTTCAAAGTCCCTTAAAGGGACCTTTTGTGTATGTTTAGTATTTTGAGATTTTTCCAATGTTGTAAGTAGTTTGTCAATCTGATACTCAGGTGAAAATTTATGGCTCCCAAAAGTTGTACTAGAATTTGGAAATTTCCTTAGGCTAAGAAAAGGGACAATTGGATCTATTTGGAACCAAAATGGAAGTCAAAGTTAATTGGAAAGTGGAAAAATCTTATAAAGTTGTCACGAATGGAAAGAGACTCATTTTGGATGAGAATTTAGATAAATTTCCTACCTCTTCAACACAAAGAAAAGGTTATGGTTTCAAATTCCATTACTTTCATTCGCAAACATGCATATCTATTTTTTTGTATGTATTTGCAGCACATACTTATGTAATAATAGTCTTGGATTCTAGAGGAGTTGCTCCTTTTTTTCCTCTTTGGAGGATTCTCTCCCTGGGGTTGTCCTTGCCTGCCAGTCTGTGGTTTTCAAATAGTTGTTGGGATTTCACACTTATCTCTTTGGTTTGGAACCAATTTTGGGTCTTTGGCCCCTTTTGTGGTGTGGCTTGGCTGCTCGGGTTGGGAATCCTTCCTTTCTCTATCTTGTGGGATGCAGTTTGAGTCTACTTTGGTGCATTTTGGGGTTCGATGTTATGAGAGAAGATGTTTCCTATCTTATTATTTTTTTGTTCTCCCCCCTTATTTGTTATTGTTCTTTTTTAACGGTTGTGGGATGGTGTTTTAGGTTAAACTCTTTGTGGGTATGGTTTCTTGGCTCTCTTGTTGGGAGATCTTTCTCTAGCTTTGGGTTTTCTTTCTTCATTCTTGTGATTTTCCATCTTCTTTCTTGGGCTTGTGTCGGGTGTACCTCAAGTGGTTTCTCTTCAATGTTTCTTTTTCAATGGGGGCTTATGTGGAGTGGTTGTTTTCCATCCCTACTAATGGAAGTGTGTTTCTAGAAGGAAACGAAAGATTCTCATTGTTCCTTTGTTGTGAATGGGCTTTAGTGGTTGGGTGGAGTTCCTTGTATTACTTTAAGACCCAGTATTTTACTAAGTTCGTGGTTGTCTCTATAGTTTTTGTGGATTTAATCTTATGTGTTGTGACGGTGTTGGTTCAACATTTTTCTATGGTGCTCCTCTTGTTGGAGATCTTGGTTTCTCTAGAGGTGAGGTGGACTGGGAGGTTCTCAGAGGTTATTTTGAAGACCTAGATTCTTTTGTTGTTGGCATTGGCTTGGCTCATTCTTTTTGTTGTTGTCTTAGTTTTCTCTCTAAATATTGGGTCTTCTTTTGAGGTGGAGACCTATCCTATGGAGGTGGAGTCCTCTCCTATTGTGGATGAGGTGTATTATGGAGTTGAAGGCTCTCTCTTGCATCTCCCATTAAGGTGGAGGTCATTCCTATTTAGCTATAATGTTGTTTTGCAAGTGTTGTGTGGCTGTTGTTGCAAGGATGAACTAGGTTCTTTCTCCTATAGAGGTGGAGAGATCTATTGGCTTTCATGGTATAAGACTAGAGCCGTGAGTATGTACAGTGACTTCTCCTATAGAGGTGGAGAGGGTGAGTTGTTGGGCTCTATTTTTGTTGCCCTTGCGGTTGACTATGATTTGGTTGTTTCTACCAATGGTTTGAAGAGTATGATTTTCCTCAAGGACTAGTGTGTTGTTGTCAGGTTGTTACAGGCAATTACTTATTGGTTTCAGGTCCCCGTTAAAACTTGGTTTTTTCTTGGTTGTAAGTGGGTTCTAGGCTCTCGTTCTAATCTGGGTTGGGTCCAAGTTCCTATGTAATACTTGGCTTTGTGGGGTTTAAGGTTCCCATCAAAACCTTTTGTTTTGTGCAGATCTAGGTTGTATTGCTGATTTTCTTTTGATCTGCAACTGGTTTGTTGTTGGTTGGCATTATTGAATCCTTGTGTAGCTTGTCCTTCTTTGTGTGGGTTTTGGGTCCCTATCAAAACCTATTTTTAATGGTTTTGGGTCCATTCAAAACCTTTTTTTCCCCTAATCAAAATAATCTTGTGACCCAGATAATTGTATTGCATTTGATTGCATGTTTGTAGATGATTTCATGAAAGTATAGTAAAATTTGTAGATTTTTTGTTCCTAAATTATGTTGATTGTGAAAGGTTGTGTTTAAGGGAGAGTCTCCCTTTATCAAAAAAATAGTATAGAACAACTAGTTTATATATGGAACCATTGAAGCCCCAAATGCAAAAAAAAATATATCTAAAATATAGAACCACTGGGCAAGTGCATACAACCATTGAAATGTGAACAAAAATGCTAATTCAAGTTCCTACATAAAAAGTAAATTTTGATCAGTTACAAAAAGAGATTATACTAATTTTTTTGTGTTGATTAGTGGTTTGGATAGCATGAAACCCTATAAAATGAGCTTCTATCAAAAAATAGATAGAAAATGTTGGTGAAAATTTTGAAAACATACTTTAAACACACAAGCTAACATATGATATATACAAAATACAAAATCATTGAAATGTAGTATAGAATCATCAATTCAAGAAAAAAACTACTAAAATATAATAGAAAGGTTAAGGAATTCAAATATTTCAAGCACAAGAGATTAAACCTATAAAAAGAGAGATTATGAGTGAAATTTAGCAGAAAAACAATGTATTAAATCATTTTTTTTTCAAAAACCCAAAACACCAAATAACACATTAGTGATAAAAATTCAACCGTTAAAATCTAGTATGCAACTATCAGACCTAAAATAGAATCATTGAATTGTAACCTACACATAAAAATACTTGAATCTCATAAGTTTGATTAGTAGACAAGGATGTGGGTCCCACCAGACATCCCAAAAATGTGTCAATTGAAAGTGAAAACAATGAACTTAAAGCAACCCAAATTGATCAATCACTAACAAATAAAAACACTCAAGTTAAGGCTATTAGAAGATTCAAACAACACAAATTTTAGCAAATAATGATCCATGCCAATCTCCTAGTTGCTCTATGAAAGTGGCTTTTCCCTATTGACTAAACATGTAAGTGCTCAATTTTACAACATAACATTACATTCAATATGGATTCTTGAAAAATGGCTTGGGTGTGTTGCATTTTATAGATTTTTGAGGATTTAGATGGAGGGACAAGTGGTAAGAGGGTAGTAACTTGGCTATGCCTTTGAATAACACTTTCCATGCTCATGCAACTACCTCATATGACAAATGGCATCCCCATGTGCATATGAACGAGGGTAATTTTAATGACAATGAAGATTTATGAAGGGATTATGGATGTGGGAATCAATGGGATTAATGGGGAATATTAATTAAATGATTAAAATATTATTTAATAATATAGGAGTTGGGGGTTGTGGACCTAGCTCGATCAGCTAAAGCATCTTGTTGCAGGAAAGATGTCATGAGGTCTAGTCTCCCCACCTTCCCACTAACGTCACTAGTCACGTGAAAAAATTTCAACAAGTGCACTACAATTTATAGGGGGTGGCTATCTGATTATGATTCCTGCAATTTAAAAATAAATAAATAAATAATATAGGAGTTGGAAATGAGGATAATTGATCAAATGTAAATGATTAATTTTAAAATAAATAATGAGAATTGGCAAGGTGTCAATTGAAGGTGTATGTAAGTTTTTTCTATGTAAACCACTTTGCTATGGTATATTGATTTTATGTATATTTCTTTGTAATTACATAACCAATTTAATTTTTTGCACATGCCTACTCTCATAAATTATTGTAGGAGAATGCCATTATTTGCACCTCTTTTTTTTATTAAGATATAAGCTCTAGATATTTGAAATGTTTAGCATGTTAGTTAACTATAAGCTATTATATTCTAGATGAATTTGAATAGAAAATGGTAAATTTTAATTTTGAAAACAAAGAGATAAGGCTACAATCACAATTAAATCCAACAATCAAAACTACATGATACATGATTTTCAATACTTTAGGACGTAGGTAAAAAATGTACTAAGTTATGTGACATAAAAGAGTGTTGATTTTAGGAATAATATTTAAAAGTATGTCATAAATAACCAATTAAAATCTTAAAACATACATTAGAAACATCCATGCAAAATATCATAAAATAAATCAAGAAAAATGTAATGATATGCATTTTTCTCCTCTACAATAGTATTATTATTAAAATCTAAAATATAGAAAAAAAACATAAAGTTTATATATATAAAAGAATTATGTCAATATTAATATTTATATATTCTTAAATTCAACTTGTTTTAAACCTTCTATTAAATTGTATATATTATATTTTAGGTCGAGAGGCATTCTTACAGTCACAAAGGGATGGAAGAGTCTGTGTAAAGAAAAACTCCTTTAAGTAAAAATTATTTTTTTAATCAATTTAGTAAGTTTTGGGTAAATCTTTATACTTAATTTATTTTTCTATATATAAAATTGATTATAAGTTATCACAATAAGAAAGTAAGTAAAAAATAAATAATCTAAATTTACTATTAAATATATAAAAGTAAGTTTCTAAATTAACATATTTAAAACTAAAAAATATTCAAGATCTTTAAAAAAAATATATTCTTATATTTTTTATATATTTTTTCAAGTAATTTTAATATCTACTAAAAACAAGAGTTGCAGAGCTGCGAAGTTCCTACCAGAAAGTTTTAGAATAGTTTTATTTGTATTTGTTGTATTTGTTGTGTTTTAGGAATAATTGGTTAGGATAAAGCAGTTGTCACCTAAATTTAGGAATTTGATCATTAATACAGTCAACTTTGTCTTCCATTAGAAAATGACCCTTATAACAAAAGAATTTTGCTCACTTTAGAATTCTGAGATGCTCTGGTTGTGCTTTTAGGCCATGAAGAAAGCACAATTTACATGTTGCCAACATTATGTAAATATTAATGAGTTCAAAGATTTCCTTAACTATTCAACATATATGATAAAAAAAACCTCTTTAAAAAAGCAAAGATCTTTAGAACTTTCATTGTACGTAGAGTCATGTATAACCAACCTGCTTAAATGTTATAATTTTTTGCACAAATGAAAATGAAAGCATATAGTCCTAAGTCCTCTTATAGGTGCCTAATGTCTCCAAAAAAAATCCTTATTATATAAAATGATATTTTTATTCCATTCAGTAATAGATAACTCATTTATAAGCCTCATAAAACTTATAATGTGAAGTGTATGCAAAAGGCTTAGATCAAACATCATAAATCTCAATTGAACCCATATGCCCATTTTGTTGATTGTAGTGTAGTGGACAAAAGCATTACAATAGTCATTGGACCAAGACCACAAGGTAGAGGATTTAATTGGGGTATGTGCAGGATCATCATGGAAAAAACAGGTTCTTAAGTGGCAAAAAATTTAGAAAAATCAGAGTTAGGTAACTTGATAAAAATTTGAATAAGTTATCTATATTATTTCAAAAATATGTAAGAATAGAAACTGTAGCAAATTGAATGTAGTTTCTAAACTACTAGGTTTATTTATTTTTTTTAAATCTATTTGGTGAAAATTTGAAATTTCAATGAGTTGTCTATCTGACCACCCTAACCACAATAAAATGATAATATTTTTTTATAAGATTTTAGACATAAGGAGAGGACTCATCCCAATGTGATGCATATTTTTTGTAATTTTTTTCCAAGTAAATAATTAATTATGAATTTTTTATTACAACTTTTAAAAAATATAAAAACGCGTATGTCTGACCACCTTAACTTTGTGAAAAATTCATGAAATTCATTTTTTTTAATCCTATAGTATGTGAAGCATAAAATGTGACACATGTTTGAAATTTAAAAAATGCAATACCATTTGAAAGCTATAGATGTTTTTCAATCAGCCTATCAATCAGGACTTAAGTCATAATTCAAATAGAAAATGAATAATAATTATTTATTAAATTCAAAGTAAAACATAATTTATATTGGTGGAAAGCCGAGAATCTCCTTTAAATACCCTTTTTGTTTCATCAATTTTGGGTAAAAAAAAGTCATCAACCATATACCCTACACATACCCCATTATATCGCCACTTTTTGGCCCATCATGATCCTGCACATACCCATTGTTGAAGCTATTCTTGAAGCCTCTTCATAAGAAACATGACTGACTAATTGGTATTCTCTTTTAGCACTAGCATCCTACAAAAGTGGAAGTAATAGTTTTAATTTTCTATATATTAACCATCTTTTACTTACAAACTTTTTTTGAAAAAGGTAGTTAGAAGGTGTCATACCTTTGCTACATTTAAGCCAAGATCAATTAGTATTGCACTAGGTTTTAGCCAATCACCACAAACCAAATTTGGCACACCTGCTGCAACAACAAGAATATTTGCTTCATGAGTAAAATATGTAGGAAATTCTTTCTATTTTGAGTAGCTATGGTCTACATAATTTTTTTGTGGAAACATGGTTTAAAACTTTAAATTAATACTTAAGTAAAGATTTCTACTATGTTTCAAATTTTAGAGCTATTCAATAAAATATGACCCATATTCTGACATGTCAAACACTTTTTTAAGAAGAGAAAATGTAGTCCACCCTTAATCAATGTGTATTTATTTACAGATTAAATATATGTACTTATAAATTTATAGATATGTCTTTTTCTGGATCCTTTTTTAGTTGAAAATAAAGATTACGATATTTCTTGTAGAGTATGTAAAAAGTGATCTACAAAAATTCAGATCTACCCATTTTGTCTAAAAAAATTGTTTTTAAGACATTTAACTGTTATTGTTGTTGTCCCTTACCTTCAAAATAAAGTGTAAGCTAAAAGTCTGGCACAACTAATTATCAAGCAAAAGTTTTTAGTATTTTAAATAACCATATAAAATTTAAAATTATCCTTTGTAGCTTAAATTTTGATGCTACTCTTTGGATTGCAAATATTTTACCCTTAAAGAACCTACTCTTCATGTGACAATTTTTAATCAGTATTGTGTTGGACACATCAGATACTTCAACAATAATGATTCAAGAAATTGATGATTCAAATTATTTTTATTCCTTCCAAGGTGACCACACAATGCTCATGCATTTCTAGGGTAGTATAGTTACAAGCCTACCGTCTAGAATCACAATTCCATACTATAGACTCATCACTGTGTGAACTGATATTTGTTTAGGGTATTAATTGTTTAACTTAGACATTGATTTGTATACCCTTAGCTTCCAGATTTGCTTGTCTCATTAAATTTTTTGTCAACATCACTATCTCTAAATAAGTCATAATCAAATTCTAAGGTCATCTCTAGATGGGCATGCTCTCTGCCAAATATGATGAACTAGGGCATGAGTGCACTAAATGTGTTACATATCCATCAACGTTTTATTTGGATGATCAAAAACACTTCAAGAAATCGTAGACATAAAGAGAAAGATTAAATAAAAGCTAAATGAGATACACTCTTGACAATCTTTGTTTGGGATTTTCACTACTATTTGGTTCTATGTTATATTCTTTTCAAAATTGGAATTTTTTTTGTTATGATCAATTGGAATAGACTCTACAAGAAATGCATAAACGTATTGTCTTGTGTAAGAATCCCATGAACAAAAATAATAATTTGTTGATAAATCACAAGAGATAACTTTGTAGTCAAACATAAATCTCTAGATTTTACACACATATCCAATAATTATCGCCAATGAATCAGAACAGTAGTATCAATCTCAATTCAATGATATATGTCAATATCAAATTTAGAATTAACAGTAAATTTTGGATACTCCACATTGGGCATCGAAACAAATTGAAAAGTTGTTTGTATTTGCATCTCCTCCAGAAACTCATCTATCTTGTAAGTCAAGTAACATTTGCAAACTGTATGCACTGGCTTGTGTTGCTAGAATTGGTAGTCATGTAAATTTTTGTAACATACTAGCTAGTATAAGTTTTGTACTAAGGGCCTCTGCCATTTTGATGGAAAAAATACATGATAATGAGTCTCTTTAACTTAATCCCCTACTCTGTGAAGAAGACCCTATGGTGGATGATTAATTGAATTGAAAAATAAGACAATTCATTATGCAATTAGTACTCCCCTAGTTGAAGTTGGCAAGAGGTATATGTGGTATAGAAGTTTCCAAGTCAACTTATCAAAGGTTTTGGACATATCCAATTTGATAATCATTCCAGAATAACAGTCAAATTTTGAGAGATTGAATGGTTCTCCAAGTGTAGGTGGATTTGCAAGGTGTACTTTACTCATAAGCATTCTCATGAGGTCAAACACAATGATAAAAAATCTGAACTTGTATATATAAGCTATATAGAAATAAATGCCTTGTGGGCTTCGAAAAGGGGTCTTTTAAACCAAATTGGCATCTAGCATGGTCATGACTTAAAAATTAACCAATATTATTATACCCTTATTGTACCTTACCCTTTATTGAACCCTAATTTAAGCCTAACCCTATTAGACTTACCATAGCCCTAACCTTAGCTCCAAGTTTTATTCTAGATTAATAATTTTAATCCAAACTTAACATTAACCCTAACCCTAATTAAACAATAATCATAACCCTAATTGAATCCTAATTGAACCCTATTTGAACCTTAATCTAAATGAACCCTAACCCTAACCCTAATTGAACCATAAACCTAACTCTAATTAAACCTTAATTCTAAACTTAACTAGAATAAGCCTAATTGAACCCTAACTATAACTTGAACTTGATCTTAATCATAACACTAATTGAATGCTAACCCTAACCCTAATTGAACCCTATTTCCAACCATAAGCCTAATTGAACCTAAACCCTAACTCTAATTGAACCTAAACCCTAACTCTAATTGAACCTTGTTGTTGGGGTTAAATTAGGGTTCAATTAGCATTCTAGTTAAACCCCAATTGTAAGATTAACCAAAATAAGCCTAACTAAACCCTAACTATAACTTGAACTTGACCCTAATCATAACAGTAATTGAATGTTATCCCTAACCAGGTAACTGAACCCTAATTCCAACCATAAACCTACTTGAACCCTAACCCTAACTCTTATTGAACCTTATTGTTACGGTTCAATTAGGGTTTAATTAGCATTCTAGGATGGAGATTAAGGTTAGGTTAGGGTTAGAGTTGTGAATATCTTAATATTAGATTATAAATTTGACCCTAACTATAATCATAATTGAATCCTAACCCTAACCCTAATTCTAACTGTAACCCTAATTCTAACCCTAACACTAACCATAATTAAATTCTTGTTCTAACCCTAATCATACAATTAAATTCTATTGTTAGGGTTGAATTAGTGTTAGGTTTAGGGTTCAATTATAGTTCTAGTATAAATCTTGGGGTTAAGGTTATATATTCCTTGATATGAGTTTATAAATTTGACATTAATGATAGATATATTAAACAAATAAAAGTTAGTATATATTTTTATTTGTTAGTATATATTTTTATTTGTATGTGAAATTAAGTATATTAGGGTTAGAATCATTAATGTCTTAACATTATTTTATAAATTAGGCATTAATAAAAAATATTACAAACAAAAATAAGTATTTTAACCTTGAATTCTATTTGTATGTGAAATGAAGTATTATTAGAGTTAGAATTATTAATCATAAAAAATAATTAATCAAATCACAACAATATTTGTAAAGCTTAGAATTAATTATAAAATTAAACTAAATTTTAATTTCTAAAATTATTTATCATCTAGTTTTGAAAATAATCATTTAAATTATAGTAATTATCTACTACAAATAAATTAAATTAAAACTAAAGTTTATTTTTAAAATAATTCAACAATTATTAATTATAGTTTTAGAATAAATTAAGAATATATATATAATATAATATATGACTAAAATTTCTATTAGTTTTATTTTATTTTCTAAAATTACATTAAATTCTAACTTCAAAAAATTCAGAAATTATTTTGCATGCTTACTTTTGTATTTTTGAGATCAACCTTTAAATTTGAATAACCAATCATAGAGTAACTTAATAATCAAGTCATATTGACAAACAATATGGGGGAGACAAAATCGACAAGGTTGAGGGAGACATAAACGAATGGTGGGAGGATGAAATTTTTAGAAAGGTGGGGAGATCCTGCTCTAAATGACTCGGCTCCACCGGGACCAAACTATGTATCTGAGCACATTCCACAATGGGTTTTTAGAGGCGGAAAATGGGTGGATGTGGCTGTGGGTTTATCTAATGATGGGTTTTTTGGTCATACCCCGCAATGGGTCTTTCATGTTGGAAAATGGACACATAAGGCACCCAAGGGTAAAAATGAGAAGTATCTCGATCAAAATGTAGTTGGCTTTCCTACATCTGAATATTTTAGAAATTTCTCAAACCCTAATGCACGGAAGGAAAGAAATTGGTTTTCTAAAAGGGCTCTTAGTGTTGTGAATCCTATGGAGTTCTCGGGTATGAGACATACCAACACTACAGGGTTGATTGGTTGTGATCAGGGTTTTGGAAGTGGGTGTGAGGGGGTTGGGGAAGATGTGAAATCTGGGAAATTTGAAGGGCGTGATCCCCTTTCAAAAATGATTTCTTATCCTGAAGCCAGCAAGGCACCCCTAGCAAAGCAAATGGCTCCATGGAATAGGGAAATGTCTCATTTGAGCCCTAGAGAAAAAGGGTTTTCTGACATGAAGGGTGCCCTGGCTTGTGTTGGTCGTGGCTCACCAAAACTCATAGATTCACAGGCTAACTGTGCCCTCACAAACCCTAAGGTCTCTGCAATTACCATTGGTTATGGGCAATCAAACCCTAATGGGTCGAATGTGGTTGGGGCAATTAAATCTGCTAACCCTAAGGGGCAAGTTTGGCTTCCGACGCCTTCAATGAATGTGGAGAAGCTGTCGTTGAACCAAAAATGTCAAGATCTTTGCAAATATGTCGTTATTCTTCAGATCTGGGGTGAAGGTATGGCACTCTCAAAATTACACAAAAAAATCCATCCATAGTGGTTTGGCACTTTGTATTTCTAGGTAATCTCTTCCAATACCTTTATTCTAGTAATGGATTCAGTAGAAGCAAAAAATAAGGAACTTGAGAATAACTGTGTTTGGTTTGGAAAAAAATTGGTTTTTGTATTCCCATGGCGACCTCTCTTTCAGTTGGATCTGTTTTTATCCGAGTTTTTACTAATTTTGTTTTCTTTGTTGAGGCTTCCTTTTGAATTCTCAGATCCTAAAATCCTTGGAAAAATTGGCAATTCATTTGGGAAATTTCTCCTTTCGGATTCTCAAATCTCTGATGGTATCTTTTTTATAAGAATTTGTTTTTTAGTAAATCCTAACAAGAGTTTGCCGAGGTGTTGCAACATTAAATCCTTGGATGGCATTTGGAGGTGGCCTATAGTTAAAAAATCTGATTGGTTTCAAAAAGCTATAATAGAATGTGATGCCCCTCTTTTCAAATGACTTAAGCTCTCACAACCAAAAATTTCTAATGATGTTGTAGGAAAATTAGATAACTTGGCCATGCCTTCTTCAAATCTACCTAACATTGACAAGGTTTTTGAGGCAAACACTAACCCCGCTTTAAAGGAACATTCTCTTGGGAATAGTGGGCCAAATAAAACAATTAATCTATAGATCTCCAAAGAGAAATTTGGAGATCAATTTTCCTCCTTAACTGATATGTCTAGTTCTCAAACCAAAAAACTTGTGGAAGTTATGGATATTCAAGTAAAATCACCTACTCATTTTTTTCATAAAGACACAACCTTTCTTGACAGCCTATTTAAAACTTCCAAAAATTAGAACAATATTAACCAGTACCAATATGGCAAGGGGATTTCTACTTGCAATATGTTTGAAATTATTTCCTCTGAAGACATGGTTGATTTTGGCCCTGGATCTGATGGTAAATTACCCTCTTCCAAATTAGTTGTCTCGGTGAAAAGCCCCAGGTCTTCTCCTTTATGAAAAAATTATATGGGTAAAAACATTAAACCATTGAAGAACGGCTTAAATATAATGGCGTTAAAGACTAATGAGGGGGCATTTCCCAATGGATCTCTTGATTCTACAATTATCCCTTCGTCAGTAGTTGGCCCTTTAATAAATCCTATCGAGGAAAGTGCATGTCGGCCTCCAAGTAATATAAGGAAGGGATCTGTAAACTTGAAATCTCTCGTATCAGATCAAGTTTCCACACCTAAACTTGGTGAGTCAACTCAGATCAGAAGAAGCCCCCTTAAGGCTATGGTTTGTTCCCCCATGCAAACTTTAAGTCTATCAAAGAAGGAATCAAGACCTGGTTGAACCTGTGGGTTTGAGAAGAAAAACACAATCAAGCTCAGACTTAATTGGCTTGATTGTTGATCCACCAACCCAAAGTAAATTTCCAAATCAATTTTTAATGGATCAACTATTGATTGATAAAATATGGAAGATAATCAAGGAATCTAAGACCACTTTTAATGAAGACATCCAAGGGAAATTTCTTTCTACCATTGAGTATGTTTTACTTCAAGCTAAAAAGGACCTTGCCATTCCTACTACACAAGATCTGCAGTTGGAAAAATCACATGTAAACCCTTGAATACAATTGATCAGTGTGGGTGACATGATTATAATCCCATTGTTAAGAGGAAAATTACCTATTTCTCAATCTCCACTATCTCCATCTTTGCCCCTCTCCTCACCATAAAAAAGGGGACGTAAGCCAAAAAAGAAGAAACCTCAAATTGAGATTGATGTTGGCATTCAAACCACGTTAGTTTCACTAGCAAAAAAAAAGGACTTTTAGTCCCCCAATGACAAGGGTTGGGGCTATTAAGCGAAATCTGCAGTTGGAGTTTGTTGTTGGGAATCCTTCTCAGAAAAAAACTCAAGGTAAGAGGGGAGAGGAATCCTGCCCTCGAGAACAATGAAGGTAACATCATGGAATGTTAGGGGCTTAAATTCCCCTAACAAGTGACGCCTAATCAGGCATCAGTTAGATTTAATAAACTTCAATGTTGCTTTATTGCAAGAAACTAAAATGAATTCAAGCTCTACTATTTCACTTTTTTCAAAATGGTCTAAATGGAAATTTTATTTGCATTCTGCTTCAAGGGCTTCTGGGGGCTTAGCATTTCTTTGGAATGAAAATACTGTTGCTCTCAGGGTAATTTTCCCCTCTTTCAATTGGGGCCTTGCTCTTGTAAAAAGAAATTTCTCTGATAGTAAGTTTTGGCTCTTTAATATATATGGCCCTATCTCTATAACCTATTTGATTGTAATGGGGGGTTTTAAGAACTTTGTCAGTGGGAATAATCTATTTGATTGTAAGCCACAGAATGGCTCCTTTACCTGGACCAACAAAAGAAAGGAATTTTATCAAATTGCTAAGCGATTGTATTTCATTTTTCTTTCTTCTTCTTGGTTGGATTCAGAGTTAGATACGTTTTCTACTATTCATGGCCTCCCTGGATCTGATCACTTCCCTTTATCCTTCAATATCATTGAGAATAGGGCTGCTAATAAGATACCTTTCAAGTTTGAACCAATGTGGTTTAGGGATACCTCCTTCATTCCTTTTATCAAATTTTGGTGGAAAAATGCTCCCTTCTTTCTTGGGTCCCGAATGTTTTAGATGTCTAAGAAAAAAAAATTTTAAAGGAAAAATTAAAATGTGGAATCAATAGCATTTCAAAAACATTTTTTTAGAAAAAATAGGGCTTCATAATGAAATAGAAACTTTAAATGAATCTGTTATGATAAATGGTCTGGATTCTACCTCTTTCAAACTTCAAAAATCTTTGACCTCTCAACTCGATGAAGTTCTTCGAAGAGAAGAATCTTATTAGAGACAAAAGTCTCGAGACACATGGCTTTCAGAAGGTGACAGAAATAACAAACTTTTTCATGCTTCTACAAAAATTAAGAGGCCAAAAAGTAGAATTTCTTCAATAACAAGTATGGATGGAATGCTCTTAGAAGATGATAATATTTAATTGCAAAAGAAGCCACTTCTTATTTCAAAAATTTACTCACTATTGAACCTCTTTCAATTAATACTTCTATCCTAGAGGTCATTCCTTCAATGGTATCCCATAATGACAATGACATGTTAATGGCCCCATTTTCTCTTGATGAAGTCAAAGCAGCTGTCAGTGACATATCTCCTAACAAAGCCCCAAGTCTTGATGGATTTACTGTCAACTTCTTCCAAAAGTGTTAGGAAATCATTGGTTTTGATGTTTGGTGGGCACTTGAAGAAGCAAGGCGTAATAGGACTATCCTTAAAGAACTCAATAACACCTTTATTGCAATTATCCCAAAAGTGGACTCTCCCAGCACCTTTGCTAATTTTAGACCCATTTCCTTGTGCAACACCATTTATAAAATCTTTACCAAAGCAATTTCCATCTACCTTGCTAAGGTTATTCCACATGTTATTTCAGAGGAACAAGGTGGTTTTGTACCAGTGAGGGATACTACTGAAGGTGCAACTATAGCTCATGAAATATTGCATTCCATAAAGTCACATAAAATCCCAACCATGATTTTGAAATTAGATATGATGAAGGCTTATGACAAGGTAAATTGGAATTTCCTTCTTACTATTCTGTGCAAATTGGGTTTTTCAGAAAAATGGGTTAAATGGATTTCCTCCTGCATCTCTACAGCAAGGTTTTTAGTTTTGCTTAACAGTTCTTGTGGTTTTTTTCCTTCGTCTAGAGGCATCAGGTAGGGGGGTATGTGCAGGATCATGATGGGCCAAAAAGTGGCAATATGATGGGTATGTGGCTGACGACTATTTTTTTACCCAAAATTGATGAAACGAAAAGGGTTTTTAAAGGAGATTCTCAACTTTCCGCCGATATAAATTATGCTTTATTTTGAATTTAATAAGTAATTATTATTCATTTTCTATTCAAATTATGACTAAAGTACTGATTGATAGGCTGATTGAAAAACATCTATAGCTTTCAAATGGTATCACATTTTTTGAATCTAAAACATGTGTCACATTCTATGCTTCACTACTATAGGATTAAAAAAACAAAAAATGAATTTCATGAAGTTTTGATCAAGTTAAGGTGGTCAGACATATGAGTTTTTATATTTTTAAAAAATTTGTAATAAAAATTCATAATTAATTATTTACTTGGAAAAATTATTACAAAAAAATATGTATCACATTGGGGCATGAGTTCTCTACTTATATCTAAAATATTGTAAAAAAATATTATAATTTTATTGTGGTTTGGGTGGTCAGACAGACACCTACTTCTTTTTTTTTCCCTGAAATTTAAGTACCAATGTTGCATTGAAATTTCAAATTTTCACCAAATAGATTTTTTTTTTAAACAATCCTAGTAGTTTAGAAACTACATTGAATTTTCTACAGATTCCATTCTTACATATTTTTGAAATAATATAGATAACTTATTCAAATTTTTATGTCAAGTTTCCTAACTCTAATTTTTCTGAATCTTTTGCCACTTAAGGGCTTCTTTTTTCCATGATGATCCTGCACATACACAGGGTGACCCATTGTCACCTTTCCTCTTCATTCTTATGATTGAAGGTTTAAGCAAAGCAATAAGAAGAGAAAATGCCTTAGGATATTAGAAAGGTATCCAAATCCCAAACATGCACAGGAAAATCAAACTCATTGTCTCTTTGTTGATGATACTTTATTACTTGGGCATGCTTCTATCCCTGAAGCTAAGGTAATCAAAAGTGTAATTATAGATTTTTCTTTAGCTTCAGGCCAAAAAATAAATCCCTCAAAATAAAAAATAAATCGGTTTAATGTTCCAAATTTTATTCAAAATAAACTAATAAATTTTGGGGGGTATTTTGTGGGCACTTTGCCTTGTTCCTATCTCGGTATCTCATTTTTCATTGGAAATAATCTTGATGCCTTCTAGGAAATAATTTGCAAACTAATTTTGGATAGAATATCTTTGTGGAAGCATAAATGATTTTCCTTTACTGGGAAAATCCAAATGGTGAAATTTGTTCTCAATGCAATTCCTATCTACATGATGTCAGTTTTAAATGCTCCCTATCATACCTTAAATTAGATGAAATATACTTTACGATGCTACTTATGGAATGATAATGTATGGGGCAAAGAGAAAATTCCTCTCATTGCTTGGGATAAGGTTTGCTTGCCAAAAGACCTTGGTGGAACTAGAATAAGAAATCTCAAACTTCAAAATGCAGCTTTAGGTGCAAAGCTTTTTTGGAAATTATATCAAAATCCACATTCAAGATGGAGGAAATTAATGTTTTCTAAATATTTGTACTCCCATCCGCGAGAATCTCTTTTTAGGGCCTCTTCGTTACCAAAAGGATCAGAAATTTGGAACTTCATTTCTTCATGTAGATTGGTCATCCTTCCCCACCTTTCATGGCTGATTCATAATGGTAAAAAAGAAAAAAATTGGGAGGACATGTGGAATGGCTATCATGTTCTTTCCTCTTTTACTGATTGGGGAAACCTAATGGATCTTCTAAAAATTCTTTGGGGTTCTTATGTTGCTGACTACTTCAATGTTGAATTTATTGACTCCATTCCAAAAATTTCTTGGAAATTTGTAGATAATTTAGATATTCCTCCCTTTGTCAAAGAAGCCTATAAAAAGGAGATGGAAAAAATGTGCATTATCTTCACACCTAAGGATGATGTCCTAATTTGGACCAATTTAAAATCAGGGGAATATTTAGTCAAAGAAGGTTACAATTCTCTTTTGGCCTCACTAAACAAATCATATTTTTCGTACATGCTCTTTTGGGATGAAGCTTGCCTCCCTAAAGCAAGTGCTAAATTGCCTAGATTTCAGTCAATGGTAGGGCTTTAACTACAGAGAGGCTTGACAGATTGGGGTTTGTTACTACTTTTCCATGTGTCTTTTGTGGCTACTTCTTAGAGACTAGGGACCACCTTTTCCTGCATTGTCCATTTGCAAAGCATTGTTGGTATTGGGTTTTTTCCAAATTAGGTTCAATGGTGTGTCCCACATTATCCACACAGTTCCAATCTTGGCCTTTGTTACATCCTACTTCTTTTTTTTCATTGTTTATGGGTTGTCACACCATCATTAGTTTTATGGTGCATCTGGAATGAAAGAAACAACAGAATTTTTAGGAATAAGTGCTCTCTTATTGAGGATGTACTTAATAAATTAGAATCCTCAATTTCATAAATGGTCAGATCTTTCATTTTTAAGAAAATTGAGACTTTAAAATCTTTCACTAATTGGGATGGATTCATAATTAAGAATTGGCCCCTCATTAAAACCTTACCCTTTCATGGAGCTTTTACTAATAAAGTAGATAAGATGTTGTTACGGAAGGAGGCCAAATGGGTGCCTCCCCCTGCTAATTGTTTTAAACTAAATTATGATGGGGCCTCAAGGGGTAACCCTAGGAAATCTGGGGCTAGTATAGTTATAATGGACTCAAATGCCAACATTGTCAAAGTGGCCTATAAGATGTCGGCGGGAACGAACAATATGGTTGAACTGGAAGCCCTCAACATGGGCTTGGATCTTGCAAGGTTCCTTCAAATCAATTCATTGATCATTGAAGGTGATTCTATGGTTATTTTTCATGTTGTTTCAAGCCAAAAAACTCATGTTTGGCAGTTACAATACTTGTTAGATAAGGTACTTATTTAGTTGAAATGTTTCAATGTCTTCTTGCTATCCCATTGTTATAGAGAAGTGAATACTTTTGCTGACTATTTAGAAAACAAAGCTATAGATGAGCAATTACCTTTTAAAAAATTTACTAAGGAGGAATTCCCTCTTATTAAATGAGTTCCTATAGTGGGCTCTTTGATGGCACGATTACAATTCAAGTGTCTTATTGATCTCTTAGTGGCATCTTTATATTTCTTTGTAGAGAGGGCATATAATTCAGTTATGTTACTTTCATTATTGTTTTGGCATTGGCATTGTTGTTGGCTCAACCTGGCTGCTTCTTCATGGGTTCTTGCTACAAATTTTTTTTATGGCCATTTCTTTTGAGTCTTTATCCTTTGCGCTAATGTTATCACTCTCATCTCTTTTGATGGAATAGTGCATCCTTGGTAAATTATTTTCTTGTGGATTGCATGCTCTATCTACATTTGTTATCCCTAGTTGTTTTGGTGGTTTCAACTAGTTTTTTATCTCATGCTTTGCATGGTTATAAATATGAGATAACATAGATTTTAATATTTTATCTAGCTGGGGTAGAGGCCTATTGTTATATTCCATACTTGCCACATGGCATGATGTTTTGGCTTTATCTTTGAGTTTTTCTGATATGGCACTTTGGTTTCAGCTGGTAGCCTTATTTTCTCTACATGGCTCATGTCGACTGATTTTTGAATCATAATATACATGATATTTGAGATCCTACAGTGGGCTCTTTGATGGCACGATTACAACTAAGGTGTCTTATTGATCTCTTAGTGGCATCTTTATATTTCTTTGTGGAGTGGGCATATAATTTAGTGCATCCTTGGTAAATTATTTTCTTATGGATAGCATGCTCTATCTACCTTTGTTATCCCTGGTTGTTTTGGTGGCTTCAGCTGGTTTTATCTCATGCTTTGTATGGTTATAAATATGAGATAAAATATATTTTAATATTTTATCTTGTTGGGGCAGAGGCCTATTGTTTTGGCTTTATCTTTGGGTTTTTCTATTATGGCACTTTGGTTTCAGCTGGTAGCCTTATTTTCTCTACATGGCTCATGTTGGTTGTGTTTTAAATCTTAATATACATGATATTCTATTTTTAGTGCCTTCAATGATGAGGACATTGCTTTAGTTGTCTGCAAGGAAGCCTTGGATATGTATTCCTTGGACAATGGCACATTTCCTATTGCTGGGTTTATTCCTAAAAATGATTTTTTTACTAATAGTTTCTTTGGAAAAAATTTGTTGTTAATTAGGTATGGAATCGTGAATGTTAACTTTGAAGAAACTACATCGAGATGCAAACGTATCAGCATCAAGCTATCTCCAGAAGTCTTGGTTGTAGGGGTAAACCTTTTCTTGCTCTCCATTTCCTATTCAACATTGTTGCAAGATCTGATAGAGTATCTTCATCAGTCGTGAAGTTAAAGAAGAGCTTTTCTTTGGATCATCTTGGTCGTTATCCTATTACGAAGCTAGTTCAAGTTCCTGGGTGGACGGGGTGGATTAAGATCTTTGTTGTCCTTCTTCCATTTTTGTTGGATAGTTCTTTTTTGGGTGGGAAAAATTTATATTTGGGGCCTCTGATTGGTCTGGTCCTTGGGTTCTTTTTGTAATCACAAGCTATGACTTTATTTCTTCTGCATGGAGCTATAGCCGGAGGTTTTCTTCTTCTGGTTCTTTCCTACCGGTATGCTCCCCTAAACCAAGATTTTGTAAGAATTTTTTTATAAAATAATAAAATATTTCAATGTCTTAGCCATTTTTTTTAAAACAAAAAAACAAGTAATAATCAAGTCACCACAATGTGTGTGTATATATTTATATATATTACAAAAATAAGTATTTAAATCTAGAATTCTATTTCTATGTGAAATGAAGTATTATTAGGGTAAGAATTATTAATCATATAAAAAAAAAATCAATAAAATATTTTTAAAGCTTAGAATTAATTTTAAAATTAACCTAAATTTTACTTTTAAGAATTTATAAAGAATTTATTATCAACTTTAAATATTTAAAACTTATCAACTTCAAATATTTTATATTTTTTAAAATTAGAATTTAGTTTAATTTTACAATATAAAAAAGTTGTATGTAAAAATGAAATAAAATACAATATAAAGAATACTTTTAAATTTACATTTTAGGCTTTGATTGTTGAATTATTTAAAATGAAATTTAAGTTGTGCAAATATTGTCTTAATTTGATTATTTATTTTCTTTATGATTGGTTATTCAAATTTAAAGAACCTAGTAATTCAACTCAAAAATATAAAAATAAGCATGCAAAATATTTTATGATTTTTTGAAGTTATAATTTAATATGATTTTAGAAAATGAAATCATTTAGATGCAAAGAAACAAAAAAGGTTGCTTTTATATATTTTTTCATTTCTTAACTTATTCAACAATATTCAAAATTTAAAGAACAATATACCCAATTGAACTCAAAAATACAAAAGTAGGCATGCAAAATAATTTCTAATTTTTTTTTAAGTTAAATTTTAATGTAACTTTACAAAATAAAATAACTTGGATGCAAAGAATATATATATATATATATATATATATATAATGGAGGATCCCAGGAGGCAAATTGTATCTAAGCTTTACAAATATTGTTGTGATTTGATTACTTATTTTTTATGATTAATAATTCTAAGTCTAATAATACTTCATCTCACATACAAATAGAATTCTAGGTTAAAATAGTAACTATTTTCAAATAAATTAGTAATTATTAAATTTTTATTTTTTAAAAAAAATTATATGTTTAAAATAGTTGAGTTAAATTCATTTTTTACAATTTAGTAGTCTATATATATAGTGTTGGGAAAGTAAATAGACTAGTGAAATTAAATTTACTTAAAAGGAAAAGGAACTATTTTTTAAAATAATGGAGCCAATTACATCTCAGAAAATTAAGTTTAGATATTTGTTTTGTTAAATATTTTGCATATTTACTTTAGAGTTATTCAAATATTTGTCAAATAGAAAATAAATATGAATTCTCATTTGTTTAAATCAAATTTATTAATAACTTGTTTAAATATCCCAAATTTACTATCACATAAAAAAATATTCAAAATAAATTTTATATATATTACTAAAATTCACACCTTACCATAAAATTGTGGGATAAAAATCTGTCCCATCGTTTAAAATTATGTGATTAAATTAAATACTATACAATAAAATATACATAAAAAATGTTTGTTTTGACTATGACATCCACCGAAAGAGTTCAACTCCATCGAAAGTAATAAAGTAGACTAGGTAAATAATTGAGGAAATTTCTTCTCTGATACCTTGTACGGGACGGACCACGGTGTCCAATGTTACCGGTCTAGAATTTGCAGAACTTTACTGAATGCCGAAAGTAATGGAGTGGTACATCATCTGCTACGTCAATGGATACAATAATTCCAAATGTCGGCTAGCCACTTTGGATCCTAAAACACACATATGCTGATATTAGAATAAATAATTCCCTAAAGTTTGGTACGCATTTCAGTAAGTAATATTTAATACCCGTATCCTTAAAAACTATCAGATCTATTGGATATTATCCTTTCTAGAGATGCTATAATTGTTCATCAGCTTGTGGTGTGAGAAACCAATTTGTTTCATTTGCTTTCAGATTTCTTTGCAGTTTTGCATTGTCTTGCAGAGATTTTCTGCATATTTTCAAAAGTTGATATGTTAAAGAGGCTTCAGCCCAATTGTGGAAGAAAGTAATGAAACATCACATTGTTGTGAAAAAAGTGGATTTCAGTTTTTGTGGGGCTGTTTTGAATGTTGCAAGAAGAAAAAATTTGTTGGTGGAAGAGGAAATTGGTGTGCAAGAGGTGGATGGAAGAATCTGATTGTGAGATTGAAGAGTAAATTCAGAAAGTTGAAAAGTAACTCTGAATCTAAAGCTTTTCGGTATGATCCTCTCGGTTACTCTCTCAATTTTGATGAAAGCTGTACAGGTTATGACAACTGTTTTCCTCATTAGCACACTGGCAAAGAACTTTAAGCAATGTAATAGAAGCAAACTTGATGTTGCAATGGGCATGGCATGGAGCTGTATATGTATGTTTTTAGTGAAGATGATGACTGTAGAAGAGAGTAAAACATAGTTTTAGTGTTGCTCCAAATGGGTGCCATGAATGTTAGTCATCCCCTACTGTTCCTCTAGTTTTATAGAGTTTTGATCCTTGTCATGTTATTTTAGTTATAGCAGATCAGAAGGATAATATTACTTATAGTGGTTTCTAATATGTTGATTCTCCTCCAGTTGGGCATGTTAATGGATTTGATAACAGGATGCTGTATTTTGATGAGTTTCTCTTGCTGTTGGTGTTAATCAGGACAAAACTCTTTGAATAGAATGTTTTAAAATATGAGGATAAGTAGTTGTGGTATCTCATTGATATTTATATCTTAACAGATGTAATCGCAGTTTCGTTTAAACAGCATATTCTAAATTTTGACTTGTTTAGATGGCTCATCTAAAATCACACTAATAGATGTGTCCTAATAGAAAAACTAATGTAATTTTAGATGAACCACCTAAACAAATCAAAATTTTAACTGTTATGTATAAACCTAACCTTAATCTACACCATCATACTTACCAAACTAGCTGACATACTTACCAAACTAGCTGATTCATTTGACTAAACTGTCATATTCTAAATCTCCCTTACTTTGAATCCTTCTGTTCAGGATGAGCAACAGGAAATCTTCTGTGAGGCAATTTATTAAGTTACTTCTTAAAGTGCGTTTTAGAGAAGCTCTTTTGAATTGTGTATTTTTTAGTGGTAAACTTTTTTTTGTTTTACTGAATAAATTTGGAAGCTCAGCAAGTTAACATTACTGAAACTGCTGAGCTTAATCTGGAGAAAAAGAGAAACAAAAATTAATATAGATAACTATGATTGTTAGTCCATTTTTTCAGTCCAACCCAACTCCATTTTTATTTGAAATTTTGAGTAAAATTGGGAGACCAGATAAAATATGGATAGAAAAATTAGAATATTTTTTGGAAGGACATAAAAAGTTCGATGAAAAAAATCGCAGGGAAAATGTAATATTCAGTTACCTAACAAAAAAAAAATTAAGTGATGATTGAATAGACATCTATGCCGTCAGCAAAATGCACATTTGACTGTATTTATTAATTAATCGAAAATTCAAAATACGTTCATTTTTTATTTTGAATTAATTAATAAATACAAACAGACGTGCATTCTGCTGGCTGCATAAACAGTACGTATACATTCAACCCTTTTTTTGTTCATAGTTAACACTGTCCATTGTAAACACCATCAAGCTCTGAAATTTGAAGTGAAGCTTTGAAAAGTTTGTATAAGCTATTAATAAAATTGTCGATTGAAATGATCTAGTTATATTTTATTCAGAAAATGTTGAATTGTGATCAAAACAATTTAGTTATTTTTTATTTGTAGTCGTTAAAATTGTATATTTATGTTTTTTTAATATATTATTGGTTTCTTTTTGTTTAGAATGTTTTAAAAATAATAATTAGTTTACAAGTGATATTCTTGCATGAAGTCAGCTCATGTTTTCACATATCTTTATTATACTTATCATTAATCATTAGATTTGCACTCATTATTCCTAAATACGTTGTTCCTCACCCTCAATCAAATTCATGGGTATGAACTTGGCATAAGTCACTTTTCCAATTGGATAATCTAAACCCTAAGCTTCTAAAATTTAAAATTGAAATTCCTTCCTTGTTGGCTATTTTATTAGACATTATGAGGTAACATATAGCATGTTTTCTTGAGTTTAAGTCCTAGTTGTTTTAATTAAGAACATTTTGTAGAGATTTGGCTCTCCGTTTTCTTTTTGTTGCAAAAGAATTTAGCTTTCATTTGAATTTTTAGTGCATTGCTTGTCACTCTACTTTGTTTTATGGCCACAAGTATTTTGATCTCAAGGAACTTTTATGTTGTTAAGTCTTCCAAGTCTAATATTTTGTGAATTCATGAGAAGTAGCTTAATTATATTTTTAGCATAAAGGAGTAGTAACCATTGATCAAATTTTGACTAATAGAACATACATTATTAAAATAATTATTAGTCTAACACCTTATTTGTGTTGCATCATTGAGTACTAGTTCTATATCAACACATCATGGACCCACTCCTCTTTGTGTTCATGTTATATTGACCTTGATAACTATGATGTGGATATGAATACTTGGCAATATTTTGTAATCTTTAGAAACTATCAAAGAAAAAAAAAATTCTATGATGCACCTATAGAAACCTACAAAGCACAAAGATAAAATAACAAGCACAAATGAACAACACAAAGTATGAATAAAGTCAACCAGATGTATTAGGCAACAAGGTGTACATAAATAGGGAGGAGAAAGACACTTGATCTCCATGAAATGAGGATAAGATTCCTCACTCATAGAGTGGTGGTGAGTTGTCTACCACAAAATTAGCATGAGGTGATGAAAGTGAGTCGACACCTCTAAATCTCCTAACTAATCTTGACACCTCCCCTTAAGTGATACTTGGGGAGATCACAAAAGTGCAATAAATACAAAGAAATGGGTCTTGACTACGAGGCTTGGTGAGGTACCCATGTACAATGCAATTTCTCATAAATGGAGAAAGATAGAAAACTCAGTGGGAAAAACCTATTCCTTTCAAGTAGCCCACAATCATTTATTGCGATAATCAAAGCACCATTCAGATATACAAGAATCTAATTCAACATCAATGAACCAAACACATAAAGATTCATATGCATTATATTTGAGAGCTTATTCGTGGACATATCATCAACTTAGTCTTTTGTCAGTCTTCAAACCAAGTTGTTGATATTTTCACCAAACCCTTTAATGAGAGCAATTTCATTCATCTACAAGATCTTCTTGGCACATAGTCTACATCTACAGCAACATCATCTTCAAGGTGGGCTTTCTAGTATCCTTCTCATCTTATCTCTATTTTGGAGAATAGGTTTTTCCCATTGGGTTTTCTATCTTTCTACATTTATGAGAAATTGCACTATATAACGTGGGTATCTCACTAGGCCTCATAGTCGAGACCCATTTCTTTGTATCTATTGCACTTTTGTGATCTCCCCAAGCATCACTTAAGGTGGGGTATTATAGTGAATAATTTATGTATTCACTATAACTTAAGTGTACTTAGGTTGATGAGGTTAGACAACATCTTGTCTAATTGAATGTGCAACCTTTTAGGCCTCTAGAGGTTACCTTGTTATTTGGTAAACCTCGTGTGCATACCTTTTGAGGTTGGGAGACTTTCCATCTCACCTTAAAGGTCACATTTTTAGTCAATCAACACCTCTCACCAAGGTTGATGACTTGGTCAAATAGGTTGTTGGTTTGCACATTCCAAGTGATCCAAAGGTTGACACCTATAGGATACTTGTCTAATTATTTGTACCACATCATGGGGCACTTGTCAATCCACATAATAGGTGGATTTCCTCTGCCTTTCCTATATGTGAAAGGTCATATTGTACATTTTAATTAACTCTTTTATCAATCTCTTTAATAATGTGAATTAGGCTCATTATGTGCAAATGTTTTTGTGGAAGAACAAAGTTTTTTCTGTTATGATCTTAGATAGAAATCCTAATAGAACAAGCACAAATAAACAACACAATGTATGCAAAAAGTTGAACAAATGTTTTACGAAACAAGGCATACATAAATAGATAGGACAAAGGAACCTGATCTCAATGAAATGAGGACAAGACTCCTCACTCACAGTGGTGGCGAATTTCCTACCACAAAAGTAGCATGAGGTTTTAAAAGTGAGTTGACACCTCTAAAAATCCGAACTAATCTTGAAACCTCACATGTGCAAGTTTCATGAATTTCTAAGTAGGCTTAAAGCCTAAGTGTATGCAATATACACACTAAGAACACCAACTATCAAATGATGTTAACATCCAATGGCTAGTGCACCCATAGTAGGCAACATGAGTTCTAAGCATTTTTTCTATCATTAGTTGGTTATTTGTATAAGTGTCTAGTAGTGGTGGCACCCTCCATTTTGTCTATGGGGCCCCTAAGGACATAAAACTAGATAGAAATAACATCATATATATACATATATATGTATATAGATATACATATATACATATATATAAATATATGTATATATGTATATCTATATACATATATATATACATATATATATATATGTATATATGTATATGTATAATATAATAATAACCATCTTTTATAAATATATATAATAATATTGTATAAAATATATATAATAATATTAAATGTGTGTATATATATAAATATATATATATATATATATATATATATATATATGTATGTATAAATATATATATATATATGTATGTATGCATATATATATATGTATGTATGTATATATGGAATTTTGGCACAATACTAAACAATGGTTAGTCTAATATTTATTTCATGGTGCACCACTGGTTGAATCCATCACATCATCAAGTAATGAGATCCAAGATTTCCAAATAGTTCCTTTACTACACCATTCTCCTAAGTAAGATATATATTGTAGAAATTAAGTATCATTTATTAGTAAATGTGGCCACCATTCATTTAAAATTCAAATGATATTCTAGAGATCATGCTATAGCATTTAGGTTGCATTGAAAGAACACATTGCTCCCACTTTGAATTTAAAAAACATGCATTCATCCAATAAGTAGAGAAGATTTTTCACATAGGGTTTCATGCAATTGGTTACATGAAAATTTCATAGCTTGAATTTGGCATTAACTTCCCACTCTCCTTGTAGTATCATAGGATAACTATTCTCTTTTTTTTTATAAATAATATTTTTGGGAATTATTATAAATTATAATGTACTATGTGTAGACACCTAAAAATGACCTAGGCCTGCAAGCTTCATTTTTACCACTTTCGTCCTAACATAAGTAAGACATTTAATTATGTCCTTGGTCCACATTCAACTATTGATTAAATAATTCATAATTATTTAATTAATTCATGTCTTTTGATTCTTCATGATTATTAAATAAATAAATTTTAATTTATTTATTAAATCGTCACTAATTGTCTAGAATAACCTTTAATTAAAAATGAGATTTTCTTAATTTGTTTTAATTTCCTTTTCTAGCGTTTAATTGTCGCTTCACTATTAAATAAATAATTTTATTTATGTATTTAATACGTCACTAACTGTCTTAATTAAATAAATTGATTAATTTATTTAATTAATTAATCTTATCTGCTGAATTAAATAACTTAATTTAATTATTTAATTGCTAATTTCATATTCTTCTCATTTTAAATAAATTAGAATTATTTAAATGTCATGTCAATCTAATACGTGGAGTCCTTTTGATAAATAATAGAAAAGGGTATTTATTGTCTCATAAAATCCATAATTTGAGATTAATTTAATTTAAAATTAGTAATTAATCTTCAAGAAATCGAGTAATGGGAATGATTCTTGATTTTCCAAATCTATCTTCGGTCGAGATACTTATCTCTTTGATTTTTTGAATCTTGCAAATCAGGCGATCTTATCTCTTTGATTTTTTGAATCTTGCAAATCAGGCAATCTTATCTTCTTGATTTTTTGAAAATCTTTATTTTCTAATTAATTTGTCTCATTTATTCTCCACCGTCGATCTATTTTTATTCCAACCGTTCGATTAAGGATTTTGCCTTAACCCTAATTAGGGATTCTCAGGTTTAATCTGGATCGTTCATTTTAGGGTCTCATCACTAATTTATCTCGTCCGTCCGTTCGAAATGGCCTTTTCTATAAAATGCCCTTTCCTTCTCATTTTAGATATCTTGACATTTTACGTAATTACTATAGGCATTTATTTACTCACTTATTCATTGTCATAGGCATTTGATTAATATTGGCATTTATTCTAGGCATAGGCATTGACTTTTAGACATTGGCAATAGTCATAGGCATATCAAATCCTTCGAATCTTGTTGTAGGGCTTAGGCATTTTAGATTGCTCGAAGTACAAATCTGAGGGCAACATTTCCAGCAAGCAAGAAGGTGTAACGAAGATCAATCATGGAAGATGGAGACTCTTGGTAATATCATTTCTTGTATTTTCATTTCATTTCCATTGTACTTCGTTATTTCATTGGATTTTTATGTTATTTGTGCTAACCCATCTAACAATCTGATTTTCCTTTGATTACATTGGTGAACCCAACATTTTGCAGAAAAATTCGTGTGTGTTCTTGTTTGTTTTCACTGTTTTGCAGGTTACAGCCAAAACGTCATACGAAATCCTGTCACCTTCAGTTGAGCACAGAAAAATGGGCGAATAAAATATTTTCAAACGGTTTCTGGGTTTTGTAGATCTCACTCTCATCTTTCCAGAACATCAAACGGTTTTAAATTTCGTTGAGATTTGATAAAGTTATGGGTATTTTACTGTTCGTTGTTTTTTTTAATTAAATTCTTAAACCCGCGTTTTCTTTTGTCTATAACATTTGTTTTGTGCAGAATCGTGGAAAAAGTTTTCTGGTTTTTGAAGGTATATTATTTAGCTTTCCATGGATATCTACCACTTGAAATTTTGTTAAGTTTGGATGAAGTTATCACTATTTCAAGTTTGCTGTTTTCATTTAAGTTTTTATTTATTTTTTTATTATTTTTGTTACTAATCTATTCTGGTAGCGTGTGGCGATCTTTTTCGTGTGTCCAAGACCATTATCTACAAAACTACTAACTTATTGTTTGCAGATTCGCATGTCAAAGAGGGAAACAAACAAACAGTGTGCTTGTTTATTTCTAGATTAGCAAACACTTAGTTTTGGTGCTTATAAAAAGAATCATGTCTTTTGTGTCTGATTGTGCTTGTGGAGTGGTAGGTGAGTATGCTCTCACTTAGTGAAAACCTTGTGATCAGAAAACTAGACCCATTATATTTTTTGTTAATTACCCTTCACGATTCGGTATATCGGAGTATCCTCTCCCCTTGCGCATTCGTGCGATCCTGGGTGTAAAAGAAACGGTTATCGACTCTAGAAC
>VDFB02168118.1:170716842-170776819 GCA_007258455.2 Sequoia sempervirens
TCTCATTTGAGCCCTAGAGAAAAAGGGTTTTCTGACATGAAGGGTGCCCTGGCTTGTGTTGGTCGTGGCTCACCAAAACTCATAGATTCACAGGCTAACTGTGCCCTCACAAACCCTAAGGTCTCTGCAATTACCATTGGTTATGGGCAATCAAACCCTAATGGGTCGAATGTGGTTGGGGCAATTAAATCTGCTAACCCTAAGGGGCAAGTTTGGCTTCCGACGCCTTCAATGAATGTGGAGAAGCTGTCGTTGAACCAAAAATGTCAAGATCTTTGCAAATATGTCGTTATTCTTCAGATCTGGGGTGAAGGTATGGCACTCTCAAAATTACACAAAAAAATCCATCCATAGTGGTTTGGCACTTTGTATTTCTAGGTAATCTCTTCCAATACCTTTATTCTAGTAATGGATTCAGTAGAAGCAAAAAATAAGGAACTTGAGAATAACTGTGTTTGGTTTGGAAAAAAATTGGTTTTTGTATTCCCATGGCGACCTCTCTTTCAGTTGGATCTGTTTTTATCCGAGTTTTTACTAATTTTGTTTTCTTTGTTGAGGCTTCCTTTTGAATTCTCAGATCCTAAAATCCTTGGAAAAATTGGCAATTCATTTGGGAAATTTCTCCTTTCGGATTCTCAAATCTCTGATGGTATCTTTTTTATAAGAATTTGTTTTTTAGTAAATCCTAACAAGAGTTTGCCGAGGTGTTGCAACATTAAATCCTTGGATGGCATTTGGAGGTGGCCTATAGTTAAAAAATCTGATTGGTTTCAAAAAGCTATAATAGAATGTGATGCCCCTCTTTTCAAATGACTTAAGCTCTCACAACCAAAAATTTCTAATGATGTTGTAGGAAAATTAGATAACTTGGCCATGCCTTCTTCAAATCTACCTAACATTGACAAGGTTTTTGAGGCAAACACTAACCCCGCTTTAAAGGAACATTCTCTTGGGAATAGTGGGCCAAATAAAACAATTAATCTATAGATCTCCAAAGAGAAATTTGGAGATCAATTTTCCTCCTTAACTGATATGTCTAGTTCTCAAACCAAAAAACTTGTGGAAGTTATGGATATTCAAGTAAAATCACCTACTCATTTTTTTCATAAAGACACAACCTTTCTTGACAGCCTATTTAAAACTTCCAAAAATTAGAACAATATTAACCAGTACCAATATGGCAAGGGGATTTCTACTTGCAATATGTTTGAAATTATTTCCTCTGAAGACATGGTTGATTTTGGCCCTGGATCTGATGGTAAATTACCCTCTTCCAAATTAGTTGTCTCGGTGAAAAGCCCCAGGTCTTCTCCTTTATGAAAAAATTATATGGGTAAAAACATTAAACCATTGAAGAACGGCTTAAATATAATGGCGTTAAAGACTAATGAGGGGGCATTTCCCAATGGATCTCTTGATTCTACAATTATCCCTTCGTCAGTAGTTGGCCCTTTAATAAATCCTATCGAGGAAAGTGCATGTCGGCCTCCAAGTAATATAAGGAAGGGATCTGTAAACTTGAAATCTCTCGTATCAGATCAAGTTTCCACACCTAAACTTGGTGAGTCAACTCAGATCAGAAGAAGCCCCCTTAAGGCTATGGTTTGTTCCCCCATGCAAACTTTAAGTCTATCAAAGAAGGAATCAAGACCTGGTTGAACCTGTGGGTTTGAGAAGAAAAACACAATCAAGCTCAGACTTAATTGGCTTGATTGTTGATCCACCAACCCAAAGTAAATTTCCAAATCAATTTTTAATGGATCAACTATTGATTGATAAAATATGGAAGATAATCAAGGAATCTAAGACCACTTTTAATGAAGACATCCAAGGGAAATTTCTTTCTACCATTGAGTATGTTTTACTTCAAGCTAAAAAGGACCTTGCCATTCCTACTACACAAGATCTGCAGTTGGAAAAATCACATGTAAACCCTTGAATACAATTGATCAGTGTGGGTGACATGATTATAATCCCATTGTTAAGAGGAAAATTACCTATTTCTCAATCTCCACTATCTCCATCTTTGCCCCTCTCCTCACCATAAAAAAGGGGACGTAAGCCAAAAAAGAAGAAACCTCAAATTGAGATTGATGTTGGCATTCAAACCACGTTAGTTTCACTAGCAAAAAAAAAGGACTTTTAGTCCCCCAATGACAAGGGTTGGGGCTATTAAGCGAAATCTGCAGTTGGAGTTTGTTGTTGGGAATCCTTCTCAGAAAAAAACTCAAGGTAAGAGGGGAGAGGAATCCTGCCCTCGAGAACAATGAAGGTAACATCATGGAATGTTAGGGGCTTAAATTCCCCTAACAAGTGACGCCTAATCAGGCATCAGTTAGATTTAATAAACTTCAATGTTGCTTTATTGCAAGAAACTAAAATGAATTCAAGCTCTACTATTTCACTTTTTTCAAAATGGTCTAAATGGAAATTTTATTTGCATTCTGCTTCAAGGGCTTCTGGGGGCTTAGCATTTCTTTGGAATGAAAATACTGTTGCTCTCAGGGTAATTTTCCCCTCTTTCAATTGGGGCCTTGCTCTTGTAAAAAGAAATTTCTCTGATAGTAAGTTTTGGCTCTTTAATATATATGGCCCTATCTCTATAACCTATTTGATTGTAATGGGGGGTTTTAAGAACTTTGTCAGTGGGAATAATCTATTTGATTGTAAGCCACAGAATGGCTCCTTTACCTGGACCAACAAAAGAAAGGAATTTTATCAAATTGCTAAGCGATTGTATTTCATTTTTCTTTCTTCTTCTTGGTTGGATTCAGAGTTAGATACGTTTTCTACTATTCATGGCCTCCCTGGATCTGATCACTTCCCTTTATCCTTCAATATCATTGAGAATAGGGCTGCTAATAAGATACCTTTCAAGTTTGAACCAATGTGGTTTAGGGATACCTCCTTCATTCCTTTTATCAAATTTTGGTGGAAAAATGCTCCCTTCTTTCTTGGGTCCCGAATGTTTTAGATGTCTAAGAAAAAAAAATTTTAAAGGAAAAATTAAAATGTGGAATCAATAGCATTTCAAAAACATTTTTTTAGAAAAAATAGGGCTTCATAATGAAATAGAAACTTTAAATGAATCTGTTATGATAAATGGTCTGGATTCTACCTCTTTCAAACTTCAAAAATCTTTGACCTCTCAACTCGATGAAGTTCTTCGAAGAGAAGAATCTTATTAGAGACAAAAGTCTCGAGACACATGGCTTTCAGAAGGTGACAGAAATAACAAACTTTTTCATGCTTCTACAAAAATTAAGAGGCCAAAAAGTAGAATTTCTTCAATAACAAGTATGGATGGAATGCTCTTAGAAGATGATAATATTTAATTGCAAAAGAAGCCACTTCTTATTTCAAAAATTTACTCACTATTGAACCTCTTTCAATTAATACTTCTATCCTAGAGGTCATTCCTTCAATGGTATCCCATAATGACAATGACATGTTAATGGCCCCATTTTCTCTTGATGAAGTCAAAGCAGCTGTCAGTGACATATCTCCTAACAAAGCCCCAAGTCTTGATGGATTTACTGTCAACTTCTTCCAAAAGTGTTAGGAAATCATTGGTTTTGATGTTTGGTGGGCACTTGAAGAAGCAAGGCGTAATAGGACTATCCTTAAAGAACTCAATAACACCTTTATTGCAATTATCCCAAAAGTGGACTCTCCCAGCACCTTTGCTAATTTTAGACCCATTTCCTTGTGCAACACCATTTATAAAATCTTTACCAAAGCAATTTCCATCTACCTTGCTAAGGTTATTCCACATGTTATTTCAGAGGAACAAGGTGGTTTTGTACCAGTGAGGGATACTACTGAAGGTGCAACTATAGCTCATGAAATATTGCATTCCATAAAGTCACATAAAATCCCAACCATGATTTTGAAATTAGATATGATGAAGGCTTATGACAAGGTAAATTGGAATTTCCTTCTTACTATTCTGTGCAAATTGGGTTTTTCAGAAAAATGGGTTAAATGGATTTCCTCCTGCATCTCTACAGCAAGGTTTTTAGTTTTGCTTAACAGTTCTTGTGGTTTTTTTCCTTCGTCTAGAGGCATCAGGTAGGGGGGTATGTGCAGGATCATGATGGGCCAAAAAGTGGCAATATGATGGGTATGTGGCTGACGACTATTTTTTTACCCAAAATTGATGAAACGAAAAGGGTTTTTAAAGGAGATTCTCAACTTTCCGCCGATATAAATTATGCTTTATTTTGAATTTAATAAGTAATTATTATTCATTTTCTATTCAAATTATGACTAAAGTACTGATTGATAGGCTGATTGAAAAACATCTATAGCTTTCAAATGGTATCACATTTTTTGAATCTAAAACATGTGTCACATTCTATGCTTCACTACTATAGGATTAAAAAAACAAAAAATGAATTTCATGAAGTTTTGATCAAGTTAAGGTGGTCAGACATATGAGTTTTTATATTTTTAAAAAATTTGTAATAAAAAATTCATAATTAATTATTTACTTGGAAAAAAATTACAAAAAAATATGTATCACATTGGGGCATGAGTTCTCTACTTATATCTAAAATATTGTAAAAAAATATTATAATTTTATTGTGGTTTGGGTGGTCAGACAGACACCTACTTCTTTTTTTTTCCCTGAAATTTAAGTACCAATGTTGCATTGAAATTTCAAATTTTCACCAAATAGATTTTTTTTTTAAACAATCCTAGTAGTTTAGAAACTACATTGAATTTTCTACAGATTCCATTCTTACATATTTTTGAAATAATATAGATAACTTATTCAAATTTTTATGTCAAGTTTCCTAACTCTAATTTTTCTGAATCTTTTGCCACTTAAGGGCTTCTTTTTTCCATGATGATCCTGCACATACACAGGGTGACCCATTGTCACCTTTCCTCTTCATTCTTATGATTGAAGGTTTAAGCAAAGCAATAAGAAGAGAAAATGCCTTAGGATATTAGAAAGGTATCCAAATCCCAAACATGCACAGGAAAATCAAACTCATTGTCTCTTTGTTGATGATACTTTATTACTTGGGCATGCTTCTATCCCTGAAGCTAAGGTAATCAAAAGTGTAATTATAGATTTTTCTTTAGCTTCAGGCCAAAAAATAAATCCCTCAAAATAAAAAATAAATCGGTTTAATGTTCCAAATTTTATTCAAAATAAACTAATAAATTTTGGGGGGTATTTTGTGGGCACTTTGCCTTGTTCCTATCTCGGTATCTCATTTTTCATTGGAAATAATCTTGATGCCTTCTAGGAAATAATTTGCAAACTAATTTTGGATAGAATATCTTTGTGGAAGCATAAATGATTTTCCTTTACTGGGAAAATCCAAATGGTGAAATTTGTTCTCAATGCAATTCCTATCTACATGATGTCAGTTTTAAATGCTCCCTATCATACCTTAAATTAGATGAAATATACTTTACGATGCTACTTATGGAATGATAATGTATGGGGCAAAGAGAAAATTCCTCTCATTGCTTGGGATAAGGTTTGCTTGCCAAAAGACCTTGGTGGAACTAGAATAAGAAATCTCAAACTTCAAAATGCAGCTTTAGGTGCAAAGCTTTTTTGGAAATTATATCAAAATCCACATTCAAGATGGAGGAAATTAATGTTTTCTAAATATTTGTACTCCCATCCGCGAGAATCTCTTTTTAGGGCCTCTTCGTTACCAAAAGGATCAGAAATTTGGAACTTCATTTCTTCATGTAGATTGGTCATCCTTCCCCACCTTTCATGGCTGATTCATAATGGTAAAAAAGAAAAAAATTGGGAGGACATGTGGAATGGCTATCATGTTCTTTCCTCTTTTACTGATTGGGGAAACCTAATGGATCTTCTAAAAATTCTTTGGGGTTCTTATGTTGCTGACTACTTCAATGTTGAATTTATTGACTCCATTCCAAAAATTTCTTGGAAATTTGTAGATAATTTAGATATTCCTCCCTTTGTCAAAGAAGCCTATAAAAAGGAGATGGAAAAAATGTGCATTATCTTCACACCTAAGGATGATGTCCTAATTTGGACCAATTTAAAATCAGGGGAATATTTAGTCAAAGAAGGTTACAATTCTCTTTTGGCCTCACTAAACAAATCATATTTTTCGTACATGCTCTTTTGGGATGAAGCTTGCCTCCCTAAAGCAAGTGCTAAATTGCCTAGATTTCAGTCAATGGTAGGGCTTTAACTACAGAGAGGCTTGACAGATTGGGGTTTGTTACTACTTTTCCATGTGTCTTTTGTGGCTACTTCTTAGAGACTAGGGACCACCTTTTCCTGCATTGTCCATTTGCAAAGCATTGTTGGTATTGGGTTTTTTCCAAATTAGGTTCAATGGTGTGTCCCACATTATCCACACAGTTCCAATCTTGGCCTTTGTTACATCCTACTTCTTTTTTTTCATTGTTTATGGGTTGTCACACCATCATTAGTTTTATGGTGCATCTGGAATGAAAGAAACAACAGAATTTTTAGGAATAAGTGCTCTCTTATTGAGGATGTACTTAATAAATTAGAATCCTCAATTTCATAAATGGTCAGATCTTTCATTTTTAAGAAAATTGAGACTTTAAAATCTTTCACTAATTGGGATGGATTCATAATTAAGAATTGGCCCCTCATTAAAACCTTACCCTTTCATGGAGCTTTTACTAATAAAGTAGATAAGATGTTGTTACGGAAGGAGGCCAAATGGGTGCCTCCCCCTGCTAATTGTTTTAAACTAAATTATGATGGGGCCTCAAGGGGTAACCCTAGGAAATCTGGGGCTAGTATAGTTATAATGGACTCAAATGCCAACATTGTCAAAGTGGCCTATAAGATGTCGGCGGGAACGAACAATATGGTTGAACTGGAAGCCCTCAACATGGGCTTGGATCTTGCAAGGTTCCTTCAAATCAATTCATTGATCATTGAAGGTGATTCTATGGTTATTTTTCATGTTGTTTCAAGCCAAAAAACTCATGTTTGGCAGTTACAATACTTGTTAGATAAGGTACTTATTTAGTTGAAATGTTTCAATGTCTTCTTGCTATCCCATTGTTATAGAGAAGTGAATACTTTTGCTGACTATTTAGAAAACAAAGCTATAGATGAGCAATTACCTTTTAAAAAATTTACTAAGGAGGAATTCCCTCTTATTAAATGAGTTCCTATAGTGGGCTCTTTGATGGCACGATTACAATTCAAGTGTCTTATTGATCTCTTAGTGGCATCTTTATATTTCTTTGTAGAGAGGGCATATAATTCAGTTATGTTACTTTCATTATTGTTTTGGCATTGGCATTGTTGTTGGCTCAACCTGGCTGCTTCTTCATGGGTTCTTGCTACAAATTTTTTTTATGGCCATTTCTTTTGAGTCTTTATCCTTTGCGCTAATGTTATCACTCTCATCTCTTTTGATGGAATAGTGCATCCTTGGTAAATTATTTTCTTGTGGATTGCATGCTCTATCTACATTTGTTATCCCTAGTTGTTTTGGTGGTTTCAACTAGTTTTTTATCTCATGCTTTGCATGGTTATAAATATGAGATAACATAGATTTTAATATTTTATCTAGCTGGGGTAGAGGCCTATTGTTATATTCCATACTTGCCACATGGCATGATGTTTTGGCTTTATCTTTGAGTTTTTCTGATATGGCACTTTGGTTTCAGCTGGTAGCCTTATTTTCTCTACATGGCTCATGTCGACTGATTTTTGAATCATAATATACATGATATTTGAGATCCTACAGTGGGCTCTTTGATGGCACGATTACAACTAAGGTGTCTTATTGATCTCTTAGTGGCATCTTTATATTTCTTTGTGGAGTGGGCATATAATTTAGTGCATCCTTGGTAAATTATTTTCTTATGGATAGCATGCTCTATCTACCTTTGTTATCCCTGGTTGTTTTGGTGGCTTCAGCTGGTTTTATCTCATGCTTTGTATGGTTATAAATATGAGATAAAATATATTTTAATATTTTATCTTGTTGGGGCAGAGGCCTATTGTTTTGGCTTTATCTTTGGGTTTTTCTATTATGGCACTTTGGTTTCAGCTGGTAGCCTTATTTTCTCTACATGGCTCATGTTGGTTGTGTTTTAAATCTTAATATACATGATATTCTATTTTTAGTGCCTTCAATGATGAGGACATTGCTTTAGTTGTCTGCAAGGAAGCCTTGGATATGTATTCCTTGGACAATGGCACATTTCCTATTGCTGGGTTTATTCCTAAAAATGATTTTTTTACTAATAGTTTCTTTGGAAAAAATTTGTTGTTAATTAGGTATGGAATCGTGAATGTTAACTTTGAAGAAACTACATCGAGATGCAAACGTATCAGCATCAAGCTATCTCCAGAAGTCTTGGTTGTAGGGGTAAACCTTTTCTTGCTCTCCATTTCCTATTCAACATTGTTGCAAGATCTGATAGAGTATCTTCATCAGTCGTGAAGTTAAAGAAGAGCTTTTCTTTGGATCATCTTGGTCGTTATCCTATTACGAAGCTAGTTCAAGTTCCTGGGTGGACGGGGTGGATTAAGATCTTTGTTGTCCTTCTTCCATTTTTGTTGGATAGTTCTTTTTTGGGTGGGAAAAATTTATATTTGGGGCCTCTGATTGGTCTGGTCCTTGGGTTCTTTTTGTAATCACAAGCTATGACTTTATTTCTTCTGCATGGAGCTATAGCCGGAGGTTTTCTTCTTCTGGTTCTTTCCTACCGGTATGCTCCCCTAAACCAAGATTTTGTAAGAATTTTTTTATAAAATAATAAAATATTTCAATGTCTTAGCCATTTTTTTTAAAACAAAAAAACAAGTAATAATCAAGTCACCACAATGTGTGTGTATATATTTATATATATTACAAAAATAAGTATTTAAATCTAGAATTCTATTTCTATGTGAAATGAAGTATTATTAGGGTAAGAATTATTAATCATATAAAAAAAAAATCAATAAAATATTTTTAAAGCTTAGAATTAATTTTAAAATTAACCTAAATTTTACTTTTAAGAATTTATAAAGAATTTATTATCAACTTTAAATATTTAAAACTTATCAACTTCAAATATTTTATATTTTTTAAAATTAGAATTTAGTTTAATTTTACAATATAAAAAAGTTGTATGTAAAAATGAAATAAAATACAATATAAAGAATACTTTTAAATTTACATTTTAGGCTTTGATTGTTGAATTATTTAAAATGAAATTTAAGTTGTGCAAATATTGTCTTAATTTGATTATTTATTTTCTTTATGATTGGTTATTCAAATTTAAAGAACCTAGTAATTCAACTCAAAAATATAAAAATAAGCATGCAAAATATTTTATGATTTTTTGAAGTTATAATTTAATATGATTTTAGAAAATGAAATCATTTAGATGCAAAGAAACAAAAAAGGTTGCTTTTATATATTTTTTCATTTCTTAACTTATTCAACAATATTCAAAATTTAAAGAACAATATACCCAATTGAACTCAAAAATACAAAAGTAGGCATGCAAAATAATTTCTAATTTTTTTTTAAGTTAAATTTTAATGTAACTTTACAAAATAAAATAACTTGGATGCAAAGAATATATATATATATATATATATATATATAATGGAGGATCCCAGGAGGCAAATTGTATCTAAGCTTTACAAATATTGTTGTGATTTGATTACTTATTTTTTATGATTAATAATTCTAAGTCTAATAATACTTCATCTCACATACAAATAGAATTCTAGGTTAAAATAGTAACTATTTTCAAATAAATTAGTAATTATTAAATTTTTATTTTTTAAAAAAAATTATATGTTTAAAATAGTTGAGTTAAATTCATTTTTTACAATTTAGTAGTCTATATATATAGTGTTGGGAAAGTAAATAGACTAGTGAAATTAAATTTACTTAAAAGGAAAAGGAACTATTTTTTAAAATAATGGAGCCAATTACATCTCAGAAAATTAAGTTTAGATATTTGTTTTGTTAAATATTTTGCATATTTACTTTAGAGTTATTCAAATATTTGTCAAATAGAAAATAAATATGAATTCTCATTTGTTTAAATCAAATTTATTAATAACTTGTTTAAATATCCCAAATTTACTATCACATAAAAAAATATTCAAAATAAATTTTATATATATTACTAAAATTCACACCTTACCATAAAATTGTGGGATAAAAATCTGTCCCATCGTTTAAAATTATGTGATTAAATTAAATACTATACAATAAAATATACATAAAAAATGTTTGTTTTGACTATGACATCCACCGAAAGAGTTCAACTCCATCGAAAGTAATAAAGTAGACTAGGTAAATAATTGAGGAAATTTCTTCTCTGATACCTTGTACGGGACGGACCACGGTGTCCAATGTTACCGGTCTAGAATTTGCAGAACTTTACTGAATGCCGAAAGTAATGGAGTGGTACATCATCTGCTACGTCAATGGATACAATAATTCCAAATGTCGGCTAGCCACTTTGGATCCTAAAACACACATATGCTGATATTAGAATAAATAATTCCCTAAAGTTTGGTACGCATTTCAGTAAGTAATATTTAATACCCGTATCCTTAAAAACTATCAGATCTATTGGATATTATCCTTTCTAGAGATGCTATAATTGTTCATCAGCTTGTGGTGTGAGAAACCAATTTGTTTCATTTGCTTTCAGATTTCTTTGCAGTTTTGCATTGTCTTGCAGAGATTTTCTGCATATTTTCAAAAGTTGATATGTTAAAGAGGCTTCAGCCCAATTGTGGAAGAAAGTAATGAAACATCACATTGTTGTGAAAAAAGTGGATTTCAGTTTTTGTGGGGCTGTTTTGAATGTTGCAAGAAGAAAAAATTTGTTGGTGGAAGAGGAAATTGGTGTGCAAGAGGTGGATGGAAGAATCTGATTGTGAGATTGAAGAGTAAATTCAGAAAGTTGAAAAGTAACTCTGAATCTAAAGCTTTTCGGTATGATCCTCTCGGTTACTCTCTCAATTTTGATGAAAGCTGTACAGGTTATGACAACTGTTTTCCTCATTAGCACACTGGCAAAGAACTTTAAGCAATGTAATAGAAGCAAACTTGATGTTGCAATGGGCATGGCATGGAGCTGTATATGTATGTTTTTAGTGAAGATGATGACTGTAGAAGAGAGTAAAACATAGTTTTAGTGTTGCTCCAAATGGGTGCCATGAATGTTAGTCATCCCCTACTGTTCCTCTAGTTTTATAGAGTTTTGATCCTTGTCATGTTATTTTAGTTATAGCAGATCAGAAGGATAATATTACTTATAGTGGTTTCTAATATGTTGATTCTCCTCCAGTTGGGCATGTTAATGGATTTGATAACAGGATGCTGTATTTTGATGAGTTTCTCTTGCTGTTGGTGTTAATCAGGACAAAACTCTTTGAATAGAATGTTTTAAAATATGAGGATAAGTAGTTGTGGTATCTCATTGATATTTATATCTTAACAGATGTAATCGCAGTTTCGTTTAAACAGCATATTCTAAATTTTGACTTGTTTAGATGGCTCATCTAAAATCACACTAATAGATGTGTCCTAATAGAAAAACTAATGTAATTTTAGATGAACCACCTAAACAAATCAAAATTTTAACTGTTATGTATAAACCTAACCTTAATCTACACCATCATACTTACCAAACTAGCTGACATACTTACCAAACTAGCTGATTCATTTGACTAAACTGTCATATTCTAAATCTCCCTTACTTTGAATCCTTCTGTTCAGGATGAGCAACAGGAAATCTTCTGTGAGGCAATTTATTAAGTTACTTCTTAAAGTGCGTTTTAGAGAAGCTCTTTTGAATTGTGTATTTTTTAGTGGTAAACTTTTTTTTGTTTTACTGAATAAATTTGGAAGCTCAGCAAGTTAACATTACTGAAACTGCTGAGCTTAATCTGGAGAAAAAGAGAAACAAAAATTAATATAGATAACTATGATTGTTAGTCCATTTTTTCAGTCCAACCCAACTCCATTTTTATTTGAAATTTTGAGTAAAATTGGGAGACCAGATAAAATATGGATAGAAAAATTAGAATATTTTTTGGAAGGACATAAAAAGTTCGATGAAAAAAATCGCAGGGAAAATGTAATATTCAGTTACCTAACAAAAAAAAAATTAAGTGATGATTGAATAGACATCTATGCCGTCAGCAAAATGCACATTTGACTGTATTTATTAATTAATCGAAAATTCAAAATACGTTCATTTTTTATTTTGAATTAATTAATAAATACAAACAGACGTGCATTCTGCTGGCTGCATAAACAGTACGTATACATTCAACCCTTTTTTTGTTCATAGTTAACACTGTCCATTGTAAACACCATCAAGCTCTGAAATTTGAAGTGAAGCTTTGAAAAGTTTGTATAAGCTATTAATAAAATTGTCGATTGAAATGATCTAGTTATATTTTATTCAGAAAATGTTGAATTGTGATCAAAACAATTTAGTTATTTTTTATTTGTAGTCGTTAAAATTGTATATTTATGTTTTTTTAATATATTATTGGTTTCTTTTTGTTTAGAATGTTTTAAAAATAATAATTAGTTTACAAGTGATATTCTTGCATGAAGTCAGCTCATGTTTTCACATATCTTTATTATACTTATCATTAATCATTAGATTTGCACTCATTATTCCTAAATACGTTGTTCCTCACCCTCAATCAAATTCATGGGTATGAACTTGGCATAGGTCACTTTTCCAATTGCATAATCTAAACCCTAAGCTTCTAAAATTTAAAATTGAAATTCCTTCCTTGTTGGCTATTTTATTAGACATTATGAGGTAACATATAGCATGTTTTCTTGAGTTTAAGTCCTAGTTGTTTTAATTAAGAACATTTTGTAGAGATTTGGCTCTCCATTTTCTTTTTGTTGCAAAAGAATTTAGTTTTCATTTGAATTTTTAGTGCATTGCTTGTCACTCTACTTTGTTTTATGGCCACAAGTATTTTGATCTCAAGGAACTTTTATGTTGTTAAGTCTTCCAAGTCTAATATTTTGTGAATTCATGAGAAGTAGCTTAATTATATTTTTAGCATAAAGGAGTAGTAACCATTGATCAAATTTTGACTAATAGAACATACATTATTAAAATAATTATTAGTCTAACACCTTATTTGTGTTGCATCATTGAGTACTAGTTCTATATCAACACATCATGGACCCACTCCTCTTTGTTTTCATGTTATATTGACCTTGATAACTATGATGTGGATATGAATACTTGGCAATATTTTGTAATCTTTAGAAACTATCAAAGAAAAAAAAAATTCTATGATGCACCTGTAGAAACCTACAAAGCACAAAGATAAAATAACAAGCACAAATGAACAACACAAAGTATGAATAAAGTCAACCAGATGTATTAGGCAACAAGGTGTACATAAATAGGGAGGAGAAAGACACTTGATCTCCATGAAATGAGGATAAGACTCCTCCCTCATAGAGTGGTGGTGAGTTGTCTACCACAAAATTAGCATGAGGTGATGAAAGTGAGTCGACACCTCTAAAACTCCTAACTAGTCTTGACACCTCCCCTTAAGTGATACTTGGGGAGATCACAAAAGTGCAATAAATACAAAGAAATGGGTCTTGACTACGAGGCTTGGTGAGGTACCCATGTACAATGCAATTTCTCATAAATGGAGAAAGATAGAAAACTCAGTGGGAAAAACCTATTCCTTTCAAGTAGCCCACAATCATTTATTGTGATAATCAAAGCACCATTCAGATATACAAGAATCTAATTCAACATCAATGAACCAAACACATAAAGATTCATATGCATTATATTTGAGAGCTTATTCGTGGACATATCATCAACTTAGTCTTTTGTCAGTCTTCAAACCAAGTTGTTGATATTTTCACCAAACCCTTTAATGAGAGCAATTTCATTCATCTACAAGATCTTCTTGGCACACAGTCTACATCTACAGCAACATCATCTTCAAGGTGGGCTTTCTAGTATCCTTCTCATCTTATCTCTATTTTGGAGAATAGGTTTTTCCCATTGGGTTTTCTATCTTTCTACATTTATGAGAAATTGCACTATATAACGTGGGTATCTCACTAGGCCTCATAGTCGAGACCCATTTCTTTGTATCTATTGCACTTTTGTGATCTCCCCAAGCATCACTTAAGGTGGGGTATTATAGTGAATAATTTATGTATTCACTATAACTTAAGTGTACTTAGGTTGATGAGGTTAGACAACATCTTGTCTAATTGAATGTGCAACCTTTTAGGCCTCTAGAGGTTACCTTGTTATTTGGTAAACCTCGTGTGCATACCTTTTGAGGTTGGGATACTTTCCATCTCACCTCAAAGGTCACATTTTTAGTCAATCAACACCTCTCACCAAGGTTGATGACTTGGTCAAATAGGTTGTTGGTTTGCACATTCCAAGTGATCCAAAGGTTGACACCTATAGGACACTTGTCTAATTATCTGTACCACATCATGGGGCACTTGTCAACCCACATAATAGGTGGATTGCCTCTGCCTTTCCTATATATGAAAGGTCATATTGTACATTTTAATTAACTCTTTTATCAATCTCTTTAATAATGTGAATTAGGCTCATTATGTGCAAGTGTTTTTGTGGAAGAACAAAGTTTTTTCTGTTATGATCTTAGATAGAAATCCTAATAGAACAAGCACAAATAAACAACACAATGTATGCAAAAAGTTGAACAAATGTTTTAGGAAACAAGGCATACATAAATAGATAGGAAAAAGGAACCTGATCTCAATGAAATGAGGACAAGACTCCTCACTCACAGTGGTGGCGAATTTCCTACCACAAAAGTAGCATGAGGTTTTAAAAGTGAGTTGACACCTCTAAAAATCCTAACTAATCTTGAAACCTCACATGTGCAAGTTTCATGAATTTCTAAGTAGGCTTAAAGCCTAAGTGTATGCAATATACACACTAAGAACACCAACTATCAAATGATGTTAACATCCAATGGCTAGTGCACCCATAGTAGGCAACATGAGTTCTAAGCATTTTTTCTATCATTAGTTGGTTATTTGTATAAGTGTCTAGTAGTGGTGGCACCCTCCATTTTGTCTATGGGGCCCCTAAGGACATAAAACTAGATAGAAATAACATCATATATATATGTATATATATATATATACATATATATAAATATATGTATATATGTATATGTATATACATATATATACATATATATATATATGAATATACATATATACATATATAAATAATATATATGTATATATATATATCTATATAAGCACATATATATATAATGTATATGTGTGCTCACATATATATATATATATATTATACATGTATGTATATATATGTATACATATATATATATATACATATATACATAAATACATATATATACATACATATATATATATATGCATATATACATACATATATATACATACATATATATATATATACATATATATATATATATATATATATATGTATATGTATATACATATATATGTATATGTATATATACATATATATACATACATATGTATATACATATATGTATATATATATCTATATATACATACATATATATATGTATGTATAAATATATATATATATATGTATGTATGCATATATATATATGTATGTATGTATATATGGAATTTTGGCACAATACTAAACAATGGTTAGTCTAATATTTATTTCATGGTGCACCACTGGTTGAATCCATCACATCATCAAGTAATGAGATCCAAGATTTCCAAATAGTTCCTTTACTACACCATTCTCCTAAGTAAGATATATATTGTAGAAATTAAGTATCATTTATTAGTAAATGTGGCCACCATTCATTTAAAATTCAAATGATATTCTAGAGATCATGCTATAGCATTTAGGTTGCATTGAAAGAACACATTGCTCCCACTTTGAATTTAAAAAACATGCATTCATCCAATAAGTAGAGAAGATTTTTCACATAGGGTTTCATGCAATTGGTTACATGAAAATTTCATAGCTTGAATTTGGCATTAACTTCCCACTCTCCTTGTAGTCTCATAGGATAACTATTCTCTTTTTTTGTATAAATAATATTTTTGGGAATTATTATAAATTATAATGTACTATGTATGCGGGTGATCCCACAAAGCTGGTTTACAATTTCTGGGAGATTCTAATTTTTGTTGAAATCACATATTTTTAGAAAATATAATGATTTAAGCCTTAAAAAGTTCCATTTAAAGCATTCCAATTGAAGAGGGTTTGATTAAACTACCTTAGATCAAACCCCCTTGGATAGAACCCCGCTAATTTTAAACTATACCTATAACACAATCTACTTTACACCTATCAAAATGCTAATAAAAAACCACTTTTGATTTACCTTTTGGGGGATCAAATGAATTCATTTAAAATTTATTTTTTGTATGTATTCCTTATTATAAGCTTCCCAAAAAGTATAATTTTAAATAAATTTAATTTTATTATTATATTTATTTATTATTTCTTGTGAATGTAGGTTTTTCACTAAAAATCAAGCTTTTTATTTTGCACATGTGGAAAAATAGAATATTATCAAAATATATATATATATATATATATATGAGTGCACTAGATATGAAGTCCTTGATCCAACAAAAATAAAATAAAATTGAATTTCGATACATAAAAAAAGAGTTATGTGTTATACGGTCTGCCTATGTCTAAATTGTAATTGGTTTGACTTTGAAACCCAATTAAGGAAAAAATATTCAATAAAACACTATAAAACCAATTGGAAGCACTAGATATCGTAGTTACAAATCTAAATTCGAAAAAATTAGAATTTTATCCTTCATGGAAAAAATGTTATGTGTTATACAGTGAGCATCACTCCTTAAAAATGATGTTTACTGAAAAAAACTAGTTTTCAAAGGAGATGGGAAAAGAAGTGCAATCTAGTTCCAAAAATTTTGAAAAAAATATATTTCAAATCTATAAACAAAATGTCACAAATCACTAGTTTAAATCATCTTCAAATTCTACATGATTTAGCCGCTATAGGTGCCTAAAAGTGAAGATTTAGTTAGAAAAAATCAGTTCAATGTCCAGTTTGGCCAAAAATTGTAAACCAATATTGTGGGATCACCCATGCTCATGCTAATAGAGCTATGTAAACTTATACTTTTCACAAGTACTTTTTATATTCCAATAGATTTTTTTTTTGTAAAAATGTACTAGTGATTCACAATGATATAAATATACACAAGAAAATAATTAATGAAAGAAGTTGTGATCCACTTTGTCCCTCCTTTTGTCATTTCTAGGGGATTTAAGTTTATTTACATTGTGAGTGTCGATGGGTGTTTTAACACTTTCTCAACATAGGCAGTGCATAGTTGCACTACCTCTCTTGAAAGGAAATCTCCAACAACAAGTTGTTGAAAATCACCCCAAGGTCTCTCGGGTGTCAGGTCATGACTTGCTTGGAATGTCTCAGTTGTTTTGATGTGACTTTGTTGGTAATCACAGGGAAAACTTACAGAGTTAAGTTGGAGGAGAATCGGATCTTCTAATGGAGTTCTTAAGATGGGATTGTGATTGCACAATTGTTGTAGGTTCAAACAACAATCTAAAACTCCTATTTTAACTTCAGATTTGGCTTTACAATGTGTGATGAACCTTGTTCAAACTCACTTCTAAAAAAAGGAACAAGGACAGGGAAAAGAGAAAGTTCCTAGACCTTAAACTAGCAATGAATAGTGACAATGGAGGACCCTACTATGGACAACCTTCCTAAAACTAAATTCTACTTAACCAGATTACTTCACAGTCTCATGAATTAGTGCGAACTTCTAAGGACTACAGATATTCAACCATTCAACCACCATGAGCATGCATAAAAGATAGAAATTTAGTGCAGCTTTTGATTTATGCCTAGACTAACTTTACACAGCTATTTACCATCAATAAACAACAAAAATTATGGACAAGGAAGGTTGCCAACAAACAACAAAATTCTTCAATATCAATGAACAACATTAACTAATCTACTAAAGCAAGCTAAGACATACATAACAAAAAATTTAATCTACTCAATTTCTCTAACTAAAAGAACAAGAATCATGAAACATGCAAAGGAACTCACAAATCCACCAAAGTCAATGAATTTCTATTAAAATTCCAGTAGCATGTCATTACAACAACTCAACTCTCTCTTGAAAATGAGAGGAGACCCCCTATTTATAATGTCCAAAAAGAAAAATGAATGGACAAGATTGATTTGCATTGTGTGGAAAAGATTCACTACAAATTAGGGTTTCACCTACTCCCAAATATATTACAATTTAAAATTGCATCCTTGTAATTTAGCCTATTTTGTCCTCTAGTGAGCAGCACTGTAGCAAATTTGTCATGTAGTCGATTTCCTTTGTTGCAATTGTTTGGTGAGGAACTCATCATTGATCATAGGATTTCCTTCGCTTTTCTTCACAGTGGTGTACTCCACAAACTTTATGATCAGCTCCTGGAGCTTGTTCCATTCTAATATATCTAATTGAATTACCTGGAAATACAATCTCCTTGATTTGCTTGTAATCTCATCCCAGTATTTATCACATTTCTACGTATTCTTTATTACTTGCTCGGATTGTGTGAAGGCATGTGTAGCAAAACTCAAGAAATTCGACGTCATGGCATCTGTGGTTCCATTTTCCACCATCTTGTGGAAACATGGCCTCAATTTCTCTGGGTCCAGCTCGCTGGATGACACATTAAGATCTATCATCATTTTCAGATATTCTCCATAGTCTGTCTTGATTTCCCTGACACAGTCAATATCCAACTCCACTTCATGGAGCACTCATTCCAACACTACCTTTCGGTGATCCAAGCCCAACTTCCATGCCTTTATGATCCAATGGTCACCCTTTACTAGAGTAAGCACCTTTTTCCCAAAATTTATCAGTTATCTTGAGAATGGCCTCCAGTTTAGGATACATAATCTTATATAGCTTGGGGAACTCAATGCAAAACTTCCTTATTCCCTCAAGTATCCTTTGTGCCTCTATGAACTTGTTGGTTGTCCTGACAGTGCGACCTATTCCCATATTTCCATTGTAGAGGACCTTCAGGAACCAATCCTCCATTGCCTTCGTCCAATTCTTTATTTTCTTCAATTGGTCAATGTGGTCCTTGGACAACAATTGTGGTGGTGCCAAGGATGTGGTAGGGAGCTCTTTGATTGATGACCATTGTCAGATGTATGTTGTTAAGCCGACCACCTATGCCTTCAGCTCCTCCTTGGAAATCTTATCTTTGTGCATTTGGTGCATAATGGTGGCAACAGATCCTTGGAGATGGTCAATCTTTTTCTCTCTCATGGTTGTTCCTAGATCAAGGGTGGAGACATTGTAGCTTAGCCCTTCCTCTCCCACAACTGGAGTATCTATCTACACAATTCTGGATCTAGATACATCCATTGTCAGCTGAAATCTGACCTTTGGCTTCTTCTCTTTCTTTGTGCTTATTTGGGCTCGAGCTAGAATTTCCTCTAGCCTTGCCCTTAGATCCTTTGGGGTTGGGGTTTCCCTTTCCAGCTATTTCTCTAGCCATTCTAGCATCTGAGATTCTCCTCTTGGTGATTCATGATCACCTTCTTCTTCACGGGCATGTTGGATTTCAATTTCTTTGTTGCCCAAAGCCTCATGTTATGTCTTTTCTCCTTCTTCTTCAACAAAATCCTAAATGAAAATGGTTTCCTTTCATGAGGATTCAATAGCCACATGTTCCTTGGGGCTATCCTCCCCTTCAGTGGCTTTCTCTTCTTCTTCTTGGTCCTGCCTGTGTCCTTCATGATGTTCCATTTCTGGGCTCTTCCTAGTTTTAGCCTCTTCCTCGAGCTCATCTTCTTCTTGTTCTTCCTTTTCCTTTTCTTCTTGCTTCTCAAAAAGAGGCATCTCTTTATCATGCTTGGGGCTCTTATTTTGTTCCCTAGTTGCAGGCCTTGTGTCTTCCTCCATTTCCTCCTTGGTGTTCTTCTCCTCATCAGAATGTTTCCTTTCTACCTCTTCTCCAACATTCTTGATTTGTTGAGCCAACACCTCTTCAAGGTCCAGGTCAATTTAGTTTCCACAATGTATTTGGTACCTGGCTCCTCAGTGTCATCCTCAGATGACTATGTTTCTTCTTCCTCTCCTTCATGCACCACTTTATCAATTACAAGGTGTTGGTACTCAGGGTGCTCATGGTAGTCATCTTCCTTCTCTTCCATTTCTTTTGTTGCCTCTCTTTCTTGCCTCTCCAATTCTTCTGATATTTCCATCATTTCTTTCATTTCTAGTGGCTCAATTGGAGGAGTGGGGAGACTTACAATAAACTGTGCCAAGGGAGCTTGTATGGCTAGGTTCATTAATACCCTAGACAACTCTATTGGGATATTTTGCATGTGGCGAGTGAAGGACTTTGAGAGTGATAGAGTGGGAATTGGCATTGTTGTTGTAGCTAGTGGAAGAGATGTTGATAGAGATATGGAGGAAGAGGAAAAGTTTATTATCAATACCTACATAGTAGGTGGGGTGGAAGCAAGGTGGACTAAGATTCCCATCGCAGGTGGAGAAGTAGCAACTACTGCCTAAGAAGCAGGAAGCGAGGCAGTAGTGGCAATGACAGCAGTGGTGACTACGAGAGTAGAGGCAACAGGTGGAGATTTTGGTTGCTCAACCTCTAGCTCATCTCCTTCATGTAGCGGGTCCTCTTGGATCGTAGGCATTTCTGTGAAACTATCTGATTTCTTTGGTTTCTTGGAAGGTTCTCCTTTTGAAACCTTTCTTGCATACACCTTAGGCTTGGGCTGTCTTTCATCCATTTCTTCCCTCTTCCTCGACCTGGTGGCTGGAGAATATTTTGAAGTTTCTCTAGTCGAGGCAATAGTTGTCCCGTTGTCAATTTCGCTTGTCGACTCATCCTCAAGTTCCCCATATGTTAGGGTGACCCCTTGTAGCTTCAATTGGATGATTTTTCCATCGATCCATTCTTTTGTTCTTTCTTTGATTGGCTTTGTCAGAATATTGAGGTCAATATTGACCTCCTCTTCATTCCAGTCAATTAGCAGCAACCAGAGATAAGCAACCGCACTGTATCGAGGATCAATCACTGTATTTTCATCCTCCATCACTTGGTCTGGTACAGGGAACAAGTTGACCCTCTTGAAAAAATACGCAGTCATGCACATGTAGAGCCTCATTCGCACTTCTTTGTCATCCTTGTAGATGGACCAAAAGTCTTCAACATCATGTATGTGGGCGTGTTCAGCCATGACCATCTTTATGAGTTTTCCATAGGGGTCCATCTATGGTTGGGCATTATATAGCTCCAAGTGGTATTCCATGAGTTCCTTATCTAAATGGTCTACACATTAGGATGTGTGGAGTTAATACATCCCTTGTCCGAAGGAGAGGGGATAACAAATAGACAAGGTATGAGGTCATGTAGAAGTGTGAGGTCTTCTTCACAGCCACAAATTGCTCGTGTAACCAATTACTAATTATTCCTGCCTAGTAAAATTTGATTTTTCCTCATAGGATCTCTTCCACAAAATATAACATGTATTCTTGGAAGTAGGCAACGTTTGGAAGGCCCATTACTCTGCTCAATAGGGTTACCAAGTCATGGTAATCCTCATAGAAGTCATTGTGGAAGAGCTCCTTGGGTACCTTAGCTGCACTACCCCTCTTTTATTTTAACCAGTATTGATTTATGATCTTTTTGCACTTGAGGGGGTCTAAATCCCACATCTCCTTGGCATCTTATTTCGATGCTTCCTCCATCTCTCCGAATGTAGGGATATGAAAAGCCTTCCCTATTGATTTAGCAAAAAATTCAACCAAGACATTCCCATCTCCATCCACTATTGTTCTAGATTCTGGTTGATATGCCTCCCTACAGGCCATTACGAGCTCAAGAGTGGCGAGAGTGGGTGGGAAACTAGTAGCTTTGGCCAACCCACTACTTCTAATCCTTCTCGTATTTTCTATTGCGGGGTTGATCTGGACCCTTGTTTTGAATTCATTGATATCTATGTGCCTGATATTTGTATCTGAAACCTCTTTCCAAACTGTGGTGACCTTAAAGTTGAGCGGTTCCCCTTGGAACTTGTACTTCATTTGATCTTTATCCTCTTTTCCCCAAGGTGCTTTGGTTGACTTCTTTCCCTTGTCTTTCTCCACGGCTGCCTCTAAAGGTCCTACACCTGGTTCCATATATCCTACCGACGAGAGAGCAGTAAGCACATTCAAGTGTGAAAACAATGGGAAAGCTAGGGCCAAAATCATACAAAATGATGTTAGATAAGATAATTCACCATTTAAGCATCCTAACATTTCTTACAGATCAACATCAATCTTTCATGAGAGGGAGTTACAACAAGGAGGGCCCAGGGGTGTGGACTTCCCTAGGCTGGTGACTATTCTGAAGCAACTACAGGAGGGATGACAATCAGGGCATGACGGCCCACCTGTCCCAGCCCACCTTAAGGTTTGGTAATTGTGTGGGGTCCACTAAGGAGGAAGAACCATTTTGGCACATGGGTCAAGATCATTCTGAAGTTTGGAGGCATTAAGGTAATCTTTTAGGCACGCGGGATCAAAGGGGAGCTTGGTCGTTTGGGGTCTACCTTTGAAACAACACTAGCAAGGCAGAATTCTATAGGTGACATTCCGCCATGTGGGACCCATGGCTTCAAGAGGCAGCAGATGCTTTATCATTGAAGTTTGAATCATGCAAAAGGACACAGATCAAAGTGCACTAATGGACGGTGGGTGATGACTGTTTGAGACGACGAAGGCCAGTCAGAAGTTTGGTGAAGGAAACTCGCATCCACAGGTCTGTGAAAGGATATGACATATGCTTGTTTTTCATTAGTCAATCTAATGGAGATGGGGAGGCAATGGAAGAGTCAGACCCCACCTAGTGGGCCAACGGATGTCCACAACCATTTTGGGACAACAAAAGCATAACAGAGGTCCGCGACCAGCCACAGGGAGGAGATGGTCCGCACAATACTTAACACTTGGTTGCTTTAGCTTTTGGACTCGGATGAAGATTGTGGGCTTAGGACCCATAGTGTGAAAGGTCAAGTTGTGAAGGTCATTTGGAATAGCACAATCACCATGGTGGCCCACAGAAGGAGACCCATAATGAGGGGTCCACGGGGGGGCTAACACTTGGTCACTTTAAAAATGTAAATGGAATAGGCCAACAGAGGGGAATTCATGACCTAGCCACCGAGGAGGTGTCAGAGTCTCATTGTTTAGACAATCATTATGGCGTCAGCGAAAGGGAGGCGGAAACCTCCCTGACCAGACCCATGAGGTAGGTTAATCTTGCTAAAAGCTTGGGTGGCGGCAAAGGCCACAGATTCTGATGAGCAGACCTTCGATCTGTGAAACCTGTTTGAAATGGAAAAACCAAGATGACTTCTGCAAGCGGAATTCCATAGGATTAAACCCGCATCATTGAGACTTAGAGATTGTGGGAGAGTTTGAGTTTGTTGGGCGATCGACGTGGCGGGGCCTGCATGTCGGAAAGTCATTATTGAATAGTTGTTTGGAACAATAGAGTTTTAAAGGTGCTCTAGAGATGGAAGTCTATGAATACGGACCTGAGAAGGTCAACAGATCCCATTCGATTTCATGAATTCAACCAAGTTCAAGGCGGCCAAATGAAAGGAGCCCCCTGTCAGGGCAGACCCGATGAAGGAGTTCACCATTTCAAGTTTTAAACACGTTTCAAAGGATGGCGATGGTGATGACGAGGTGTGAACCTATAGAGCAGGGATGCTCTAGTTGAAAAATAGCCACAGAGACATCAAGTTCCACATGCATCCAATGAGATGATTTCACCAAGTTTTAAAATTCTAAGAAGTGGGTTTTGTGCGCCTAGGTCTGTTCTAGTTATTTCTCAAGTTTTCTTGCTTCAAATTTATCAATTTTATTGAGAGATTAAGGAAAAATTGAAATAGGGTACGCAGTGGAAAACCTACCTCTAGAACCCAATGAAGAAGGATGACCAAACAGTTAGCAATGACCTAAAATTGGCAAATGAATGTGGCGGGCGCGATGATGACATTTGTTGGGCTCGCTGACTCACTTCTAGATAGCTGAAAAGTGAAAATGTTAGCTCAAGAGGGGCTATTTATAGATTTTAGTGTATTAAATGCACCTCATTAATGATCATACAACGTTGATGAAGGTTGGTGAATAGTCATTTTGAAAACAGCCACGGGAAGGGCGGTGTCCAATGAGCGGATGATAGTCAACAAGTGGTCGTAAGGAAGGTCGGCAATGAAAATGACAATCAAAGAGGCAGATCTCAAATGGCAGAAGGTTGTTGGGTAATGTTCATCTATAATGGCCACAGAGTGAAGGAAACCCACATGGGGTAGCTTGGTTGGGTGGACCTGCACCTCTCTAAGGATGCTAGTTCCAAAGAGTAAAGGTAAACAGCTAAGGGAAATCTACGAAGGCTTAAAGCCTTGAAAATTTGAGGGGGGAAAAGCATGGTCACCTCAAGACGACTTCTTTAAAGCTCATTGACCATCAAGGACACAAAAAAGGGGGCATGCTAAATGAGGAAGCAAAAAAAGTGACCTAGCGAGGCAAAAAGAAAGAGGGCCCCTGTTCCAAACAAGTCATGTGTGCTAAAGGAATAAAAAATGGTGACTCTGCTGGAGAACGCTCCTAAGTGTTCTAGGGATAAGCATTCATTCAGAACCCAGAATCTCTAGTTTTGTAGACTAGAAGCCTATTTCCAAAGGTGAACTAAAAGGCTCAAGAGAGAACAAAAACCTTAACTGAATCAAATCATAAAAGCATCTTGGAAGTGTGTGTAAGTAGTGAATTTATTTCCTCTCCTTAGAGACCATAACCCATAGCTACTAATTTGATGAAACAAGCTACATTAATCATCTGACTCCAAAAGTAACTTGGACATTGCCCCACTGCCAGTCAGGTGTTCATAGCCCCAATGAAGTTGTCGTTGTGATCTCACAAACATTGTTCTACTATCGGCCAGGCGTCCATAGCCCTGGTAGAGATGTCCACACACCCACATGGTTGCTTGATTTTCAACATTATTTATTTCTTACTCTTGATATTATGTTGATATTACTTCATTTACTCAACCATTTAAACATTGAAGCTTATGGTGGGCTTGGAACCGAAGTGGTCACTGAAGCAAGTTTTAGATTTTTCGCTTTCTTTGCTTTCATAATAGCCATGTTATACAGTTTCGTGGAGGAATTTAGTGTATTTCATGCATGATCCAAGATGAGCATGAAAGTATTCAATAAAGGGTTGAGTTCTAAGTTAAGGGTGAGTTTAAATAAGGAAACTGCTCCATAGTAGCAATCAGAGGCCAATGATTAAGAGTGAATAAATATCCACAGAACACTAAGAGCGGACAGCAAATTGAATCATTCATTGAAAAAGCATGGCCTCCGCACCACGAACAACTAAACACCCTCAGCAAGGAAAAAAAGGCTAGGAAACAAACAAAACAAAAGCAATGCAAAGGAGCGAGACAAAGGAAAACAAAAGAAACCTAAACTAACCTATATACAGGTATTTACATGAGTAGCTCAGAAGAGTCCTTAAGCTTGGAAATAATAATTAAGGTGTTTCTCGTTGACGGGCAATGGGACATCTTCACTAGTTAAGGTCTTGAGGTAGAAAGCATTATCTCAGAGGATTTTAGTAATTTGAAAGGGTCCAAGCCAGATCTTTTCAAATTTATCATGTCCCCCTTTCTTCTCATGGGCCTTGTCCCAACATAAGACTAGATTAGTAGTTTTAAAGGCCTCAACTTTGGCTCATCAATTAAACCATGTTTTGACTACGCCTTGGTGTTTGGTGAAGTTTTCAATGGAATGATCACGCACTTCTTCTAAGTGTAGCAGCTCAACTAGGCAAGCTTCTATTCCATCTCCTTCTTCGTAAAAGGTATTAATGAATTGGAGGGTGGGGATTTTTAGGTGAATTGTGAATATTGGCTCCAAGCCATAAACAAGGTGGAATAGGGAATCACCCAAGGCAGCCTTGTAACACATGTGGTCTACCCAAAGGGAAAAGTAGAGTTGGGTATGCCAGTCCTTGGGATTCTTGTCAAGCAGCTTTTTGATCATATTAATCAAGTTTTTGTTTATAGATTCAGCCAAGCCATTTCCCTGAGGATAGTAGTTGGATGAAAACTTAAGGGTAATACTATAATCGAAGGCCTAACTAGCGAATTTAAGTGAGGCAAAGGTTGGACCATTATCACATACTAATGCATATGGGAAACCAAAATGATTAATAATAAAAATTTCAAGAAAGTTAACAATTACCTATGTTGTACATTGCCTACAAGTAATAGCTTTTGTCCATCTGGTGCAATAATTGGATGTAGTTAGAATGTACCTGTGACTCGTAGATGATGGTGGGCTTATCGGACCAATGAATTTGAGACCTTATTGTGCGAATGGTCTTACCTCCAAGACTAGTTGCAGCGAGACAACAACGTTCCTTTCTTCGGTTGTGGTAGTCTGGAAGACATGGCACGTGCAGACATGGTTATGAGCATCCTTGAAGACTGTTGGCCAATAGTAACCTGCTCATAGGATTTGATGAGTTGTAGAAGGACCTGAGCCATGTCTGGTACCAAACTTATCATGGAATTCTTGTAAGACTCATTTTGCTTCTTCTTTCCCAAGGAAGCTAAAGTAGACGCCTTCATGATTTCTTTTGTAAAGGATTGATCCTTGCAGCATATAGCTACTACATTTCAGTCTGAAGGCACATTTTTGAACTCCTTGCAAGTGGGGTGATCACTTGTTGTTCAAAAAATAAAATACAATGTTGTCATACCACTCCCCTGGGGAAACATCCTCAAGTTGATACCGCTGAACCGTGAGCTCGGGTCTTGCTTCAGCTGTTGTTTCAGCTATCATCTGGGTGAGGGCTTTTCCTCTTACCAATTTCATTGGTTGAATCTCAATGTCATATTATTACAGCAGGGTGACCCATTTTTCTCTTCGTTCCCCCAGCTCATTTTGCATTAGCAACGTCTTTACTGCTAGATCTGGGACAATGGCAAAGACCTTGTTCTGTAAGATGTAATGTTTGAAATTTTTAACTCCTCTTACCAAAGAATATTCTTGATTTTCTATGTTTTTATATCTTAATTCAGCATCCTTCAACGGAGCACTCATAAAGGCAATTGGATGCTCGTTTCATTTGTCATCCATTTGAGTCAGAATGTTGGCACATAAATGATCTGAAGCAAATGAGTAAATGTAGAATGGCTTTAGATAATTAGGGATAACGAGCACGAGTGCCTTAGCAATAGCTTTCTTGATTTCCTCAAAGGCCTACTTTGCTTCTGGGGTCCACTCAATTTTGGCATCCTACTTCAACATTGCATTGTGCAGCTTGACGATTTAAGCAAAGCCCATGATGAATTTTCTAACAAAATTTATCTTTCCAAAGAAATATTTCAACTCTTTCTTGTTGCTTGGTAGCTAAATATTCAATAGGGACTGGATGCACTCAGGATCTATAGAGATTTCTCATTCTGAAATAACATACCCAATGAGCTTGTCTTCAATGACTCCGAAGATGCATTTCTTCAGATTGAGAGAAACCTTGAATTCTCTACACCTTTGAAAAACCTTGCATAGATCAAAGACATGATCACTTCGCTTCTTTGAAAACACATTCAAGTCATCCATGTAGATGATTACACAATTTTTGATCAGATCTTTGAAGTTTATGTCCATCACATGCTGGAAAGTGGCTCCAGTGTTGATGAGTACAAACGACATTCTTCTGTAAGCAAAGGTTCCCTACTTGGTGGTAAATTTTTTCTTGTGTCGATCTTCATTTTGCACCATCACTTGATTGTATCTAGAGTATCCATCAAGGAAGGACATCATCTGTGATCCATTAACAATCTGCAATACCTCATCCAATCAAGGTACTGAATAGTTGTCCTTCTCTGAAGCTCTGTTCAAATTACGGAAGTCTACACACAATCTAATTTATCCATTCTTTTTCCTAACTAGGACCAAATTAGGAACCCATGTGGAGTGCTTGACTAGAAAGATGATTCTGGCTGACAACAACTTCTACACTTCTTTATAAATGATGGGCTCCAACAATGCATTGATGGGACGTTGTTGTTGTTGGAATGGTTGGACATCCAATCTAAGAGGAATAGTGTGTGTGATAATGGAGGTATCATATGTTTTTAAATATTCATAGCTCCATGCTACCACATCATGATACTTCCACAAGGCATCAATGATTCATGTCTTTTCTTCTAAGTTGTAGACTTTACCAATAAACACATTTTTAACCTCCTCGACTATCCCGAGGTTGTGAGTGTTGCACTGGTTATTTATGGATTCCTTCTTTGCTTGTTGATCTTTATCTCAAATTTGATCCAGGTCAAATATACATTCTAGTTAGACCATACCTTGTGGAATGGTATTCATTTTTATATTAATGACTCCTATATCCAATTCAACTTCTTCGGGCTCAATTTCATCAATTATTTTGGTAGCAAATACATCAGAACTAGTGATGAATTCCAGGATATGCTTATCATCATTGAACACCTAAAAATAAGTGGAGTTGTCTAGCATGGATGGGGTAGAAGTCAACTCAACAATAAATCATTCGAGGCTAGAAAAATAAAGTGGTTGAAGTGTGTTGGCTGCTTGAGCCAAGGCATTAGCAGTATGGTTTTAGGAGTGAGGGATCAACTGGATATTAAAGGAATCTAGGTTCTCTAAAAGATCCCAAGCTCTATGCCTGTAATTTTCCAACCTTCTATCATGACAAGAGTACAATTTTTTGGCCTGTTTTACTACCAGTTCTGAGTCACTAAACACTTGCAGCATTTTGACCTTCTTTCTCATAGCCATTAAAAGACCATGAGCTAATGCTTCATATTCTACTACATTATTTGTGAAATAAAATTGAAGCATATGGGCAGGAAAGTAAGTCTTACTCGTAGGGCTAATGAGTTCAAATCTGGCTCCAACTCCCTTCTTGGACTTGGATCCATCAAAGCGTAACATCCAAAACTTTAGATGTTGTATTATGACCCCTTCTGACATCCCCTTTAGATGTTGTATTATGACCCCTTAAAACATTTTATTATGACCCTTTAAGACATCCCCTTAAGACCCCTTAAGACATCCCCTTAAGATGTATTATGACCCCTTCAAACATCCCCTTAAGACATTGTGTTATGATGACTCACCCTAAAACTTATAATACTTGTTAATATCACTTAATATTTATACTCAATTATACTCTTATTTGATCCCCTTAAGATGTCATATTACGACTCCTTAAGACAACCTATAATTATGGATGCTATTATTTTTTTGATAGATTATATATTAGTATTTGATGTCATTATTTGTTTTGATAGCTTATAGATTAGTATTCGATGCCATTATTTGTTTTGGCAGCTTATAAATTAGTATTGGATGCCATTATTTGTTTTGATAGCTTATAAATTAGTATGGGATGTCATTATTTGTTTTGGCAGCTTATAAATTAGTGTTAGATGTTATTGTTTATAGAATTTGTTAATGCTTTTAATCTCTAATCTTCTATGGTATTGTTTATTTCTTAAAATTTTATCCTTTCTGGTATATAAATAGATTACTTTTGTTTGTAAAATATGATTTATTGACTAATTATTGATTGACATGAATTGAATAATTCCATTGAGTAATTATCGCTAATTATTGAATGTACATATCATGTATATCATGTATGAGATCACTAAATTTGTAAAGTATAAATACTAAAATGTCCTATATTAATGTCTTGACTATGAACATAAAATGTATAAATGTACATGTGTAAATTAAATTTTCAAACAATAATAAAGTCCATAATTTATGTAACATATTAAGTGCATGAAACCAATATATTAAGTGCATGAAACCAATATATTAAGCGCATGAAATAAAGTCCAGAGTACAACCCGTGAACTAAATTCCAACTAAGTACTTGAGCCATGAAATATAAAATCCAACAGAGTACATGAGAAACCAGAAATATAGTCCATGAAATAAACAAATATAACACATAAAATCACATGTTTCTAGGTCATGTACTGTCTCTATAATCAAGAGACCTCTTCACACCATGCGGACTATGTGGATGACCTGAAACACTCTATACAAGAGAAAGATGAAATCAGATGTAAGACAATGAAAAATGATTTAATGACAATTTAATTTATAATCCATCATAAAATTAAATTATCATCATATTTGTGTTTGGATGCTCTGGTGCACTGAAGCAACCTCTAAATTCTCTAAATCAATCTACATAAACAAGACAAAGAAATTTGAAATTAGATGTACAACTCTACAATTAATTTTTTTTAATTCAATTTAATTTATAATTTATCATATTCTAATTGTACCGTTTTCTGAGGTTGTGCACCAGGCTCTTCTCCAGGACCTGTCTGTACATGCTCAACTACAAGATGTGTCTCATGATATAAAAGAAAAAGAATATGTAATAAATCTCATATTATGTATATATTCAATTTAAAATTTAAAATTTAAGTTATATTCAAAATATGTAATTTATAATTGACTTTAAATATAATAAAAAATTTAAATTACCATTTGATCTGGAGCCTACTCTGCATGTCCTCCTGGTGATGTAACTATGTTTGGGTCCTGGGGTTGAAAGTTGCACTAACAAAGTTCTACAAGATCAAAATTAAAGCATGTCAATTGAATTAGGTTAAAATATATATATATATATTCAAGTGTGCACATTTTGTGTATAAATTTTTGTAAACAACCTGGAAATCAGTGGCCTCACGAGTAGCTACAACATCAAATGTTTTCCCAATGCCCATTCTCATTGTGGTATCAACCTAGATATACATGTACATAGACATTTAACACTTATAATATTTACAAGTGTACATGCATGTATTTCATATATCTAGTAAATTAAAAATTCATAAAATTGTAACTATACTAATGTAAACTTTAAAAAAAATTACAATATGAATGTACCTACCCCTAATCTATGACGCCTGATAGTGGAGGAGTGGTTGACAATCCCTCAGGAGGAATCGACTTGGATGTCAAATGACTCGCCTAAACCAACATAAATATTTCAAACATATATGTAATTCAATTACAAATTTAAAACTCAAGTTAAATTTATGATTTCATATATAATTTTAAAAATTGAAATCAAAATACCCCATAAGGGTTGCTGAGTATAACTGGTGTCGATGTATGTACTCATGGAATAGATTATTTCCCCATCGTTAGTGTCATCTATACACCAAACAATTTGATTGTTAAAATGTATTACAAAATTTTCTTTGATATATACATCCATCAAAATTCTTATAAAATGAACATACATAGATGCATATTTATACTTGTGTCACAGTGTCCTCAAGGTGATGGTTTGTTGTAAGAAACTCTACAAATGAATTGATGCGACCAGATGAACCATCAGAATCTCCTCGTCCACCTGAACTAGGTGTGATCTGATCAAGTCCATAGCATACTTGATGACAACTAGTACATATATGGGGGACGGGCCTCGACACTCCTAGAGTGGTACTCAGACTAGCTCCATAAAAAACTCCTCCATCATCATCGTCTCTATGCTCCCCACCCGCTATCGCAGAAGCATGTTGATCAAGGTCTCCTATGAGTGTACTAAGGGAACCTAATGTTGAGACTAGATCTCGATGATGTATAGGTGCAAGAATGGGAGGACCAGGAGCAACAACAAGGGGTTTCACATGCACGGGGCATTGGGGATCAACCCTTGCCCCTAACCTCTATTGTGGAATGCTGCCACCAACACCTTGAAATGATCTAAAATCAAAATAATTGGGATTTTGCCCCAAAACAAACTCTATATACAGTTTTCTAAAAAAATACAATGGGCACTCCCAATTAGCATGTAGGGGACTATCAAAAAACATATACCATCGATCCCAAAAATTTGCACTCATCTGTGGATGTATGCACCACCTCATGGATATTCTATATTTTTTGGGTGGAATGGGTTGTCAAGTAACGGCATCAAGAAAGTAGGGGGCTAGATGGGCTTTCGTTATTTTAAGGTCTAATATTTGTTTGTAAGAGAGACCGTCAGAATAAAATTGTGTCATTTGTTCTCTCTCTCTCTCTCATCGATGCCTATCAAGATCATAATCAATCATCCTGATGGCACCAACAATGTTTTGCATCACAAATGAAAAATGTCTCATATGTGGTGGAATCAATTCTTAACTCTGCATAGCATTGATTTGATTTTGTAAGGATGCAACTTGATCATTTATATGTGCTCGCAAGCAAGCATCGTCAGATGTGATAGGTGCTAGATGTGGCATATTAGGTGGAGGGGGAGGGGGAGGTGGATGTGGTTGTGGCTGAGGTGGTGGATTGATGATATCATCAATGTTAAAATTATCCATGATATGAGATATAAATGTGCACCTACATTAAATCATATAAAATAGGATGTGCATACATATATTAAGATCATATATTTAATTGAAATAGGATGAGCAACATATATATTAAGATCATAAATTTAATTGAAATGCACATATATATACATTGATTGAACTTGAGCATGTCCATATAAAATTCAAAATTTAACATGTACATACATTTAAAATACAAAATATGATGCATAATTTGCATGCGTACAGATCATTAAACTAAACTATGTGCATACATACAAATTTCAAAATTTAAGAACTATATGCAAATTTTTAATACATGCACGTACATACTAAACAATAAACTTGAAACATTCACAAAATCTCATTTTATGTCTAACACACACACACACACACACACACACACACACACACACACACATATATATATATATTACAATTTTTCAACAGGAGAAATCATGATCTAGTAGATAGTCATAAAATATATACTATCATATATTGTTCATTATAAGTTCATAAATTCCACCAAATTCATAAATCCATGTCACTAAAAATATCCATCTAGAACCAAAATCATAAATTCATGTCACTAAAAATATCCATCCAACCAATTTATAAATTCATCACACAAAATATCTATCATTCACCAAATTCATAAATTCATAACTATTTAAGATCATTGTCTTAATTTAGAAAATATTGTGGCTCTCTACTGCATCTCTTCATTTCTTTGTGTTTTCCTTTTCAGAATCAGAAGTTCTCCTCTCCTCTAGCCATTGTCGACACTCATCTAAGATCCCATCCATAGCCCTGACAGCATCAACAAGGGTTTCCATCCTAGATGAAAACATCCTCACAGGAGGTGCGACACATTCTTCATTTTGAATAATGTTGATTTGATCTTGGATGGTTCTAACATTGGCATTGATTTATGCTTGCAAACAAGCATGTTCAACGATTTCAGGTTGTGGAGGTGGAGTGGGTGGAGGTGGAGGTGAAGGTGGTGGAGATGGATAGCATGGAGGTGGATTGCGAATATTATTGAATGGATCCATATGATCTTTAAGATATGAGTGAACTTGCATTAGATTTGTAATTTCAAGATGTAAGATACATGTTTAGGAAATACCTTAAAACCATTCAATATAAATGGCCTTAAATAATTGAATACAAATGATAAAATATGTAAGCCTCATTTATGTCTAAGGCACATGTTACTTGAATGAAAATACAATTAACTATTAATATTATATAATCTTGCATGATCTTATTATTGTTAAATTTGGTTGCCTTGGGAAACTTTGAACACCAAATTTTAAGAACTTCTTTGATCCCCTTAAGAAATGTCATATTGGGACCCCTTAAGAAATCGATTTACGATTTAGGGTGATAGGATGGCTTAAGGGGATCTAGATGTCTAGTGAGGTCCAAATTTAGTCATATTGTGGCCTCATTGGTTCATAGCTCTAGGTCAAAAGTGTTTACCCCTCTAATAAAAAAAAGTATCATGTTAAAAATGAATCAATCTATACATATCACAAAAATAACATACATCTATCAAAACAAGTAAAAATTTCCTCCTACATTAGAGGATATCAAAATAAATATGAAATATTTTAATAATTATACTTGTAATCACTTATTAATAAGTTATATCATACATAATTTTAATCACATAATAAAGGAATAAATATGTACATATGTAGAAGATACAAAAATAAAAAGAGGCTACTCACATGGATCTTGATCCTTCTAGGAAGTGCCTAGATTGGTGTATTTCGTGTAGGACTCTATATAGGTGTTGGGACCCTCACCTCTCTCCTTGTATATTTCCAACAATCCCACTCACTCCCTCTATAGAATTATTTCCTTTGTTATTAGAGTTCTTTTAATCTTCTAAATTGACCTCTTATTTATAGGAGCATAATATGAATCCTCCTCCTCTCTCTATTGTAATAATAGCCTAGTTCCTCCAATCTTTCATCATGTACCTCCTCCCTTTCCCATGTAATAGGTGTACCTTAGGTGTTAAATGGTTCCATCTTGGTCTCCTTATTGATGCATTTATATCCTTCCACATAAATCTATATAGTATCAAAATATAGGTAATTGTATGGTTATTGAATCTCCCTTAATTGCTAAAGAATCCATTATGCTTGAGGATGGGTGGATTATTATCTAGGATCACATCTTAAAAATCCTATAGAGATCATGGTATGTGTTTCTTAATACATGTATTCCCATACAAACCTCTTTCCATGTATTATCAACTCTCCTATATAATAGACACCTTACTATTTAAATTTCATATGATATATACCCAAGTGTTTCCAATTGGAATTGCTATAATTATACTTTTATGGTATTCTAGATATTCATAATAGTTTTCATAAATCTACCAAATAGACTCATTCTTGGCGTTGAACCTACATAATTTTAGGTATGTCCAATGAAAGAAACTTTACCCATAGCACTCTCACTCACGCTCTCCTATCTTGTGGATATAATAGAATAAATTTTTCTTCCAATGATTTAAATCCCTATTGATCATGTCTAAATGTCATAGAGAGTGATCATCCACTCTTCATAAACTTGTAGAAACCAAAAGGTTCTATATTATGTGTTCAAATAAGTGAAAACATTACAAAAAGCTCTATTGGATGGTGACAACAAAGGGTTTTTTAAGACAACCAAATTTCATTTTAAGGTCCTAAGACAAAATTCAAATGCTTTAGTGTTGAGGGTTTAGATTTTACAGTTCAGGGTTTAGGGTTTAGCAAACTTAGGGTGAAGTTTGGGTGGCCCTTGGAATAATTTAGACTTGCAAGTTAGTGCCAATTGGAATCGATTGTACATGCTTGGATTTATAAATTTGCTAATTAAATTTGCAAACAAACATTGATAAACTTTATGAATTTTAACTATTCTTTAACATATTGTTTTCTAATCTAATTATAATTTAACATTGAAACTAAAGTTTAACATATCATTTTCTCCATACAATGCAAATAAAATTTAAAACATTTAAGCAATGCAAATGAATTTTTTTGAGCTCAAAATTACCTAGTTTTCAAAATCAGAATGATTTATTCGATTTCAATTTAGGGTTTTAACAAAAAAAATTGTTCCAATTCAATTTAGGGTTTTAATTTCTAAGCAATTGGGGTTTTTAATGCAATTTTTTTGTTTCAGTTCAAACTAGGGCTTTCAAATTCATTTTTTTTCATTTTATTCGAATTCAGGGTTTCAAAAAGCTTGATTAGGGTTTCTAAATGCATTTTTTTATTTCATTTCAATTTCTAGGGTTTTGAAATGCAATTTTTTTTTGTTTAATAGAAAAAAATTAGGTTTTATAAGCTAAATTTTGTTTGTAAAACACAATTCAAGGTTCATTTTTTCATTTCTATTAAAAAATATTTAGGTTTCATTACATTTTTTGATCTATTTCTACAATTACTCATTTCTACTATAACAGGAAAAAAAATGCTCAAAACATGAAATAAATTAAAAAAAACATGCTAAATTCATTTATTTTATTCACAATTTCAATAAGAAATGGAAAAATGCAAAAAAAAAGGGGCATGGGCAGGTACCTGGAGCTGTTTGTGGAGGTCGTTGTTGCCTGTACTCGGGATCCCATCCGCTGCAAAATAAACTCTGTATGTTTTTAAAAAAATAAATAGCATTAAAAAACGAGATCCCGATTTTTATAAATCAGGATCCCGTTTCGTAGTAATCGGGATCTCATTCCTTATTCGTTGGTTCGGGACCCTTTAGGAAATGGGATCCCAAGTTTTAAAAAGTGAGATCCTGTTTTGTATTTAGGCCCGGGATCCCGATTTTTAAAAATCGGGATCCCGTTTATTAAAATCAAGATCCCGTTTTTGCGATGTCGATTTTAATTTTTTGGCTAAGGCAAAAACTTTCACGTTTCGTGGACTCAACTTTGTGCACTTACCCTGATTTTTAGGGTTTACCTTTATAGTTAAACTAGTGACTTAATGATAGTTTCCTTTACAAAATTGTGTCCATTGCTCTATGGTTTCTTTTTAGGGGAGGCCATCTGTTTAATTTGTCCCCACTTGTTTAGCTTGTTGACAAACACGATCTCATACCACCCATGTTTTTTAAGATTTAGTTATATACTTTTACTCTTAATTCAAGTATATAATATTTTCATTAAAAATAGCATACAACTAGCCTAAATCTCTTGTACAATTTCAAAAACTGGATTTTATTTTATTTGTTTAATCAAAACTTGAATAATTTTAACAAAATTGACAACTCAATCCCAACAGCCATACCACCCATAGCATATCCATAATTTAAAAATGTTATCTTCAAGATCATCGACAAACACCAAACATAGGTCCTCCTAGAAAAACAATTCAATAAGACAAACCGCAAAAACCAAAAATCCAGCTGTCATTCCATGGTGATATGATTTCAAAAGAACGCCATCCTCCCTGTAGGAAAATGCCTTGGACTTGTTCAACCGTTTTAACGCTAAATGCGTGATAAACTCAAATATTAGTTGTTTGCGGGCAGTCCGCGGGCGGCTGCGTATGGAACGCGTCTCAGGAATTTTCCAGCTCTTTCCTCCTCTCTGTCACGTAGCTGCCTTCGTTTTTCATGCTGAAATTCGTGGTTGTATCCGCCCCTTTGCGTGTCTAACGAGTTTTTCTCTATTTTAATTTTATCATAATCTTATATAGCTACTTCCACAACATAAAATTCTCCTTCAAACCAATATTTTCCTCCTCCTCCTGTAAAGATTTTTCTTTGGGTACGTCTGAATATCGATTCATCCTTCTGCTGAAATCTATTCTTTTTCTTCTGGGTTGTCCTGAAAATAAACCATACCTCTGACTACCCCTTTCTTGTTTTGATTAGTGAAACAGAAATGGTTAGTATTGAAGGCGCCCGGCTTTTAACGCCCATGGAAGAGGAGGACGAGGCCGCGGCCTCTCAGTCTGGCTGTTTCGGGTGTTTTTTTGGTTACAGATCTGTGAGTAATGGCCAAAATTGGGTGCGCCAAGGATTGTCAAAGAGTATGAAGAAGGCGCGAGAATGGTCTGGATCGGTTGTACACAGCGCTGGGAATAGCGGGCAGAAATTGAGGAATCTTGTGCGCAGGTTAAAGAAGAAAAGCAATAATAGTGATAATGGCACAGATATGAAAGCAGGAGTTTTTCATTATGACCCTTCAAGTTATGCGCTTAATTTCGACGATGGGTCGAGGGAAGACCACCAAGCTTTCGTTCGCGCATGTCACTGAATAATAGATTTTCCACAGCAAGCGCTCGTAGCCTTCTGAATATCAGCCATGGATTTTCTTTGGGTTTAATCCGAAGGCTTTTGTAGATGTTATTTATGTGATTGAAGATCATGGAATATGTGGGTTACTGTATTCTTTATTCTTTGTACATGGCAATACAGAAGAAAATTTAAACACGTCTTAGGTTGTTCTGTCAGATTGGATTGAACGAATTTATTTTTTGGGTGGGATGGGTATATGGAGGATGAGCTCCGTGTGTGAAAAGGGATGCGACTGGTGCCCTGGTTGTTGGGTTTTACTTTAATTTTTTATTTTTAATGTGGGCCAAACATTTTATTTTGATGGTTGGAAGATAGTATTCTATTATTTTGATTATAAGTTAATTCAAAATGGGAACTTTTTATATATGTTAGAAGTAGGGAAAAAAATTGTTAGAAGTTGTTTTCAGAATTTGGCACATTGATTTCACATGTAGAGAATATACCTTGAGTATTATGGATCTAAACTATAACTTATGGGAATGAATTTGTGTATTGTGGATTATAGCAACCTACATCTCTTAATTACTTGCTTTGCAATAATTGTCAAGGCATGATGGTATTGAAAATACCTTGGAGAGGTTGTCAAAACTATAGGGTCAAGTTTTTCTAGGTCAAACTCTTGGAGAGAAAAGTTTTATAGTCATATTTAAATGACCGAGGATAACAAAATTCAAATATATAGATTCTCTAGAATGAATTATATGTTTCAAGTTCATTTTAGTATTCCAACTAAAATATTCCTAGAGTGATTCTTCTCTCTGATGCATAAGAATTTGTGAATGATAAATGAACCCACATTGAATGTCTTTAAATAGCACTACATACCAATAATCGCACGAAATGTGTATCAAGTTAGATCATGGCAAGAATAAAATAGGTGGGAGTCAATATTTGAATTTGAACTTTTTATATTTGGGAGCTAGTTATGTCTAGTAGGATTTTCCGACTCAATTGAAACAATAATAAATGATTTAAATAATTATGATGCATAACTAAATGACAGAACAAAGAAATAATTCACAGAGGTGAAAGACAACAAATTTTAACATGGTTCACCCTTTGGATTACATCCACAAACAATAGTGATACAATTTTATTAAAACTTCTAACAAAGAATAATTATAATAACCAACAAAAATTCACTGCTATGTGCACTCTCTAAAAACTCTAATTGTGCACACTATAATCTGCGCTCAGATTACCCACATGTTATTGCTCACAATTGCTCCTCTATTGTGTGTCCATTTACAAATTGCAACTATTCTAATTCTCCCGCGCACTACCTTGTTGCGCGTTCATTCAACACAATTTATGTGATCTGTAATCATATTCCACATGTTTGCTACATGTGATTACAAATTCCATATGACTATTCAATTTCTAGTTTGCAACATGTTTGTTGCAAGTCCAACTTCCAACCACAACAAGAAAATTGTTTGTCATTTTTGGGTAGTTACCAAACTGAATTCAATCAAAATCAATTTCCAATTTCTTTATTAAAATAATATGGGAGACTAACCATGCTCCACAAACTAACAATGTCAACATGTGATTGCTCCCACACCTACAATATTCACCCAAGATAATGAAATTGTAATATTTGTGTGGGGAATGAATGGATCAACATGGGTGATGTAATACATGCAAATTTTATAGAAAAATGAATGGAAATGGATAAGGTATGGCGAGAAGGATTAGGAAATGAGTTCAACTTTGCAAAAGATTGCACCATTTTTTATAAGTAATTGTATTAATTTATTCTCTCAAATGGGTTATAACTAAATAGGAATTGACATGAGTGCAAATTTCACCATTACATTTTACCTTCACTTTAAGGTGTATGTGAATTCTATCATGAACATGTATCTTTAAAATGTGAATAACACTCACAAACATGCAAGCAAAGTAAATACTCAAATATAAAGGATACTAAGTTCCATATAAATTAATGGACCTCTCCATATCATTGAGTGTGTTCATCCCTCAACATGTGTCCTACATGTGAACCTAAAAAATTAAAATAAAAAGATGTGTAATGAGTATTCTATGTCATGCAAGTAAAGACAAGCATAATTGCAAACTATAACTTATTGTCAACATTAAGAGAAAAAGAAGAGTTGGGATAGAGAGATTATGTTTGTATGGAATGTCGTGATTATTAATACTCTTTCCAATGGTATATTGGAGCATCCAATATTTAAATGCAAAATATAACAACTTTCACAAATAAATTTTGACCACAATAAGACAAATATCTATCATCAAAGGTGACTCAAAAATATATAATGAGATATTTAAATATATAAATGCAAGGATGAAATGAGAAGATGATTGTGAACTCTAACCACCTTGCATGTGAATAGGATAAGTATACCAAGTGTTGTGGCATATGCACATAAGATACATGTCTCTAAATATGTGTATATTTTTCACATCCTTCTAAGGTTGGAAAAAAAAAAAAAATCCTTAAGTGTGGAATTAACAAGTGTGAATTGGACTCTCCTAAAGATATGTTAAATGCTAACTAGTTGTACAATATCATTATTTACACTAGCACCCCCTATTAAGTGCAACTTGGGGAAAGTAGATGAATGCACTAATATAATGATAATGGGTCCCATCTACTAGGCCATGTTAGGTATCCATGTAAAAAAGAAATCATAAACAAAGTGAAGTAGAAAAATCAATGTGACAAAACTCCTCTCCAAAAGAGAAAAGATACATGAAAAAATAGACAAGTGAAGAAGAAAGGAGGGCTTATCATGACCTAGAAGGACTGCTTCTAACACAAAGTAAAATAAATGTTCCCCCCCATTTAATAGAAAAGTGAGAAGGTCCATGCAACCCCCAAAAAATGTGAGAAGGAAAGAAACCCATGTGAGGAAATGCTCCCTCCCAAAATTGAGATGATAAGAGAAACCATGCAACCTCCCCTTCATCATGCAATGTTGGGAGATGTTTTACATTGAATTTTTAAGATCATCCATAATGCTAAACAACATTTATCCCCTTGAGAAGAAATATAACCATATGTGTGCAAGATATCTTTTCATTCTATACAAGAAAATATGGGAAGAAGGTGAATGCCTCTAAATTCTACACATGATCCAAAGACAAGAATGAAGCCTGAGATGATATCTTTGAATGTTTCTCAAAGCTATCAAATCCACTATTAAAATGTGACAAAAGCATAGGAGGATGAATAAAAATCACATCCAAACAAGATGATGGTGATGCAACTTCATCAAAATTATCATCAAATAGAAGACAAATGTCTTTAATTTTGTTTGCAAAATTTATAATGCGGGACTCTACTAATAAGGATGAAATGTCTTGTAGAAATGTGTACTAATATGGTGGATTTAGAAAATTGATATCAATAATTGGCTACAAAAAATCATTGACAGTCATGGATGAATCAACACTAGATTTAGATGTAGTTGTAGCATCATAAATTGTCACCCTTGACAATTTCATACTATGTTTGGCTCCCCCTAAGTGCTTGAGCCTAATTATACTTATAAATCATTAATTTTATTGTCATCTTCGATAAATTGAATTAATTTTGGGAAATTAAATTAATTATTTATTTCATGAGCATCTTAAATTCAGAATAGGTCCAAACTAGGGTGCCCTCACCCTTGTCTGCCCTATTTTGGCCCAAAATTTAATATTTTATTGTTAACCTTAATATGTTTACAAATTTAAATCTATTTGTTAACCTATCAAAATAATTAATGCAAAAAATGTTGAACACATATAAATATAAGTATAATTTCCCTCCATTTGAACATCTAAGCAATCTAATGAAATTTTGATCTATCAAGTAATTTTGATTTTACATGTAGAGAATATACTTTGAGTATTATGGATCTCTTGGAGAGGTTGAATATTGTATTTTTTTGTAACCTACAAATCTCTTAATTATTTGATCTACAATAATTTTCAAGGTATGATAGTATTAAAAATACCTTGTAGAGGTTGTCAAATTAGTAGGGTCAAGTTCTTCTAGGTCAAACCCTTGGAGAGACAAGTTTTATGGTCATAGAAATGACTGAGGATAAAAAAATTCAAATACACATATTCTCTAGAATGAATTATGTGTTTCAAGTTCATTTTGGTGTTCCAATTAAAATATTCCTAGAGTGAGTCTTCTCTCTGATGCATGAGAATTTGTGAATGATAAATGCATCCACATGAAAATTCTTTAAATAGCACTTGTACATAATAATAATAATTGCATGAAATGTGTACCAAGTCAGTTCATGTAAAGAATAAAATAGGTGGGAGTCAATATTTGAATTTGAACTTTTTTAATTTGGGAGCTAGTTATGTCAACATGTGATTGATCCCACACCTACAAGATTGACCCAAGATAAGGAAATTGTAATATTTATGTCGGGAATGAATGACTCAAAACGAGTGATGTAATACATGCAAATTGTATGGAAAAATAAATGGAAATGGATAAGGTGGGTCAATGCAGGATCATGTGGATCCAAACTAGGCCCTTAAGTGGCAATGAGAATTCAAAAAAATAGAGTTAAGCAACTTGACATAAAAATTTGAATAGGTTATTAAGATAATTCAAGAAAAATATGTAAAAACAGAATTTGTAGCAAATTGAATGTAGTTTCTAAGGTACTAGTCCTTTTTTGGAAAAATGTAAATCTATTTGCTGAAAATTTGAAATTCAATGCAGTAGTACTAATTTTTTAGGAAAAAAATAAAAAGTAGGTGTATATCTTACCAACCTAAGTACAAGAAAAATAATTTTAAAAAAAGAAGTGAAACTTTCAATATAAGTAGAGGACACATACTCAGAGGTGCCACATTTTTTTTGTAATTTTTTTGCAAGTAAATAATTAGTTATGAATTTTTTATTAGAAATTATTAAAAATATTAAAACTTGTTTGTTTGACCACCATGACCTAGTCAAAAATTTATGAAATTCAATTTTTTATCCTATAGTATGGGAAGCATAGAATGTGTTGCATCTTTTGGATTCAAAAAATATGAAATCATTTGAGAATTATAGGTGTTTTTCAATTAGCCTATCAATCAGGACTTCAGTCATAATGCATGTAGAAAAAAAATATTAATTATCTATTAAATTAAAAATAAGGCATATCTTATATAGGTGGAAAGCTAACAATTTTTTCAATAAACCCTTTTCATTTCATCAAATTTGGATAAAAAAAAGTTGTCAACCACAAGGGTGAAATTTGGAAAACTAAGGAAATTTTCTAAACACATTTTTTGTTGTTGACTTTCCAAGTATGACACCCCCAAGCCAAATCCCAAGGCAACCCCGAGGGAAATCCCGAGGCTACAGATTTTGTCAAACAAAATAGATTTTCATTTAAAATGGATATCCATTACGTTTAGTGTTTTTCAAATATTTTGTATTATTAATATATAGTAAATATTATATTATACAATATATATTATATTATACAATATATATTATATTATATAATATATATTATATATTATATTATATTATATATATTATATTATATTATATTATATAACTGTTACCATTTTTTCACTACAGCTCAATTGGTGGAGCTGGTTAAACATTGTTATATCTTAAAGTGAAATTACAGTTATTTATGCATTATGCTTAAGTGTTGTTTGCACTTTGATTCATTGTTCGTCAAGTGACAATTGTGCATTAAAATGAGGAAACAGAATTTCAGAAGTGCTATTCAATGTTTTACAATTAAATGAAGTACAGAATTGAACATATAAACAACAAAGCATTTCAAATGCTTTCATTCATTTCATAAAGTGATTTATATTTACATAGCTTCATTTGATTGTGAGAATCCAAATGATAATACAACATTGCATTGAGATGCATTTTTCTTTTCAAAATGAAAAGCATAAGATGAAATCAAATATCCACACAAGCCGTGGATGGGACTATCACAGTGCATAACTAATAACACACTACACTATGGAAGATGCAAAAGAAGAAATCACATAAGTGATAACATAATCATCATTTCCAGATTGGCCGATGGTTGACGCTGAAATGGTGCACCTTTTGTCTTCTCCAAGCTCTGTTGACCTGCACGAAGGAAGAAAGGGATGTCAGAGGCTCTGATTATGAAGATACCTATATGAATCATCAACAATAGTGAGGACTACTACTAATCATGCACTGAAACAATCAAGAAAAGTATAGAAGCATGAGCTAAAGAAGAAACATCAACATGATCATGATATATTGTTTTTTATGCTAACTTTGTTTGTTTCCTTGTGCAGGTATAGAGAAATTCACGAAGTTGATTATTATTTGAAGACCAAGCATGTGGAGAAAAATGGTCTCCCACAAGGGTAGAGCTTGGCATGCTGCCCCTATTTCATTAACAAGTGGGTCGAGATAGAAATTGCATCATCATATTCATCAAGGAAAGAAATGATACACAACTGAAAGAGTTAAACAGAGTTATTTATCAAGCTATTAAACCAACTGTGCATTCATAACAATCAGGTAAATGATTTATGAAAGCTACAGGTGAATAGTTAGTTTAATCTGCTCAATCACTTAACTGAGCACATTTATCTTGAACATTGTTGTATGGTTCATGTTCTTTTGCTATAGTGTTATTTGTTCATCATGTTCATATGTCATGCAAGGATCCATTCAGCAGTGCTCTTTTCTCAATCAAGGATAGTGGATAGGCATACATAATGCCTCAATGAAGAGAATTGTTTCAATTTTCATCTCAGAGGAGAGCAGATTCACGGAACAGTTTATTAAGTGGAGCATAAAAATGCATGAAGAGTGTCAGAGTGAAGCCCAAGAGTATGAAAGGACTGCCAATGCATTCAAATAATAAATGAACAGTCAGTTCTAGTTTGGCTGAGAATGCAAATACAGCATTAGGAATTACAATGTGACATGATTGTTCCAGAATGACAAGAAAATGACAAGCATAACAGAAGGTGTTTCTAAAGTGTTAGCTGGCTGAAACAATCAAGTAAGATGCAGTCCATAGAACTACAATATTTCAATTAAAATTTATGCGTAAGTCCAAGAACAGAATCAAGAAGTCAATCATCCTGAGTTACTTCAAGGCAAATCAATAAGGAGACAGCATCAAAGTGACCTATAAGGAGTATGGATGCCACTATTTTATCATGGTCACCAAACAATGAGATCATAATTGTTCTTATTCTCAAATGTGAAGTATGAAGAAAGAAACAAGAGTTGTTGTAGATAAGATGGTGGTATTGCAGGAGGACATTCATTTCAGAATAAACAGAGGTGATTAAGGACAAATCTGAATGTATCCCTAAAGAATATGTATGAGAAGCAAAAGTGGACTAGCAATCTACAAATTTAAATCAAAAGAAGTTTTGTGTGCAAGAAAACAACATTATAATAGTAATTGAAAATGTAAACATAAGATACCTGAAGGTTCGGTATGCTTAAGGTACAGGAAGCCATATCAAGGCTTAAATTTAGGATATTCTATTTCAGAAATTCATATACCCGAATGAGGGTTTTCAACAGTGTTTAAAAAGGAGAAGTGCGTTTTCTTCACAAACATCAAATGCCATATGGTGGAGTTTACATAGTTACAAGAAAAAATGCAGATATAAACGATGGGTCGAGCCCAGTTTTTCAAGTAATCAAATGAATAGATTTTTCTTCATTTCAGGAACACCCATATTGGGGTTTTGTTTTAAAACAGAATTTACAATTTTAGTAACAAATGACATGCCTAGGTTTTGTAACTGAAGGTTCAAAAGAAGTAAAATTATCATGGGTCAAGCTAGTTTTACATGAGTATCAAGACACACAGATTTTAACACCATTTCCAAAATACCCATGAAAGGGTTCGAACTAAAATACAGATTTCTCATATACCCACATCTTGTTGCTACAGGAAAAATAAAATGCAGTGTTTTCTTCAAAGTAATGAGCACCCACATGAGGGTTTATTTCAAAATGTTGAATATACACTATTTTCTTTTGGGTCTAACCTAAGAATTTACAAAGAAATCCATTTTACGTATGAGTATGGTGCGGCCAGCCATTGGAGCTCTCAACTTCAAGTTAGAGCTATATCTCATGGCGGCCAAGGAGACAATTCAAATACAGAGATAAATGAACATTCAAAAATCATAAACAGAATACATGTAAAGTTCGCGGCCTGGTTGGTTTCTTGCTTTCTAGTAAAGAGACAAAGAAGCCACGGCTGTCATAGTTTCAAGCTTTTGTAAGCTTTGTGAACAACAGAGAGCAAATGGAATATTGAGGGCTTACCACTTCATGCCTGTGAGAGAACGCTTATAGCCGCGGCCAAAGCTTATAAAGTCTCAAAACCCAAAGCAAAACATCTAATGTGAGCTCGTATAGGGTGGCCAGTGGAGACAAAGAGCACACAAATAGCAAAATAATAAGCACATGAAATAAAGATCCATCACACAAACTGAGTTATAGCTGCGGCCACAAGGCCAGAATGAACTAAAAAAGAAAATCCATAGAAGCTATAAACAATATCTTACCTTGTGTGCAATAAAATACAATAACCCTTAAACAAACTCTCTCATTTAGCTTCCAGTCAAATCCTGAGTTCATAAAAGCGGCCAAGAAGAAGAGAAGTCACAAGAATGTAAAAGAAATCAGAGACCAAGCATGAGCATGCCGCGGCCTTACTAGTCTTTCTTGCTCTTTGAATGAAGTGAAAAGCCACAATAGTATAGAAATCGAGCTTACCCAGTCAAAGATTCGACTATCTAGAGGAAAGAGTGAAAATTCCTAAGCATGCGAGCTACAGATTGAGCTCAATCATGGCGGCACTATCCTTTCATGCAGAGACCAGTTTTTTCCAAAATGATGATTGAGAAAATGAAATCATTTTTAGGGTTTGACTTCCTTTTGTCTCATGCCCTAATTCGAGCTAAGTCGAACATTATGATTGCCTTTGAATTTTCCCATTTGATAATAGCATGTGGGAAATTTGAATTTAGGTATGTTTTATATTGTGATTCATAAAAATCTGAAGCTTAATGTTATGAAGGGGTCGAACTCTAATATACCTAGGTCAAGCTTTGAAGGATGATGGTGTATTTTCCTAAGGCCTAGGGTTTCCTTATTTAAATTTTGGCAATGTAAGGGGCTGTGAACTTAGAGAAATTTATGATTAATGATGCCTTGGTGAGGAGTAGATAAGTGAAAATATATTTGATTTTAATTGATTTTGTGAGAAATCAATAAAGGTTGTAAAATCATTGCACTTTTGACTTAGGGTTTTTGTTTACAATTGATTTTAGAGAAATCAATTAAGGATCTTGATAGGAGAGAGTGATGTGCCTCGATGTTTTTATGATTTTTTTTAAAAAGAAAAAATCAAGCATTGTATTGGTGGAGTAGGGTTGTATTTGTTTTTTTTTTGTGAAAGATTTAGCAATCTTTAATTTCAAAAATAGACAAATTGTAAAATCTGCAATCATGTAAAGCAGAAGCATAAAGCAATCCTTATAAATTATTTTATGATTTCTTGTTATTTTTAGCAGATTGGTATTGACTTTTCCTCTTGGTCGGATTTGAGTTTCATCTTGGAGAGATAAGGTGTTTTCTGGCTTTTAAAGCAAATTAAGCCTATTTTTAGAGGCTTTTCAGTATGATCATAAAAACAGTGTGCTTTTTTCTGCTTTTATGCAGTCTTTTGAGACAGTTTGAAGCTTTTTCCTTGAGTTTCTTTGAGAGCTCAGATTAGCGTTTCTTAAGAGATATATTTTTGAAGAGACTTAGCCTTTCTTCTTCTTCCAGTTTAGATTTTAGTTTCTTGCTCTTAGCATTTGGAGCTTGTAAACTCAGTTGTACTCAGTTCAGAAAAAAAACTCTTTCAGTTTTAATAAAGCAGCAGATTTCTCCTTATTTTTGTCTTAATTTTTGTAATGGAAATCTAATGTATTTGTGTTTTCAAACTTGAATCCTTATATGTCTTGCTATTGTAAACCTTCATTCAGAATTACATGTTTTAGGTTGCATGTTGTGTTTAGCTTTCCAAATTTTCATGCAAATCACTGATGAAGTATGTGCTAATGAGGTTGTGAGGATTACTGTGATAGAGAAACTATTATGAGTGGTTAGGTCTAAATTTTCATAAGTTTGGTGAATCATCTGTTAGTCATAGGCTTTATTTTCAAGTTATCCTTTTATCCCTTTTCCTAGAAATTACTTAGAATAATATTCATCATTCAGAGAACCAGCTCACTTTGGAGATTCCTTCTTCGTTCAGATCACCCACATGTGAAGAAGGTTTCCATGTTTTAGTAGATTATTGAATCTTGTATTCAGCAAGGTGCAAATCTAATTGACAACAGTTTTTGGCACACCTGGTGGGACACTGAAAGCTATATTTAGACAAATTTCAATATTTTTTAGTTTGTTGTTTGGTGTATGCAATAGATTTTCCAGCCTTCTGAAGGCTCGTTACAATATACCTGGCGACTCCGATTCTGATTTTTGCATGCTAGTGCAGCCTGCGCTTGAGAAAGATACAGACAAGATCAAGTTCTGCACCCTTCAAATATCAAGAGTTGTCCCCATCATGAAGAAGAGGCAAAACAGCAAGGAGGATTTTTGAAACACCCACGAGATCGAGGTCAACACCTCCTGTTTTCAGTTCCTTAGTTTTATCACCAGGAGTACCAGTTCCAATTTCACAAGTACCGCCAATGGCAGCACCAAGGTAGCACCTGTTCACACCTTTCAATGGAGGTACTCCATTAAACATCATTCAGCATGATGACATTCCAGTTGCAGCCCTTAGAGGTCTGCCATACTTCACCGAAGAGGACTTCACTACACCGGTTGAGCACATATGTGGCATAGCCACATTATGCTCGGTGTATAATATCACGCAGGAGAACGCCGCGCTAAGGTTGTTGGCTGTGTCACTCAAAGGGAAGGTGTTACAATGGTTTAGAGGTCTCGCAGCCAACTCAATCACAACATGGGATGCGTTAGGTAATGGTTTATATCAACATTTTGCTGATAAATCTGATAACTTGTCTTTATTAGAGCAGCTGAGCACCATTCAGAGGGTGCCACACAATCACTTGGCTGAATCCAACTACCGATTTCAGAGAACCTGGGACAAGATTCTTGCAACGGTAAAACCTTTACTAGCACACGCTTTTCTATTTTACTTAAAATCTTTGAATAGTAAAATTATAGTCATGACTCAATCTATGGGTGGGCTTACACTCCCTAATGCCTACAACAGAGCCATTAACACTGAGAATTGTCTCATCCAAGCTGGAGACATAGCTCCTAGACCCCTTATGCCTTTGTTTCCAGAAATACAGCCACCTATCCCTGCTGTTGTACCTCCCTTGGCTGTTGTCCCGCTTGTTCCAACAATAGGCTATCATAACACAGCTCAAGAGGTTGTTGCTCCAGCCCCAAATCAGGAGATGCAAGAGATTAAAAGCATATTAAAGACCTTTGGAAATGGTCTCGTGACCATTAAAAATCATGTTGGCCAAGAACATAAGCCTTACCAAGCCCCTTATCAACAAAACCAACTCAATAGGCCTGCTTTTCGAAATGATTATCAATCCCAAAGAAGGAATTTTAACCCTAGGCCATTCCATCCATACAATCCAAACGCAGCCAATTCGTCAAAGGAACTTGTGCCGCAAAATAATGTTGCCCAAGATTGCGATTGGTATTATCTTTGCAATCAGCCCCATAACCAATCAATGTCCGCCAATGGAATGAGAAATTGGGCTTTAATGGTTCAAAATAACTATGTTGGTTCAGAAAATGTTGTAGATCATAATCAAGAACAGTAAGATAACGTGGAATTTTCCTTGCCAAACTGGCAGAGCTCAGAATTTTGTGGCGTGAATGGTCTAGATCAGCAAAATTCACCTATTTCGGCTAATACCAGGTCAAAAAAGAGAGCTATGGATCTGGGACAGTAAGCTGGAAATTCACAGCAGCAGCCTGCAAACAGTAAGCAGCCTGTTTCATCAGATGTTAATGTTGTCGCACAGCCTAAAATGCAGATTCTGCAAAGAGGAAAAGACATACCTAGCAAGGAGTAGTCAAGAACACATTCACAACCTTTGTAGAGGCAGAACAATGTTGCTATCACAAAAAACCAGCAGAAGGTAAATTCTTCATCGTTTAATATTGTTGAGCATCTTAAGAAAACCACTATTAGTATGTTGGTATTAGACGCTTTACACCTTCCAGGGCAAAAGGGTTTACTACAAGAAGGTTTAGTTGAGTTGTCTATTTCTGACAACGCTAATCAAGGAGTTGCAAAGGTAGTGCTTGCTAATAATCTGGAGGATAAAAATGAGCAGAAAATGAAAGAGGTAAAGCCTCCTTCATTCTATTTAAGTCTGATCATTGGCGATAAAATCATTCATAATTGTATGGTTGATTTTGGTGCGAGTAGTTCAGTCATTCTTAAGAGTTTAGCTAATAAGTTAGGTCTTTTTTACGAGCCTAATCCTCATAAAGGTGTAGTGCAATTAGATGGGTCTGCTGTTAAAACTGCTGGTATTATAAAAAAATTAGCTCTTACTTTGCACACATCCCCAAGTTTTGCTATTCATTAGGATATACATGTCATAGACCTACCGCCGCACTTTGTCATTTGTCTTTCGAGGGATTTTACAGCCAAGTTGGGTGGGTTTCTATCTTCTGATTGGTCTCATTTGTTTTTTAGAACAAGGTATGGTACGAAAGTGACCATAAAGTCCGAACCTCTCGCCAAAGACCATATCGAACCATATTCACCAAATCCTATAAACACTAACCTCTACGCCACCTCTGCACTGGAGGAGCAAACCATGACCTTAGACTGTAGTACCTATGTAGACAATATCAATCTAGATGAATGGGTAGCCGAAGATCACGAGCTTGATCCGTTTCAACACACAGATGAGATAGGGTTAGGATTCTATATGATTCAAGAACCTGATTGCGATATGCCTAATCTTTGTAAAAGGGAAGAACCGTCTGCAGGAACAGGAAATGAGCTTTGGAAGCTTTACTTTGATGGTTCGAGGAGCAGTATTGGTGTTGGAGGTGGGGCTATGTTGATATCACCCGAAGGAGATAAATACTTTTCATCTTGCGGATTTTCTTTTAGCTGTTCAAATAACACAGCTAAGTATGAAGTGTTGGTGCATGGCCTTGAATGGGCCCACAAACAAGGTATTAAATGCTTGCAAGTTTATGGTGATTCAGAACTAATCGTAAATCAGGTCAAAAATTTAAATGTTGCCAAGAATGATTTGCTTAAGAAATACAAGCAACGTGTATGGGATTTAATGGAGGATTTTTATGCTTTTAATATCATGTCAATTCATCATAATCAAAATAAGCATGCTAACAGGCTCGCTGCCATAGGAGCCTAGTTTGATATTCCCAATGAGATTCATAAAGTAGAGCCACGTCAATACGTGAAAATAGTGGTCAGACCTTCTGTTCCTAACAATAATGTGAGCTGGCAGGTTTTTGATAGCGATGAGAAAATCATAAATTTCCTGATTGTTGAAGCTGAGTTTCAGATGGAAACCAGCAAAAATGGCAGCAACAATATGGCGACCAGATTGTGTAGTTGAAGACCAACAAGTTGCCAAAAGGATTTGTGACCTTGGAATCTTTGTTCAACTCATATGACCAAGTGTGTAAAGACAAATGTAGCTTGACCATTAAAGAAGAACATTATGCAGCCATTGAAATATTCAAAAGCAAGCTTCTCAAGTTGGAAAAGGTATGTAGTCAAGACGAACAACAAGCGTTTATTCTGTTATGTCATAAGTTTAGTGATGTTTTTGCTTAGAAGTACAAGGATTTGAGAGGTTTTAACCTAGAGCTAGCCCAGCACACTATTGAATTAGAACCTGGCACAAAACGAGTAAGGAAAAAGCAGAGACCGCTTAACCCCAAGTTGGAACACCTTATGAAAGCCGAACTGAATAAGCTAGTTGAGAGTGGTATTATTTTTCCTATCAAACACACCTCTTGGGTGTCAAATTTAGTGCCAGTTAGGAAGAAAAGTGGGGAGATCAAATTATGTGTCGATTTCTAGGATTTAAATAAAGCATCATTGAAAGACCATTACCCACTCCCTTCCATGGAGCAAATTTTACAGGTAGTTTCTGGTTCTGACAGATTTTCTTTGCTAGATGGTTACTCAGGTTACAACTAGATTCTAGTGAAGCAGGAAGGTCAGTTCAAAATAGTGTTTATGACCAAGTGAGGCACAATGGCCTACAAGAAGATGTCTTTCGGCTTATCCAATGCTAGAGCAACGTTTCAGCGAGCAATGGATATGGCTTTTGATGGCCTTATGAACAAGTTCGTTCTGGTATACTTTGATGATATTACTGTTTTTTCTAGAAATGCTAACGAACACCTTGATCATTTGGAGCAGATTTTTTAGAGATGCAGAGAGTTCGGAGTGTCTCTCAATCCGAAGAAGTGTATATTTTCAGTGCATGAAGGAAAATTGCTTGGACACATTGTTTCAAAGCAAGGTATTTCTATAGACCCTGAAAGAGTCTCTACAATTCTTGAATTGCCATTACCATCTCACAAGAAAGGCTTGCAAAGCTTTCTTAGAAGAATAAATTTTGTGAGGAGGTTCATACAAAATATTGCAGCTTTGCTGCAACCTCTCACTTCTATGCTTAAAAAGAATATGCCATTCATTTGGACCAAGGAAGGTAAGAGGAACTTTGAGCAGATTAAGGAAGCCCTCGCAACCGCTCCTACTCTCATTAATCCAAATTTTGACAAAGACTTTATTTTGTATGCCTTTGCAGGAGTGGATACAGTTTTAGCTATGTTATGCTAGAAAAACGATGAAGGCTTGGAGCAGCCTGTTGCATTTTTCAACCAAGTATTGCATGATTACGAGGTAAAATATTCTTTTGTCGAGAAGCATGTTTTTGCTATTGTGAGAAGTTTAAAGAAATTCAGGCGTATGCTATCCAACAGCAAGATTCATTTGTTGGTAGGTCATTCAACTATTAAGTATTTTCTGCTTAACAAAGATATTAATGATAAGCGTGTTGGTTGGATTACCAAAGTAATGAAGGCCAAGGTTTGTGTGAATAGATTGCTGGTAATGAGGACAGCAACTTAAAAGAAGCTACAAATACAGAAACAGTATTAAATAATGATGTTGTAGGTGTTGTTCTAGCATCTCCTGCTACTTGGTTGCAGCAAATGATGCATTATTTGCAAACTAGTGAGTGCCCCAAAGGCTTAGACAGAGCAAAAAGAAGGTATTACAAATTACAAGCCATTCCTTACGCAATCATTGATGGCATTCTTTATAGGAGAGATTTCCAAGGTGTTTTATTACGTTGTATTTAGCCTGATCAAGTTGAAAAGCTTTTAGCAGAGTTTCATGATGGACCTTTAGGAGGTCACTTTGCTGCAAGAACAACAACTTTGAAAATTATGCGAGCTAGTTATTACTGGCCAAATTTGTTTAAAGACGTTATTGCTTGGGTAAGAAAATGTGAGAAATGTGCTTTATTTTTTGGAAAACAAAGGCTTGCACCGCTACCCCTGCATCTGATTCAGGTAGAACAGCCCTTTGCCAAGTGGGGATTAGATTTTATTGGTCCTATCAATCCACCTTCAAGTGCAGGTCATAAGTGGATTCTTACTGCCACAGATTATTTTACAAAATGGACCAAAGTTGTTTCTTTAAAGGAAGCAAACGAGACTTCAGTGCTTAATTTCTATCAAGATCTCATATCGAGATTTGGTGTTCCAGACTCAATCATTTCTGACAATGGTTTGGCTTTTATTGGTTTGAGGATTTCTGATTGGTCAGTTAGAAATAACATTTATTTGAAAACATCTTCTAATTATTATCCGCAGGGCAATGGTCAAGCAAAATCTACAAATAAGAATCTAATTCGGATAATCAAGAAGACTGTTGAGGATAATCAGCAGACATGGCATGAAAAGTTGAAGTTAGCCCTTTGGGCTGACAGAATAACTCATAAAAGGGCCACTAGTTGTTCTCCTTTTGTTTTGACTTATGGTAAAGAGGCTAAGTTACCTGTTTCTATTGAGTTGCCGACTCTAAGTTATGTTAAAGAACTGAAATTGTTGAATGAACAGCCTCTTGAAGTGAGATTTGCACAGCTGGTAGAGCTCGAACAAAACCAGAAGGGAGGCTCTCAGACAACTGGAGATACATCAAGCTCAGACGAAGAACTCTTTTGATAAGAGGGCAAGACCACATGATTTCATTATTGGGGATCTAGTTCTCAAGTGGAATGAGTTTAAAAGAAAACCTGGACTTCATTCCAAGTTCGATGCAATTTGGGACGGGCCTTATGTGATCACGGAGTGCAAGGAACACAACGCGTTCCAACTTTCCAAGTAGACTGGCAAGGTGTTGTCTATCCCAGTTAATGGGATCCACCTCAAACATTTCCTCTAAGATAAGTTCTATTGCGTAGTTAAGTAGAGTAGTATTGCAAATAAGTGTGTTCCGCACATTTACTTTCAGTAGTTTTGTTTTCCCTAAGCGCTAATGCACATGTTCCATCAGCCATAAGGGCCTATTAGTTTGCTTTCAGCTTTGTTTTCTTTTCTTTTGCTGCTGTTTGGAGTGTTGTTGTTCGAGTTTCTGAGTTTCAAGAAGGAGCAGATTTGACTCCACACCCAATGGAGTGTTTTAAAGCAACTGATCTATGCTTAACAGGCAAGCATTTAGCGGAAATCGCCAAAATGTTACAAATTTTTCACTACAACTAAATTGGTGGAGCTGGTTAAACATTGTTATATCTTAAAGTGAAATTACAGCTATTTATGCATTATGCTTAAGTGTTGTTTGCACTTTGATTCATTGTTCGTCAAGTGACAGTTGTGCATTAAAATGAGGAAACAGAATTTCAGAAGCGCTATTCAATGTTTTACAATTAAATGAAGTACAGAAATGAGCATATAAACAACAAAGCATTTCAAATGCTTTCATTCATTTCATAAAGTGAGTCATATTTACATAGCTTCATTTGATTGCGAGAAACCAAATGATAATACAACATTGCATTGAGATGCATTTTTCTTTTCAAAATGAAAAGCATAAGATGAAATCAAATATCCACACAAGCCATGGATGGGACTGTCACAGTGCATAACTAATAGCACACTACACTATGGAAAATGCAAAAGAAGAAATCACATAAGTGACAACATAATCATCATTGCCAGATTGGCCAATGGTTGACGCTGAAATGGTGCACCTTTTGTCTTCTCCAAGCTCCATTGACCTGCATGAAGGAAGAAAGGGATGTCAGAGGCTCCGATTATGAAGATACCTATATGAATCATCAACAATAGTGCAGCCTGCTACTAATCATGCACTGAAACAATCAAGAAAAGTACAGAAGCATGAGCTGAAGAAAAAACATCAACATGATCATGATATATTATTTTTTATGCTAACTTTGTTTGTTTCCTTGTGCAGGTATAGGGAAAGTCATGAAGCTGATTATTATTTGAAGACCAAGCATGTGGAGAAAAATTGGCTCCCACAAGGGTAGACCTCGGCATGCTACCCCTATTTCATTAACAAGTGGGCCGAGATAGCAATTGCATCATCATATTCATCAAGGAAAGAAATGATATACACCTGAAAGAGTTAAATAGAGTTATCTATCAAGCTATTAAACCAACTATGCATTCATAATAATCAGGTAAATGCTTTCTAAAAGCTACAGGTGAACAGTGAGTTTAATTCGATATATCACTTAACTAAGTACATTTATCTCAAACATTGTTGTATGCTTCATGTTCTTTTGCTATAGTGTTATTTGTTCATCATGTTCATATGTCATGCAAGGATCCGTTCAACAGTGCTATTTTCTCAATCAAGGATAGTGAACAGGCATACATAATGCCTCAATGAAGAGAATTGTTTCAATTTTCATCTCAAAGGAGAGCATATTCATGGAATAGTTTATTAAGTGGAGCATAAAAATGCATGAAGAGTGTCAAGTTGAAGCCTAAGAGTATGAAAGAACTGCCAATGCATTCAAATAATAAATGAGTAGTCAGTTCCAGTTTGGCTGAGAATGTAAATATAGCATTAGGAATTACAATGTGACATGATTGTTCCAAAATGACAAGAAAATGACAAGCATAACAGAAGGTGTTTTTGAAGTGTTAGCTGGCTGAAACAATCAAGTAAGATGCAGTCCATAGAACTACAATATGTCAATTAAAATTTCTGCATAAGTCCAAGAATAGAATCAAGAAGTCAATCATCCTGAGTTTCTTCAAGGAAAATCAATAAGGAGACAGCATCAAAGCGACCTATAAGGAGTATGGATGCCACCGTTTTATCATGGTCACCAAACAATGAGATCATAACTATTCTTATTCTCAAATGTGAATTATGAATACAAAAACAAGAGTTGTTGTAGTTAGATGGTGGTATCGCAGGAGGACAATCATTTCAAAATAAACAGAGCTGATTAAGGATAAATTTGGATGTATCCCTAAAGAATATGTATGAGAAGCAAAAGTGGACTAGCAATCTACAGATTTAAATCAAAAGAAGATCTGTGTGCAAGAAAACAGCATTATAATAGTAACTAAAAATATAAACATAAGATACCTAAAGGTTCGATATGCTTAAGGTACATGAAGCCATATGAAGGCTTAAATTTAGGATATTCTGTTTCAGAAATTCATATACCCGAATGAGGGTTTTCAACAGTGTTTAAAAAGGAGAAGTGCATTTTATTCACAAACATCAAATGCCATATGCTAGAGTTTACATAGTTACAAGAAAAAATGCAGAAATAAACAATGGGTCGAGCCCAGTTTTTCAAGTAATCAAATGAATAGATTTTTCTTTATTTCAGGAACACCCATATTGGGGTTTTGTTTTAAAACATATTTTACAACTTTAGTAATGAATGACATGCCTAGGTTTTGCAACTGAAGGTTCAAAAGAAGTAAAATTATCATGGGTCGAGCTAGTTTTACATGAGTATCAAGACACACGGATTTTAACGCCATTTCCAGAATACCCATGAAAGGGTTTGAACTAAAATACATATTTCTCATATACCCACATCGTGTTGCTAAAGAAAAAAAAAATGCAGTGTTTTCTTCAAAGTAACGAGCACCCACATGAGGGTTTATTTCAAAATGTTGAATATACACTATTTTCTTTTGGGTCGAGCCCAGGAATTTACAAAGAAATCCATTTTATGTATGAGTATGGCGCAGCAAGCCATTGGAGCTCTCAACTTCAAGTTAGAGCTATATCTCATGGCGGCCAAGGAGACAATTCAAATACAGAGATAAATGAACATTCAAAAATCATAAACAGAATACATGTAAAGGCCACGGCCTGGCTAGTTTCTTGCTTTCTAGTAAAGAGACAAAGAAGCCATGGCTGTCATAGTTTCAAGCTTTTGTAAGCTTTGTGAACAACAAAGAGCAAATGGAATAATGAGGGCTTACCACTTCATGCCTGTGAGAGAACGCTTATAGCCGCGGCCAAAGCTTATAAAGTCTCAAAAGTTCCCCAAGCAAAACATCCAGTGCGAGCTCGTATAGGGTGGTCAGTGGAGACAAAGAGCACAGAAATAACAAAATAATAAGCACAAGAAATAAAGAGCCATCACAAAAACTGAGTTATAGCCGCGGCCACAAGGCCAGAATGAACTCAAAAAGAAAATCCATAGAAGCTATAAACAATAGCTTACCTTGTGTGCAATAAAGGACAATAACCCTCGAACAAACTCTCTCATGGAGCTTCTATTCAAAGCCCGAGTTCATAAAAGCGGCCAAGAAGAAGAGAAGTCACAAGAATGTAAAAGAAATCAGAGACCAAGCATGAGCATGTCGCAGCCTTAATGGCCTTTCTTGCTCTTTAAATGAAGTGAAAAGCCACAGTAGTATAGAAATCGAGCTTACCCAGTAAAAGATTCGACTATCTAGAGGCAAGAGTGAAGATTCCTAAGCATGCGAGCTACAGATTGAGCTCAATCATGGCGGCGCTATCCTTTCATGCAGAGACCAGTTTTTTCCAAAATGATGATTGGGAAAATGAAATCATTTTTAGGGTTTGACTTCCTTTTGTCTCATGCCCTAATTCGAGCTAAGTCGAACATTATGATTGCCTTTGAATTTTCCCATTTGATAATAGCATGTGGGAAATTCGAATTTAGGTCTATTTTATATTGTGATTCATAAAAATCTAAAGCTTAATGTTATGAAGTGGTCGAACTCTAATATACCTAGGTCAAGCTTTAAAGGATGATGGTGTATTTTCCTAAGGCCTAGGGTTTCCTTATTTAAATTTTGGCAATGTAAGGGGCTGTGAACTTAGAGAAATTTATGATTAATGATGCCTTGGTGAGGAGTAGATAAGTGAAGATATATTTGATTTTAATTGATTTTGTGAGAAATCAATAAAGGTTGTAAAATCATTGCGCTTTTGACTTAGGATTTTTTTTTTACAAATGATTTTAGAGAAATCAATTAAGGATCTTGATAGGAGAGAGTGATGTGCCTTGATGTTTTTATGATTTTTTTTAAAAAGAAAAAATCAAGCATTGTATTGGTGGAGTAGGGTTGTATTTGTTTTTTATTTGTGAAATATTTAGCAATCTTTAATTGCAAAAATAGACAAATTGTAAAATCTGCAATCATGTAAAGCAGAAGCATAAAGCAATCCTTATAAATTGTTTTATGATTTCTTGTTATTTTTAGCAAATTGGTATTGACTTTTCCTCTTGGTCGGATTTGAGTTTCATCTTGGAGAGATAAGGTGTTTTATGGCTTTTAAAGCAGATTCAGCCTATTTTTAGAGGCTTTTCAGTATGATCATAAAAGCAGTGTGCTTTTTTGTGCTTTTTGCTATCTTTTGAGACAGTTTGAAGCTTTTTTCCTTGAGTTTCTTTGTGATCTCGGATTAGGGTTTCTTGAGAGATATATTTTTGAAGAGACTTAGCCTTTCTTCTTCTTCCAGTTCAGATTTTAGTTTCTTTCTCTTAGCATTTGGAGCTTGTAAATTCAGTTGTACTCAGTTCAAACAAACACTCTTTCAGTTTTAATAAAGCAGTAGATTTCTCCTTATTTTTGTCTTAATTTTGTAATGGCAATCTGATGTATTTGTGTTTTCAAACTTGAATCCTTATATGTCTTGCTATTGTAAACCTTCATTCAGAATTACATGTTTCAGGTTGCATGTTGTGTTTAGTTTTCTAGATCTTCATGCAAATCATTGATGAAGTATGTGCTAATGAGATTGTGAGGATTATTGTGATAGAGAAACTGTTATGAGTGGTTAGGTCTAAATTTTCATAAGTTTGGTGAATCATGTGTTAGTCATAGGCTTTATTTTCAAGTTATCCTTTTATCCCTTTTCCCAGAAAGTACTTAGAATAATATTCATCATTCAAAGAACCAGCTCACTCTGGAGATTCCTTCTTTGTTGAGATCACCCACATCTGAAGAAGGTTTCCATGTTTCAGTAGATTGCTGAATCTTGTATTCAGCAGGGTGCAAACCTAATTGACAACAATTTAACATATATTATATTATATAAAATATTATATATTATATTGTATATTATATTATATTATATAAGATATTATATTATATTGTATAAGATATTATATGTTATATTATATATTACATTATAAATATAGAGAGTGAGAAAGAGGGAGGGTGTGAGAGAAAGAGTTATCTGGGTAGGGTGGGAGGGATACAAGAAGGGAGAGAGGAGAGAGAGAGAGAGAGAGAGAGTTATCTAGGAATGGTGGGAGGGATAAAGGGAGGGAGGGGGAGATAGAGGGGGGAGAGAGAGAGTTATCTAGGTAGGGTGGGAGAGAGAGAGTGAGGGAGTGAGAGAGAGATAGTTATCTAGGAAGGGTGGAAGGTATAGATAGAGGGAGAGACCTAAGAGAGAGAGGGAGGGAGGGAGAGAACTCAAAGAGAGAGAGGGAATGAGAGAGATTTATCTAGGTAGGGTGGGAGGAAGAGACTTGAGAGAGAGAGAGGGAGAGAGAAAGTTATCTAGATAGGGTGGGATATAGAGACCTGAGAGAGAGGGGGCTGGGAGGGATAGAGGGAGGGATGGACTTAAGAGAGAGAGAGAGGGAGTGAGCGAGATTT
>VDFB02168118.1:170776919-170832081 GCA_007258455.2 Sequoia sempervirens
GTCTCACACACACACACACACTTTATCTTAAATAATTTACTATTGTCTCAAACATTACATTTATTTACTTCTATGAAAATGTAGAAGGTTGTTTATTCCTTAACTTTTATGTGAAAAAATACACTTCACATATCACAAATGCCAAGTTATCATATGATTACAACCATGTAACAACCAACTATAAATAAATAAACAAATAAACTTTTCATAAATATCTTTTATTAATACATTGATCCATTGTTAAGAATGTTTAACTAAGAAAAAAATTATTAATATTACTAAATGAGGATAATGTTAAGTGTGAAAAATGTCTCACATAAATAATTTATCATGCTTTGGAAAAAAACATTATTAGTATTTGTAAATATAAAAGTGATACTAATTAACTAAAAATGTTTCACTTAAAAGAACTCACACCTTATCATCGTATTATCTATCAACATTATAAATGCAAATTTGATCATATTTGATCAAATGAATATCTCGAAGAGAGAAAGAAGTTGCCCCTTGTCATAACGACTGAACCAAGAAAAATTGTTTATTTGAAGTTGACATTTACAGCAAGCTTCAATTAACATGCCTCAACTTTGCAAGGCGTTGGCAAGGGTGATAATTCTCATAAATCCAACAACCCTCGTCAAAATTCATAGAATAGCTGAGAGGGTCATACTGAAACACTCCAGATTTGGAATTTCTTTTCCACTTTCTACAATTTCTCTTAAATCTCACAACTACATTCTTCCATACACCTCTTACACAACCATTTTCTTCACCACCCATTACATATCGGTTGCTCTTGGGACACCCAAAACAGTGCCACAAAATCTGAGACACATATTGTTTACAACGAAGAGATGATTCATTGGTTTCTCCATGAATTTGCTGAAACCTACCCATTTGAACTATTGGCAATCTGACAGATGCTGAAAATTTTTGCCAGACAATGCTGAATACACAAGAAGGCCTAACTACAACAAGGTGGATTGAAAAATACATAAATGGCTTTCTCAACTTCTGACAGAGAAACAATTATAAATAAAATGTTCTTCAAGACAAATAATACAACAGTGAATAGCATTAGTAATGACCAAAGTAAAGGAGTGGTTGGGAAATATTTTTATACAGGCAAAGTGCTCTATGACCTGTGAATTGTTCATTGGATATACCAAAATCAGTAATGCCAACAAGAGGAAACGTTCGTTTGGCTAACCTGTACCTTAACTACTACGTTTATTTACTTAAAATTGTGATAGCCGTATAACTGTTAAGGACTTTCAATGTTTTTCACACATCAAGACATGCAATAAGACTGACATATTCATCTACGTCTACATAACAGTAAGGAATTTCAATGTTTTCCACGCAGGAAACTTTGTAAATTATAAGACTTGCCTATTCATCTACGTCTCTTTGTAGACTCGATGGTCCACACTCCATGTTTCTGTCTTTTCGCTCTCTTTTTGAGCAAAATTTTTATTTACCCATATACGTGTAAAGAAAATGAAAAGTTGTGGGCATGCCTTCTCATTGTATTCTCACTCTTTTTTATACATGTACGAATAGTTGTTTCTTTTCTTAAAAATGGTTTTTAGTTTATTTTGAAAGTTGAAAGGTTTAGAAAGAGTCTATAAAAATTCAAATTTTAATGAGTGTAAAGGTTCAACATTTTTAAGAAATGGGGATGAGATCATGTTGCGAGCAAATATGGCAGTATGGATACCCTTAGACTTTGGCTTTTACGTAAAGGAGTTCATAATTCACACACCTAATATCACAATTGCCAAAAAAAGAGGTATCAAGTCAGATGTTTCACATTCTTCAATAAAAAATGGTTATGTAGACCTATCTTGTTAAAGTAGGTCAAGTAAAGTTATGTCTATATGAGGATTGGAAAGTCTTGTTAAAGTGAAGCCTTATGTTATGGGAATGGAAAAATGTGTAAAGTGATAATGAAATCTAAAACAAAGTTTGAAAAGGTTGTGTTTATGTGTAGATGTTAAAATTATTGCTAAAGTACCTAAGATGTGAGTGTGGGGCATTATATTATAACAAGGGAGAAATGTGTAAGGTGGTAATAAATAATGACAATGCAATTCAAAATAAAATTTAAAGGTTGAGCTTATGTAGAGGTGAAATGTATATCATTGCACTTTTCCCCAATTCTAATGGACTCATTTTAATCCTTTGTCCTTAATATATTACTCTATTATTCACATCATATTTTTGTGCAAGAGTTGGAATTCATCTTGAACTTGGACTATATATAAGTACCTTTCCCCCCAAGGATCTAGTTCCAATCATTACCCCATTGTAGGTCAAGCCTACTAGTGCAACCTTCAACATTCTTCAAGAGTGCAAATGCAAACTTAACCCCCAATTTCCAAATTCATAATTAACCATCAATCATTCTCTCATTGATTTTTCATTCTTGTATACTAATGCCACCTTGTCCTCCTCCAATTGATTGTATGGGAAAATATTTGTTAATATTAGGGAAAATTTCAATCATTATGGAGTGAAAATTTGTGACTATATCATCTCAAAGATGGATGTAACAAGAGAAATGACATTTGGATGTGTTGTTGGCTCCGCATTTGGGTTTCAAATTTGCATAACTTGCACTGTCCTCTCATTCAATAGTGATTCTATAATGTATGGAGTGATTGAATACAAGATAAGATATTTCCATCCCAACTCATCATTACTCATCAACTCATATATGAGATATTTAAATTCAAATGCTAGAGTGTTGTATAAAAGGACAAAGCCTTGGTGATTAAGACATCAAGTGATTTAGATAGCATTAGAATTATTCTCTAGAGGATATCATTTTATCACCTAGACTAGTGTATTGGAGCTTTTATATGCATATGAATAGATACATCTTATAGTTATTTACATTCTAGTTGGCCTATTTTTAAACTTGTTAAAATACTATTGAATTGGTTTAATAGGGCCAACTAGTAGAAAAATAAAATATTTTCATTAGTCTAGGTTCATGTCATTTCACCGAGCTAAAATAATTACCATTTTTACTTTATTTATTCATTTTATTTAAGCACACTTAGATAGTTGTGTCAATTATCTGTGTGCTTTGATTTACTCACATGATTGATGCTTCTCTAGTCTAGTGAGTTAACTCCTCTCCTAATTGGGAGTGAATAGGAGTTAAACTCTTACCTCTTTGACATTTCATTTCCTTGTTTCATGGATCCAAGAGATTTATTTTTGTACATTTATCTATGTAAATCATGCTTCACTATGTTGATAATAAAAATCCTTTATTTGTTTCTTGGTTTTTTATTAACTAATAAGAATTAGGTCTTATATCTATAATTACTATTTATCAAAAAATCATCAAGGCAAGGCATATATTCCCCTCTCGTAGCAAGCTCTGCCAATATTTTTTAGGTTTCACAAATATGTGTCATACTTTAGGAAGATAAAAAAATACATGGTTTGACTAAAGGGTTTTTCACCCAAATCCTCCAAATGGTGCTAACATGACATCTATGCAATGTGGTTTAGTTCAATTGAAATGGGTTGGTTTAAAACCTCTTTAATCAAAACCCCTCAACCAATCTATAAAACTTACTTGTGTCTCTTATTTGGCTCATTTTTACGGTACAAAATTTCTCTACTCCTATTAGTGCTTGGTGGAACCAACACCTCCAACTCACCTCCAAGACTTGCTTCTAATGCCCCACTTCTATTTATTTTTCAATTTCCCCTTAAAAAAAATTTTTGTGTAGTTTCTTATTTAAATTAAATATATATATATATATATGAATTATATTTTTTCATTTAATCAAATTTAGAAAACAATTAACTCTATTATCTAGTTGAGGGATAAATCTCAAGGGGAAAATCTAATGCCACTTTAAAAAGTTTAAAAAAAGCATGAAGGCCCATATAGTTTTACCTTTTTAACAGAGCATTCACAAAATAAGCAAAATAAGCATTCTTCTTTTAGTGATTGTTAACATGAAATTTTACATGACTCAAATGTTCTTCAATTCCACATAATCATAATTGTCATAAAATCTTTTTGCATATCTTCATTTTTTGGACTTTCAATAAAAGAATGAAGATATTATCACATACAAAGTACCTAAGGATGATATCTTGGTAATATGTCTCATAATGATCAATAAATATGTTACAATCATATCAAATTAGTCTAACTGATTTGATTTTATAAAATAACTAAATATTACATAGAATGGGGATTTTATGATAGCTTTTGCCATAAGATTTGTTGGAGTTGATAGTGAACCCCACAGCTCCCAGAAATCCCTGCAACCAAAATGCATGTCACAGCAAGATATCAAAGCAACTGATTTGCTATACAACCAAGAGAAAAAAAATTAAATCTAGAAGAGAACTGATATGTATGATGTATTAACCTAAATGGTTCTGAATTTAAATTATTACAATGAATGTGCAAGCTTTATAAAAGCATGCAAAAACAAACCCTAGATGAGGATTTGACTAGATAGTGACAAGTGTTCTAATCTCATGCAATGAGAAAACTTGTCCTAAATTTAGTTCAAACTAATAATAAAAAAGCACTCCTAAGTTTAGCTTAAGTGAATAAATTAATAAGGGACTTAATAATCAATTAATTATCAAGTGAAATCCTAATATCTCATTTACCCGATTTTGACACGGTATGCCCAAGTTATAGCAAAAAGAAAAAAATGCTCTCTTAGGCCGGCAAATGAGGGCTCAGAGGGGGGCAAAAAAGGGTACAACTGACATCAACAACCTACTTGATTAAATTTGATGGCCATCAGAGGGAATATTCATGGAATATTCTCATACACTAGAAAAAAGACTCGGTTGCCTAAAAAAAAATTGATCACCAGAATATACTTGTGATGTCAGAATATTCCCTTGTGTTTATTGTAAGTCAAATTCTCTTGTACTGGCTGGAATATTTGAGGGAATCTATAGAGATTCCCACTATGGGTTGAGGTTTTGTGTGGCCACCGGTTATGATTTTGATGAGCCAATTTTTTTTAGATCCCACCAGAATCTTTTGATGCACCACCTGTATGTTTTTGCGCTGACCATTGATTTGAAAAGGGATGTTGGTTGGGATGGGCCCATGTCGGGTACAACTTGTGATTGGTATAGGATATTGTGTACCTTGCCTAATCAATATTTTTTTCCCTTTTTTGTCAATACTTTTTTTTATATATTTTTTTTAAAGATTTGAGATTTTTTTTATTTTGTTGGTTAAAAATGTTACACCCCAATTGTGTATTTACTATTTACTATTACTATGTAGGGTAAATGTGAATGTAATTTGAATTCTTTAGATGAATAGCTTGTTCTTGCACTTTGTTATCAATGATTTATGAATGAATGTTGTTTCATTTAAATGATATGTGAAGAAATGCATATATGTGAAATGGATAGAACTATTGAAATGAATATTCTAACTACGGAGATATATTGTGTGTAATGCATATTTTGTTGAGCAGCTGACTACCGTGGGAATGTGTTAGTTGATGCAATTATATGTTCAATCCTCCAGGTGGATGGGAAGTATCACTCAGGAGAAGATCTTGGTTGGGTAACTAGTAACGTAACCTATATGAGCCTACACACACACTCATAGTAGAATGATTGAGTCAAGTTGTTATGTTAGAAATTGGCAAGTCATCTTAGTATATAAATGTCTACATTAGTAAGGGTCGTGATTACTATTGAATGCATGCTTGGATGATGTTATATGTTTAGAGCTTATGAGTTATTTCCTATATTACTATGCTTGTATTGATGAGTTGAGCACATGTGGAATGTATGTATATGTATACATATGCATGGCAACGATAGTCCATACGCATGAAGGAACACATACATGAGAGTACATAGATAGATGTACCTATGCACGCATATGAACGAGTTGCTTGTGAGCGTGGAGCTATCGAATGGATAGTATGACATGAATGTGTATATGTATAAATACACCATGCGTATGTTCCCTATCAATACAATAATAATTGTGTATGTGTTTGAAAGTGCAAGTAGTTGTGTGTGTGTATATATATATATATATACACATATCCATATGTATACATGTATCGATACCCACATATGTAAGGTGAACGGACATGCCCATACGAATGTATCAATATATGTACACATACGTATACATGTACATAGAGGAATATATATATGTATATATATATATGCACACAATCTATATAATTATTATTATTACTATGAGGATGTTAACTTGTTTGTATTCATTTATATATCAAATGTATACACAATTCGAATTTCACCATTTGAGATCATGTGCAAATTGAAATAGTCTTAAGCTTTTATCAAAACATAGAGGTTGACCTGTAGCTTTTCATGTTGAGTAAACTCTTTGATTGTTGCCACCTTTTAGCTAAGTGAAGTGAGTCGATATGCATGGATTAAGCTATCATTTTGTGTGCCTCTTCTATAGGCTGCAATATCTCTTTTTGTTGTATAAATAGAGAGAGGCTAGCTCTCTTATTTGAAACACATTCTTTTGAAAACTTATATCGCTGCATATTTTTTGAGAGTTAATTCTGTGAGCTAAAAGTGATAGTGTGAGAATTGAGAGATATTTTGTAAGTGCAAATAGTTCTTGAGAGAGAAACCATAGAGAAGTATTTAGAAGAAATTAGAAGAGCAAGCAAGTTGTTGTTGGAAGGCTAAGCAACATATCAGTCCATTGGAATAAGTGTATATAGGCATGAGGATCTAGTTTCTCTTATTTATCTTTGTTTATAAAAGGTTGTGTTTTGTATGCTTTGTTTGGAATACTTGCATTAGGAAAATATAGTATTTTCTTGGAAAGGAAAAAGAAGCTATGTTACTCTTTTCTATGAAGTGCCTGTCTTTACTCTGTAATAGGAGAGATTGTTGTCATAAGTATATGTAAACTAGAGATGATTAAGTAGGGATAGCTTAAGATTTTTCCATAGCTATCCAAGTTGCACCTAGGGTTTGGTTATCTGTTAAAGGGAGGGTAATTTGTGTTTATTATTTATGAGTAGATATATCATTAAGTGATGGGAAATGGGAATAGGTTGTCTCTAGGGTTAAAGACTACATGTTGAAGAATAAACATGTGTATAGTATATAGTGGCCTAAAGTCAAATTGAGCTTGAGTAGTGTATGTGAGTAGGATGACTATCACTCAAAGTACTAGGTGAGAACACTTTGGCCAAAGTAGTGTGATTGCCTTTGGCTCCACTGCCAATTCACCGTGATCCATTTGTTTGCATGTTAGTTCTAGATTGTGGGTTTACAAGTTCTAGACATTTAGGACTCAACACTAAGCTCAGTTGGTTGTCATTACGAAGTTACTCCACCAATCTCTTCGTTGAAGGGTGGGGCCATCTATCAAATGATAGATGTGTGGAGCATCACGTATGAGTCCATGGTTGGCAGAAAATCACTTGAGTGATGATTCTCCTCCTTAGCAAGAGATAAGAAGACCAAGATTTGAAAGGAGGTTCTTGGACTATCTATATCTATTGCTTGAAGCTCGATTGAGCTATGTATGTACTTTGTACACATTCTTGGAAATATTTTAATTGAGAATTTATTATATAGGAATGGAATCATTGTTGTTTATTGTTATGACATCTATGTTCATTTGTTCTCAATAAATAAAATAAAATTTTTATTGCAATGGTTTGTTACATAGTATATTTACTCGCAAAGTGAAAACTTAGGAAAATTACTTTAGTGAACGGTTGACATGTTACAAAAAAAATTAAAAACCAGAATAATTTTAAAAACTTGTGTACATGTTGAGAAGTGATGGCACTTGGGTACACGTGCATGGTTGTACGATCATACAGTCATACAAATTCTTATGTGTGAATCTCAAGTAGCTTTTTTTTTTTGCTTTTTTTTCAACTTCACGAAATTTGATCAAACAATAGGCATTATAAGGGTTTTTTACCATTTTGGACGCAATGGTGATGATCATTTTGCCCTAGGATGAGTTGATTTTTCCCTCAAGGTTAGATCTCTTAAAAATAGATAGGAAGCTACAAATCTGGAGCTTTGTTGCCATGTTGGAGTTGATAGTGAACTCCACAGCTCCTAGAAATCCCTGCAACCAAAATGCCTGTCATAAGCAAGAGATCAAAGCAAATGATTTACTATGCAACCAAGAGAGAAAAGATTGAATCCATAAGAGCACTAATATATGCAATGTATTTTAACTTGAATGGTTTTGAATTTTAATTATTACAATGAATGTGCAAGCTTTATAAAGCATACAAAAGAAAACCCTGGATGAGGATTTGACTAGATAGTGACAAGTGTTCTAATCTCATGCAATGAGACCACTTGTCCTAAATTTAGTTCAAAATAATAATAAAAAGTGCTCCTAAGTTTAGCTTAAGTGAATAAAGTAATAATGGAATTAATAATTAATTAATGATTAATTAATTATCAAGTGAAGTCCTAATTACTCCAACAAGATTGAACCAAAAAAATTCCATACTTCTCTTTCTTTGGCCACTTATAAATGTTAGGTTGCAAAAACCCTACTCCACTCCCTAGAACCAAATCTCACTCACAAGGCCAAGGTTTTCAACATGTGGGTGAAATCAATTCATCAAAAGAATAATTAAGGGTTTAAGGCCAACTCTACGAGAGTGAGTTGTCTCTCCTACACTTTGTTCGACTCAACTTAGACTTAGGAGGATGAACTCCAAGGGGTATGCCTTAACGCATATTGAAGCAAACAAAATGGACAAATAAACCCAAATTTCATCCACGAGTAATTGGTTGCATATAATCCCTATATATCTTATACGATTGTGCAACCATGACCCACATAAAATATATCTATTGAATGCTCACTTGAGAATTATTACCTAGTTATATTGACAGTCATGGATGCACAAAAAGGACCACCTAAACTAAACTATTGGTTAAAATTTTTTTATTTGATGATGTGAGACTAGATTATGGTCCCAAATCAGTGCCTATCTATTAGGCAACAAAATCGGTTATGCATTAACATACACCAATGGATATGAAACCTTGTTATAGTCTAGATAGAATTACATATATTCAAACAAAAAGTGAGAAAGATGATTACAATCCTTGCAATTTTTGCATAATGTTTTCACATTGATCTAACTCAATATTACATTCATGCTAGCAAGTGGCAAGGGAAAATCCCTATATGTGTCTAAGAAACCCTCCTAAATACATACATAGTGCAATGGAGACATTCTGCAACATAAAATCCAATTACAATACTAGTCTTCTTCAATTTTTTTGGTATGCAATCTCTTAGCAAACTAGATTATGGCATTACTAAATGCCCTATAATATTTCTTGGTATCAAGAGACCACACAGTGACAACCTCTTTAAATGACACAAAAAATGTTACATACACCATAGGGGAAAAACCCTAAATTTTTGTATTATAGCTCTTTCAAAATCTATGGCTCAAGATCAATCCCACCAAAATGGGTGCTCTAGATGGAAGGAGGATGATAATAATAAAACATGCTCACTATGTGAATGAATGACATGAATTATAGTAGGTGGAGAGGGTAGGCATGGCGTGTGCAACACTTACATGTTGAAAAGAAGCATTGTAGGCTTCATTCTTTATTTTTTGATGATTTCATGCATATTAGGAACTTTCACCACATGCATGTGAACACATATCCCATGCCAATGGTATTCATGCTTTGGAATTAAAATTATATCATACCCCTCACAAAGCATAGGGAAGTCAGCGAGGGTTAGATAAATAATTTTTCGTGTCAAACTTTTCCCTTTGTCAAGCCTTGGGTGTTGGACCTGATGCATACCTCTTACTTCCTTCCTTCATGTTTCCCACCTTCCTTCACACATTCGATACCTTCCTTGCACCTTAAACCATGTTTGACTTAGAAATATTCTTATTATTTAAATTGTGTGCTTGACCAAGGTGAAAAGAAGGGAAAACCACAAGCCAAGAGCACAACACAACATGATAACCCACATAGAATATATCAATTTTTTTATCGACAAGGGGTCATACTCCATAGGCAGATAAAAGGAAGGGACTCAAGAAAAAATAACAATAGGATATTGAGTCCCAACACTACACATGTTTATTTATTATATCTATCATAGAGAATATGTATGAAAACAACAATCTCTTAATCTAGAGACTTACCTAATCTTTATCTATCATAGACAAATACATTTACCATTTGGGTAACTATTATTCCACAATTCACTTGGATCAACAAATTATGTCTACAAATTAGTAGTTAATAGATATATTTACATTCATTCTGAGAGACATCGAAAGAAGTTGAAGATTGGGATAATCACAAAGTAGAACAACTGGAAAAATTTTACTAGTGAAGATGTGACATGGGAGGATGAAGTGTTCCTTCATAAGCATCTATATTTTGTCAAAATTGGGGGCTATTGATCTTAAGGGGTGGGGAATGTTACACCTGTAGCATTCCAACCCTTCAATGAAGTAAATTTTTCCTAAGTTTTCACTGTGCAAGTAAATAAACTATATAACAAACCATTGCAATAAAAAATTTCTTTTCTTTATTGATAGATGTTTTAATTCAATAAGTGTTGGTGTATTCAAAATTTTTGTAAAGTATGGTGAAGTAAAGGGTGAAATTTTGATGAAGGGGTGAATGAAGTGTTTGACCCAATGTTGACTTAAAGTGAACCTTTGTTTGACAAGACCAAGGTAGTGAGAAACATGCTAGACCTCTAAAGTTTCCAAATCCTAAAGACCCAATGTTTTAGATAGGTTGATTATCATGTAAAAGACCTATATTTTGACCCATAAAGAACATATACATGTCTATATGTTTCCTTAGTGTGTGCTCATACAAATTTATTAACAACTTGTTTGTCTTTTGGTAGAGTGCCAAAATGTGGTTTTTGATTGCTTTTGAACTACGATGCCTAAGTTTGGAGTGATGACCTATAGACCTTCTTTTGGGGATTTTGATTTTGTGTGAGATCATTTAGAGAAGTCTATGTCTATGGAAGAAAAGAGGAAATTTATTGCCACACAGGTGGTGGTAATATGGGCCTTCCAACCTCAATATCAGTTTGTTCCTCTTCTTCATCTAAGATGTTTGTGACATTTCTCCAATGAGCGGGTGTTTCTTTTGTTTCAAAGGTGAAGCTTCTCAAAGTACTAATGATATCGGTTTGTTCTTCGTTAATGAGTTCAAATTTTGGTTGCACATGATAGCACCTTCAAGATCAGGTTGTTCAATGGGAGCAATCGGTCTCCAAATAGTCATGTGAGGTTCAAATTATCAATTTATGTTGCTTAAGTAAATTTATTTTACCACAAACACTTGTCTTGATTAAGTTCCAAACTAAATGTCTATGTCATAAACATCATAAATTTCACAATGTCCATTTGTGAAAAAGATGAAGTTCAAGCCATAGTCTCCTATGTTAACTTTGGAAAATATGGATTGAGATATAATTCAAGATATTTAGAAATCTCTAAGGATAGAAATCCTTAGGACAAGCCTTAATATCAAGGCTATTTCAAAAAGTATCCATATTTAGACCAAAGGGTTTGAAATTTTTAGGAAGATTGTGAATGTTTGTAATGTTTTGTAACCAATCAAAGTATTAAACTGACTCACAAGCATTTACAATCCTAGGTTGAAATGGCCATACTTGTTGAATCCCCACTTAGATTTCTCCAAACACTAAGACAATGTGAACAGTTAGAGATTTGGTGACACTAGCTCCCCTCCACGACACACACTTCTTGGGACCAAGAAATCTCAAAATCCTAAAAATCCTAAGATCCTAAGGATTTTTTTATTTCAACAATGAAAAGTACAAATGTGGGGCAGCTTCAGAACGACCATTCTTGCACCAACAAGCATTAAGGATTTTTGGTAACTAAATAATTTGGTTCTTAGTAACAAATCGAGAACTCCCAACTGTATACACACCCGCTTTGCCACTTAAGGCTCTTACTAACATTCTCGTTCCACTTAAGGCATGGTACTAGGTATAGTATGTTACACAATCCAGGATAGAAGGTACTTTCTCATGATTTCCCAACCTTTAATAAAGCTCATCGATAAACGTGCTTGCAAGAACTTGCCTATGAGTTTCTCGTTGCGGTGTGTATCTCATATTAAGTCCTCTCTTAAGGGTGACACAAAGCATACAAGTGTACTTAAGTATTTCTCTTCACCCAAGATCACACAAAGCGCAAGGGGATTAGATACGTATTATAAGTGCACACAAACAACGAAGTACACTTGGAGTGTTTCTCTTCACCCAAGATTGCACAAAGTGCAAGGGGATTGGATATGCACTACAAGTGTGTCATAGTAAAGAAAACACTCATTCATTTTACCGAATAAGCTAAGATGAATTCATTTTATGCACCAAATGAAATGTTAAGTTGCCTTGTTCAATTTTAAACCCAAAAGACAATGATGAAATAAGGGTTCAATTTTAGTCCCGTTTGAGCGTTCATTTTAAACCCAAATGAAATTTAGTGAGGTCCTAGAGCATAAAATAAAAAACATAAGAAATCGGGTTATAATTACCCCAAAGTGTTAAATGCTTGTTACAATCATGAGACCTTAAGATGATAATGCTTCTTCACTTTAGCTTTGCATTGTCCAATCCTGCAAAACTCTGTTAGTCTAAAAACCAAAACAACATTAGAGGCATTTTAGTAATATGATGAATCAAAAAATTTAAAACACATGCTTAAAAATGATTGTTAAAATTCTTACTAGGGTTGGGCATCGTTGTTCACAATAGCGTCACTCTAGTGAAGTTGGGTGTCGCTCCGCAAAGAAAATAGTGAGCATGATAGTCTCGCCATTTGGTCAAGCATCATCATTTACAAATCTTTGATACCTCTAGAAAGTATTAGCGTCGCCATTTGTTTAATCAGCGTCAGTGTATTTAATAGGCATCATTGTTTTGGATGACAATGGCATCGCTTTATGGTGATTCCCATCAAAGTATGTTGCTAAAATTCTTTTGGGTGTCGTTTCCTACAAAAGTAAAAAACAACGAAATTCAAGATAGAGATTGATTAAATTTGATCAATTTTTCCCTCCTTCTAGCGCCAAAATGTGAATGAGGATATTAGTATGGGCTGATTATGCTTGATCCATGAAGAATCAAGCATAACGAAGCCACTAATACTCAATCTAAATAGGATCAATCAAATTGAAGTTAAACTAAAAATTCATTAAAACAAAACATTCTTAAGTTACGAAAGCATTTAAAATGTCTACTCTGACCCATTTAAAATTTATCCCATTTTGGGAGTGGTGTTGCATTGATGTGTAACGACAACCATTTCCCAATCTCATGATCAATGAGCTTATTTCAATCGATTATATTGAAGAGAATCAATGAAATGGTTGTGAGATGTGAATGAAAACATGATTTATGCTAAAATGAGTATGATGCAAAAGTTAATCTAACATGATTTTATGCTAAAAGATGTAGATATGTAATTGTTAAGCTAATCTAAATGAGATTTAAACTAAAAAGATTCAAACCCTAATTATCTAATTAGCTAAATGGGTGCATTATGGAATCCATTAATGAAAGCTAAGCTAATATGCAACTAATTTAAACTAAAATATGTTAAATGTGTGTAAAGTATGAGTGTGAGTGTGAGTGATTTCAACAACATAAGTTTTCTTAGAAAGATGGATCCATTTGTCTCCAAATAAAGATCTATTTATAGGAAAGCAAATGATAAATGGAGGGTTGAAATTGAAAAAGCTAATCAACAATCAAGGATGGAGAAAATTGGAGGCCTGGATCATGGATTCTCATCAACGGGTGAGAATGCAAGATGAGATTTAATCAAGGGTTCTCATTCCTTCCAAATAAGAACACTTTTGACTTGTACAAGAGGTCAAAAGTTAACTTGCACAAGAAGTCACAAGTTAACTTGCATATGAGGCTAAGTGAGAATATTTCATTTTCAAATGATTGGAGGAGAGATAATATTCTTTGGAATATTCTAATGGGTGAGGAAAAATGATATTTTGCAAATTAAAACAAAGTTTAATTATGCAAAAGGGGAGGGAATATTCCCCTTTTGGAGGAATGTGCAAAGGAGGAATATTCCTCTGCAAGTGGGGGGTGAATTAGATTAATTAGATAATATCTAATTAAATAAGGGTTTAATCATACAATTAGGGGGATTAGAAGAATTAGATGATATTCATTAAATTAAATGATTTAATGAATGGGGAAAGGTGAGATGACATTTAATTAAATAACTTAAGGTTATTTAATTTAATAAGAAGACTTAGAGAATTAAATTAAATAGTTTGATTTATTTAATTTAATGAGATGAAATGTTAGCATGTAAAGGGGTGAATTGACCCGATTAAATTAATTATTTTAATAGATGCAAATGAGACAATTAATTAAATAACTAGGCTAATTTAATCAATTAAGTGAAAAAAGGATGGGTTTCAAGAGGAAATGATGTTAGTATACTTGATTTGAGTACATAATATCATTTAGGACATTTTTCAGTGTCTACAAGATGATTTCAAATCAGCACATGATAGAAAATGTGATATTCGAATTGTCTTCACAATAAACATCTACAACAAGTAGGATTCATAAGGTGGCACCAAGGAAACATAAACCTCCTACAGTTGGTGTGGTTCAATACTTGTTTGAATTAGTCAATAACAAAAGTGCAACATTTAGCATTATGTCGACTTAGTCTTTGATGAGTCTATTCATCTTATAAATCAATTTGACTAGTTCTTCGACCTGTTGAAACATATCCTTGCATGATTTTATTCGCTGTTGATATTTACTCATTGACAAGGTAGTTTAAATTTTACTAAGTCAAAGATATTCCACACAAGGTGTAGATCAAGTCTCATTCCTCATATCGACTTAATGGTTGCAAGTTTCTTTGCAGATTACTCATCCTTTATGCATGGGCAACATGTGTAACATCCGGCCTCTAAAATACAACCACAAGTATTATATACTCGACTTTAGTTTAAGTCAACAAATCAGCCTTAAAACTTTGTTGATGATAATCGACTTCAAAGCATATAATCACTTTTAAATATATAACATATATATATATATATATATATATATATATATATATGTCTGTGTGTGTGTGTGTATGTATATTGACACACACACACACACATATATGTGTTAATATATATTCATATATCTCATAAGCCAATAAAGTATGTATACAATCGATATACAAATGAATACAACCAAAATAGAAATCACATAATAATAACAATATATCAATTGTGTACATATATATATAGATATGTATATATAAATATATGCCTCTATGTGGATGTATATGCATGTATACATATATTGATACATATATACATATGAATATATGTGTATACTTTATATATATATATACACACACACATATACATATGAATATATGTGTATACTTTATATATATATATATATACACACACACATTCAATTCACACAAAAGTCATACACAATTACGATTGTATTGATAAGCACCTACGTGTGATATATCTATACATATACATATACATTTCATTAGGTCCATTTGATAGTTCCATGCGCATAAGCAACTCACCCATAAGTGTGCATAGGTAAATCTACCTATGTACCCTTATGTATGTGTTCCTTCATGCGAATGGTCTATCATCGACATGCATACGTGTACATATACATATCCCACATACGTTCTACTGACCAATACAAGCATAGTAATAATGAAAGAACTCACAAGCTCAAACCGATAAACATCACCTAATAATGCACTCAATCGTATACAAGACTCTTACTAATGCAAACACATTAACTAAGGATGAATTACCAACTTCCCATATAATAACTCGACTCAATTATTCTACTATGAGTGTGTGTAAGCTCAAATAGGTTACATTACTGGTTACCTGACCAAGATCTTCTCCTAAGTGATACTTCCCCTCCGCCTAGAGGAATTGAACATATACCTGCATCCACTAGCATATGCCCACTTAGGTAGTCATATATTCAAAAAAATAAACATTACGCATAATACATCTCCAAAGTTAGAATATCAATTCAATAACCATCCATTTCACATGTATGCATTTCTTCACATTTCATTAAATAAGATAACATTCATTCATAATTCATTTGATAACAATGTACAAGTACATTTTTATTCATCACCAGAATTCACATTACATTCACATTTACCCTATGTAGCAATAGTAAATAATAATTACACAATTTGGTGTAACATACTCCCCCCTTGTGAATCATCGTCCCTGATGATTTTATGTAGCAACATAAAACAAAACAAACAATCAACATATTATTTATAAGCATTCTCAAAAGCATCTAATACATGAGAAAACTTTTTTTGAATCTCAGCATAATCCTCCCAAGTGGTTGAGTCTTCTACATACTGGTCCCACTGTACTTTGCATTGCAAAACCTCCCTGTTACGCAAGTGAAGCTTACAAATTCCGAGCACCTTGATGGACTTGAGTTTTACCACTCTGGGGTCCTGTACCTATAAATTATTCCAATCAATCACATGATTATCACCTAGTATATACTTCTTTAGGTAGGACACATGGAAGACGCGCATTCTGGCAAGAGCAGGTGGTAATGCAATTCGATAAGCTATTGGATTCACTTCCTCAAGAATCTCAAAAGGTCCTACATAACGTGGGGATAACTTGGAAGACTTCCCAAATTTAATGGAGCTCTTGTGAGATTTCACTCTCAACAACACTTTTTCACCTACAATAAAATTTTGGGGCACTCTCTTAGCATCAACATAGCTTTTTTGTTGGCCATTAGCTTCAGCCAACCTTTGCTTAACAATTTTCACTTGCTCTTCCATTTACACCAACATCTCTAGCCCAAGACTACTATATCCTCAAGTTTATCCCAACTTATAGGAGTTTGCAACTTTCAACCATATATAACGCTTCAAAAGGAGCCATCTTTATCATAGAATGGTAAGAATTGTTATAAGCAAACTCTACTAAAGGCAAGTAGTCCTCCCACTTGTACTGATGATCCATGCTATACATCTGAAGTAGGTCTTTTAATACTTCATTTACCCTTTCAGTCTGTCCATTTGTTTTTGGATGATATATTGAGCTAATATTCAGATGAGTCCCTAGTGCAGAAAACAAGGTTTGCCAAAGCCTCAAAGTGACTCTTGCATCCCTATTTGAGATAATTTTCTCAGGAATCCTGGCATGCAACCTAAACACTTCTAGCACAAATTTCCTTGCTATGACAAGTGCTCCATCAGTTAGATTCCCAGGTATAAAATGTGGTACTTTGGTAAGCTTATCCACTACCACAAGAATGGCATTGTGCTTATTTCTTGACATAGGCAATCCTTGCAAAAAATCCATACTTATGACTTGCCACTTCCTCTCTGGTATGTCATGCAGATATAACAAGCTTGCAGGATGATGATGCTTCGCTTTCACCCTTTGACATTCAACACACCTAGCCAAAAATCTAGCAGCATCTCCTTTCATCCCTTTCCAAAAATATAATGGCTTCACATCTACCACTATTTTTGTCACTCCAAGGTGTCCAAAGTAAGGTGCTTCATGTACTTCTTTCCATACCAAATTTCTTAACTCTTCTACATCAGGTACATACATTCTCCCTTTATATCTAAGTAATCCATTAGGTTCGAAATGAAACTCTTCATACCTAAAATCTTGCAAATTGCTAGTGAGTGCTTGCTTGACTTGCAAGTAGTACTCATCCTCTTTTCATTTTTGCAACACTTGTCTTTTAAGGTCGGTTTGAATTGTCACTATTGAATCAATATGATGTCTTCGACTCAAGGCATCAATAACCTAATTTTCCTTCCCTTTTATATAACTGATGTTGAGATCATAATCAACTATTAACTCTAACTATCTTCTTTATCTAGCATTCAGATTAGGTTGAGTGAATAGATACTTCAACCCATGATGACCAGTTCTCATCTCAAAGGGTTTCCCTAACAAGTAATGTCTCCACATTTGCAATGCATTAACCACAGCTACTAACTCCAAATCATGCAATGCATAATTTTGCTCATAAGGTTTCAACTTTCTAGATTTGTAATTAATTACTTACCCATTTTGCATTAGCACACCTCCTAAGCCTTCCCTAGATGCATCTGTGATAATAGTAAAGTTGACTTCAGGATCAAGTACTTTCAAGATCGGAATAGTAGTTAACTTCTCTTTGAGTAGGTCAAAGTCTTCTTGACACTTCTCAGTCCACTAAAATTTCTTCCCTTTCTTCTGTAAAGAAGTAATTGGAAAGGCGATCTTAGAAAAGTTTGCAACAAACTTTCTATAATGCCCTACAAGACCCATGAAACTTCTTACCTCAAACACATTCTTAGGTACTGGCCACTCAAGCACTACCTTGATATTAGCCGGATCCATAGAGATTTTGTTTGCAAAGATCACATGCCCTAGGTAATGCACTCTTCTTTGAAAGAAGGTACACTTATACAGTTTACCATACAACTTATGTTGTCTTAACCATTGTAGGACTATCTCCAAATGTCTATAGTGATCTTCCTCATCCTTAGAATAAATTGGGATTTCATCTAGAAAAACCAAGACAAACTTATCTAGCCAATCCCTACATACGCTATTCATCAGGTTCATAAATGTTGCAGGTGCATTTGTTAAACCAAAGGGTATAATTGTGAACTCATAGTGTCCATATCTAGTTCTAAATGCAATTTTGAAGATGTATTCATCCTTAATCCTCAATTGGTGATAGCTAGATATCAAATCTATTTTAGAGAATACGACATCTCCCCTCATTTGATCAAAAGATTGTCAATGTGTGGCAACAGATACTTATTCTTCACTATAGCTTTGTTAAGCATGTGATAATCAATGCATAAATGCAAAGTACCATCCTTCTTTTTCACAAAGATCACTGATGCTCCCCAAGGGGAAACACTTGGTATTATTAACCCCTTAGACAACAGTTCATACAACTGTGCCTTAAGCTCCATTAGCTCGATTGTTGTCATCCTTCAGGGCACCTTGGAAATAGGTTCAGACCCTGGTACTATATATATAGAGAAATCAAGTATCCTTTTCGGTGGCAACCCAAGTAACTCATCTAGAAACACATCCAAAAAATTTCTCAATATAGGATACCTTTCCATGTCTGACATTCCAGTTTCATCCATTTCACCCTCTTCAATATCTTGGAAGTTTTGTGACCCAAAGTTATCAAGGTTCTCTTCAAGTTCTTCAATCTTGACTGCAAAGAGTTTACACCCTTTCTTCTCAACCCTTAATAGTTTCATTACAGAGATTTGATGAATCTTGACCTCTCTAGGCATCCCTTGAAAATTCACTCGGTTACAAGGATCATCTAAGCATTCTATAGTTTTTACATGGCAATCTACCTTAACCCTATGCCTCCATAGCCAATTCATACCTAAGATAACATCATAAGATCTTAAAGGTGCAAAATATAGGTTTACTTTTGTAGAAAAACAAGGTAGCTCTATCCTAGCCTCGAACAAACAATGTTCCACCTTTTCTCTTGTCTAGTTTGCATACTCTACATCCCATGACGTTTTCATATGTCCAGCCTTTCTAGATAATTGCTTAGCTACTCTAGGTGAAATGAAATTCTCTGTTGCATTAGTATCAATAAGAACAAAAATGGGTAAGCCAAATAAAATACCTAGAGTTTCAATTGGAGTTACTTGATACTCCACCTGATGATCATCCACAATTGCATGTATCTTTTGTTGGAACATCTCTTGTTGGGTAGGTAGTGGATTACCATAAGATTGTGACCCAAAAGACCTATTGGGACATTCTCTAGCAAAGTGGTCTCCTCCACATGTAAAACATCATAAATATGGTACTCTCTTCCTTGCGAGTTCCCCAAATTTACTAGCGCTTCCACTAGCATTGTTGGTATTCCCTCCACTAGAACCATTTCTCTTCCATTCCATTTTTGACTCTTTCCCACCATTGCAGGATCCTTTTTCCCCTTGCTTGGGTATATTTTATGCAACTTCCACCTTCTTTGGAGTTGGCTTTTCTGGAACTTCGACAACCTTCTTACGGTCTTTATTTTCCTAATGGGTAGAGATAGCCTTAAGCTTTTGCTTCTGTTTAACCACTTTCTCATATACAAGATCCATAGTTGTTGGATCATGCATATCTACCTCTCCTTCGATCTGGCTGTTAAGTCCCATTATAAACTTTCTTATGCAAAAGTGTTCATCTTTTTGATATATAGGAACATAATGTAGAAGTTGGGTAAAATTCTCCCAATACTCATTGGCCAACATATTACCTTGTCTCAAACTCTGGAAATCCATGAGTTTTTGGTCATAGTAGAGTTGGGGCAACCATATCTTATGAAAAATCTCAACAAAATCTCCCCATATCAGTTTCCATGAGTTAATATTGAGTTCCATCTTTTTGTTCATCCACCAATTAGAGGTTTCTCTTACTAACTGATATGCACCCCATGTGGCTTTGGTCAACCTCACTATAATTCTGAATCTCAAAATACTTCTCCATTTGAACTAACCAAGCCTCAACTTCCTCTCCATTGGCACTTCCCTCAAACTTGGGTGGGGTAATCTTCTCCATATCTCTAGAAAGTTTGGAAGCCATATGCTTCGTATTTGTTTCCTCAGATGGAATAGGTGATTTTTCCCTCTTCTAATCACGAGTTTCATCACGCCCATGAGAAGATTTTTCTCCCTCATTCTCATTAATGGGAACTTCATTCTCAACGCTAGCTTTTACCCTTTATTGCCTAAGGTTTTCCAACCTTGCTAAGTTTTGGTCAAGTCTACCTTCGACCCCTAGTAGTCCTTGCCCAACTTCTTAGCTTCCACCAGGATTGGTTTGTGTCCTCACCATCTTCACATGAACGGATTTTACCCGAATGTGTATCCATGTTAGATTAAATCATGTTATCAACTATCTTATGGGAAACATTAAAATGACATTCATTCGCACATAAATAATTCCACATAAGATCAAGCACACACTTTTCAATAAGCACACGATTTTATTCATTTCATAAGGATCTCAATATCCTTTTTGATTACATGGAGTGAATATTCAAATAGTTGAGTGGAGAGTATCCCTCAGATTCACTCTCAAACACATAACTTAATGGAGTAAATCCTATGTAGATTGAGATTGTTGCTCATCTCTCATTTGTTCACACCTATCCCAAAATGGATAATAGCCTTCAGATTTGTCATCTGATATGTAGTTATGAGGTACATATCCCTCAGACTCGTTACTCGAGGAAATTAAAATTACTTTCACCTTTGGAAGAACTCTAGGGTCCCTAAAGATAAATGCCAGACTGACACTTCCTTTCAAGGGCATATCCCTGGAAAGTGATAATGACTTAGACTTCTCTGGTTCAATGGAAGGTAGGTAGTTGTACTTGACCTCCATCTTCATCTTTCTCTTCACATCATTGATCCAATAAAGTGTGTGATTGAAGGTTTTAGTGTTTCTTAACTAGATGAAATTATCATAGTTAGTACCCTCAATTGTTCTAACAATGGCCTCTCTTTCCTTCTTGGCCTTGAGGTAGCACTCGTTTCTAATTACTGACTTTCGAGCCATTAATCTGAGACACACCATCCTAGTACAAGAATTTTCAAACATTAGATAACGTTGGACATAAAGAATGTTGAGCTCATAGGTTCCAAAGTTAAACTTGGTAGCTCTGATACCACATGTAACATGACAACCCTTCAATGAAGTAAAATTTTCCTAAGTTTTCATTGTGCGAGTAAATAAACTATGTAACAAAACATTGCAATAAAATTTTTCTTTTCTTTATTGAGGATATATGAACAAAGATGCCATAACAATATACAATAAGGATTCCATTTCAATATAATAATTTCACAAACTACAATATTCCAAGAATGTACACAATTACATACATAGCTCAACTGAGCTTTAGAGCATAAGATATAGATGGTCCAGGATCCGCCTTTCAAAACCTTTATCTTTTGTCGCTTGCTGAGGAAGAGAAGCATCACTCAAGCGCTTTTCTACAAACCACAAACTCATGTGGTCCCCTAGACATCTACAATAGATAGATGGCCCTACCCTTCGACGAAGAGATTGGTTGAGTAACCTTGTACAACAAACCACATTGAGCTTAATGTGTGCCCTACATGACTAGAAATTGTAACCCTACAATCTGCAACTAGCATGCACTACATGGGCATAGTGAACTGATAGTGGAGCCAAAGGCAATCACACTACTTTGTCCAAAGTGTTCTCACTCAATACTTTGAGTGAAGGTCAACATTCACTTACACTATTTAAGCTCGTTTTGACTTGAGGCCACTATAATCTTTGCAAATGTAACCCCTCTCATGGATAATCTCTTACCCCAAGATTACCCTATCATTAATCCCACATACTCTAGGGCATTTCTACTTTTAAAGCAAATGTAAAAGTTCCCTCCCTTCATTGGACTCACAATCCCTGGAGTAACCCACTAGCTATCTATTATAATCAAATAGCTTAGCTACGAGCAACACTTAAGCTACACATGTCTAATCATATCTAGTATGTAGTACTTATGAAAAACGTAATCCTCCTATTATGGAGTACATACAAGCATTGCACAAATAGTATAAACAACTTCTAATTCCTTTTCAAAGAAATACCATTTCCCCCCTAAATGCAAGCATTCACAATAGACTAATTAAATCATTCATAAAACAATATTTCAAAAGCTAAGACAAATTAAGGAGAATTATCCTCATGCCTATTTTCGCTTATCCAATTGATTGAATACAATTCAACTTTCCCAAACAACAACTAGCTTAACCTTGATCTCTCAAGTGTAGCCACAATACACCTCTATCTCTCAAGTTGATAATGTACTTTACTCAATAGACTATACTCTCACAAATACTCAAAGCTCTCACTCAAAATATAATAGAATAAGTGTATAAAATGTTGAGCACAATGTGTCCCAAATGAGAGTTCAACTCCACTATTTATACAACAGAAAAGAGATTTCTCATCCTACAAAATAGGCATGAGTATTGACAACAATATCCATGCATAACAACTCACTCAACTTAGCTAAACGGTGGCACAAAAATAAGAGCATACTTAGCTAAATAAAGCTACAGGTTGACCTCACTAATTGACAACAACATAAGACCATTTCAAATCAGCACATGATAGAAAATGTCATATTTGAATTGTCTTCACAATGAACATCTATAGCAAGTAGGATTCATAAGGTGGTGCTAAGGCAACAAAAACCTTCTACAGTTGGTATGGTTCAATACTTGTTTGAATCAGTCAATAGGTCAAAAGTGCAACATTTAGCATTATGTCAACTTAGAATTTTATGAGTCGATTCATCTTATAAATCAATTTGACTAGTTCTTCGACTTGCTAAAACATATCCTTGCATGCTTTTATTCGTTGTTGATATTTACTCAATGACAAGGCGGTTTAAAGTTTACAAAGTCAAAGATATTCCACACAAGGCATCGACCAAGTCTCATTCCTCATATTGACTTAATGGTTGCGATTTTATTTGTAGATTACTTGTCCTTTATGTGTGGGCAACATGTGTAACATTCAACCTCTAAAATATATCCATGAGGATTATATACCCGACCTTTGTTTAAGTCGACAAATCAACCTTAAAGCTTTTCTAATGATAATCGACTTCAAAGCATATAATCACTTTTAAATATATAACATATATTTACATATACATATATATATATATATATATATATATATATATATATATGTATATCAACACAAAAATACACACACACACACACATATATATATGTATGTATATGCATATATATATATATGTTAGTATATATTCATATATATCATAAGCCAATATAGTATGTATACATTCAATATACAAATAAATACAACCAAAATAGCAATCACATAATAATAACAATATATCGATTGTGTACACATAAATATGTATATATAAATATATGCCTCTATGTACATGTATACGTATGTATACATATATTGATACATTCATATGGCATGTCTGTTTGCCATCATACACATACATCGATACATATATACATATGGATATATGTATATACTTTATATATATATATACACATTCTATTCATGCAAAAGTCATACACAATTACTATTGTATTGATAAGCACCTACGTGTGATATATCTATTTATATACATATACATGTTATTAGGTCCATTTGATAGTTCCATGCACATAAGCAACTCGTCCATAAGTGTGCATAGGTACGTCTACCTATGTACCCTTATGTATGTGTTCCTTCGTGTGAATGGTCTATCATCGATGTGCATACATGTACATATACATATTCCATGTGCGTTCTACTCACCAATACAAGTATAGTAACAAGGAAAGAACTCACAAGCTCAAACATATTATAAACATCACCCAATAATGCACTCAATAGTAAACAAGACTCTTACTAATGCAGACACATTAACTAAGGATGACTTACCAACTTCCCATAGAATAACTTGACTCAATTATTCTATTGTGCGTGTGTGTAAGCTCAGATAGGTTACGTTATTGGTTACTCGACCAAGATCTTCTCCTTAGTGATACTTCCCCTCTGCTTGGAGGAATTGAACATATACTTGCATCCACTAACATATGCCCAAGGTAGTCAACTGTTCAACAAAATATGCATACACATAATACATCTCCAAAGTTAGAATATCAATTCAATAACCATCCATTTCACATGTATGCATTTCTTCACATTTCATTAAATGAGATAACATTCATTCATAATTCATTTGATAACAAAGTGCAAGCACATTTTATTCATCACCAAAATTCACATTACATTCACATTTACCCTATGTAGCAATAGTAAATAGTAATTACACAATTAGGGTGTAACAACACCCTTAACCTATATTATGCATGGGGATATTTCTAGCTGACTTATGGCTAGCATAACCCTTAATTGAGTTATATGATCATTGAATAGTCTTATATAGGTAGTTAGGTTGGCTTATACGATATCCATGTCATAAGTATGGTATATATAGGAGGTAGTGGTTAGTGGTTAGTGGTTAGTTTGTTATCCTCATGTCAAGTGTATTGTGTTCTTATTGAAGACTATTGAAGGGAGTCCCCTTGAAGTGGATATGATCTTAGTCTCTTTTTAGTGGTAGAAGTTTTGACATCTCTTTAAATAACAATTTGTCATGACATTTAGTAATTCCCATAGGAGAAACCACCCAATTCTAGGTCATATCATTAACTCCATTTGTAAAATAATGAGATTGGTAAATTGGTAAAGGAGATGTTGGATGTAGAATATATAGTGTTATATGAGCTCAATGAAGAGGAAAGAATAATCTTGGAATCTAGATTATCTCTTTGGACATGCATAAAGAAGTTGAAGACTAAGGTAATCACAAAGTACAAGTAGAAGAATATGACTAGTGAAGATGTTACATGAGAGGATGAAGTGAAGATGTTACCTGGGAGTATGAGGTGTTCATAAGCATCCAAAGTTTGTTAACATTGGGGGTTGTTAGTCTTAAGAGGTGGTACATGTTACATCCTTAACCTATATTATGCACGGGGATATGTCTAGCTAACTTGTAGCTAGCATAGCCCTTAATCGAGTTATATGATCATTGAACAGTCTTATATAGGCAGTTAGGTTGGCTTATGTGACATCAATAGGAGGTAGTGGTTAGTGGTTAGTTTATTATCTTCATATTTTGTATTGTGTTCTTATTGAAGACCATTGAAGGGACCCTTGTTGAAGTGGCTTATTATTATCAAGTATCTATAGTATATTGCCTATTATATTCTTCATTTGTACAAGTTATTTCATTGCAACATACCAAAATAACATAATGTTATTCCAAGATTGAACATAAAAATAACCATGTGACATGCCCTAGGATACTCATGTAGATGTTGACATGCAAACAATTTGATGCCCCTTAATATGTGCAAGAGGTTTTCTTTATTGCAATCTAGATTCTAAATGTTCAAACAAATTAGGATATGTCCTTAAATATCATATTAAGGGTGCAAGTAAAATATTTCGTATTTTAAGTTGATACGTAATGTAACTAGTTAAGGGAATCACATGAAAATATTCCCTAGAATGCTCATTTAGCTATTGATGTCACATGAAAATTCTTTGATGCTCCTTGATGTGCAAAAGAGGGTTTCTTTATTGCACTCTAGGTTCTAGATGTTCAAATGAATTATGATTAGTCCTTAAATATCACACCAGGGGTGCATGTAAAATATTTTATCCTTTAAGTTGACACATAACAACTTTAAAGGGTAAAAGAACAATAGTGTGTCACACTTTTGGTCAAATAATTAGTTTTGAGCAAACTATTTTCAGTCGAAAGATATTCGGCTAAGTGGCTTTCAACCGAAACCATGCGACACCGATGTGGTAGGTACCTTTTCGACTCAAGAGGTTTCGACCGAAAGCCACTCAACCAAATATGTCTGGCCAAAAACGTGAAAATATTGAGCATATTTGGTATTTATAGCTTGAAAATATCAAGCAATTTTTGACCGAGTATGTTTCAACCGAAACATGCTCGACCGAAACATACTTAGCCGAGCATGTCTAGTTGGCATCCTACTTGATAGCCAACTCACCTTTTTTCAAAATTTTCTGAAACATTCAACTTTGGCAGAGTATTTCTCCAGTCAAAATGATTTTTCTGCAAAAAAGAAAAATACCCTTTTGTAAAGCTCAGAGTGGTGAATCCAAATATATAATTTTTTTAATATTTTGATTAGTTTTAATATATTTTATTTTTAAAATAATGCAAGTAGGTTGTTAAAATTAAAAAAGAGACTGATTAGAAATTAAAAAATAGTAAAACATATTAATTTTTTTAAAAATTTATATGGGGCACAAGAGGAGAGAGTCTTCTTCAAAAGGGTATAATTTGTTTTTTGAAAATGATTAAAAAAATTGACAATAGTTGACGTCTTGTGAAAACTGTCAAAATCTGACAGGTTTGATTTTAAAACGTTATTACGAGAAAAATATATATCAAAATTTGATTTCTTTTTCCATGCACAAGATATTGAAGTTATCTATTTGGAGAAAAAAATTAGGGAGAAATGAAGTTTTTTTCATTCTTTTTCTGACGTCTCGTAAAGTCACTCTTTTATGAAATTTTTAGCATTCCAAAATCTGTCCTTAAATTGATAAAAACATAATGAAAATAATTTTTAAATTTTTTTAAAAAATTACAAGAATAAACTTCATCAAAATTTCTACATTTCATTAGTTTACACCATTTTGAAATTCAAAACATAAAGACCACTTTTATGTGGTCGAAGTTCATAATTTTTTTTGTTGTTGGCTGATTCCTTTATAAAGTGTGACACAGGTTTGTGCTTTTACCCCTATTTTTTTTTTTGATACATAAGATAGTATTTTATTGATAATAGAAACAAAAATACAAATGTCTACCATGTAGGTAATGTTAGAGTAATAAGTTATTATGCTTGATTAATTACATCACATTGATTAATTAATTAAGTCACTTATTCCTCTTTATTACTTAAGCTAAACTTAGGCACATTAATAATTAATTATTAATTATTAAGTGTGCACACTAGGGTTTCATTTAGGGTTTCCCTTTTAGGGTTTCTTGATCTCCTTCATAAGGATTGATCACATTGTAATAATTGATTCTCTTAATGCATTTTTACTGAGAGGTTTACAGAGAACATCTTTTTCGGTTCTTCATATCTTTTGCATGTGACAGGGATCCATCTTGCATGCAGGTGATCTTGGATTCTAACATGGTATCAGAGCTCCAGACCTGCAGCTGCCTGTTCGTGATCTGAAGATATGGCCTCTTTGTGAGTTTTGGGTGCAAGGGTTTCCACAGGCATCTTTTCTGCAAGATCTGGGGGTAGCCATTTTTTTGGGACACAATGGGCTCAAACGGATGTTGCCATCGCGTTCGCAGCGTCCCAAAACCCTAGAAACGCTTGTCAAATCGTCCATTTTGGTGCAGTTGATCCAGGAGGCAAAATTTTTTTGTATAAGAGACCGTACGGCCTCCCTGCACGTAGATCGAGGCAGAAAATCTCGAAAATCGTGCCAAAAAAGGTCAAAATTCCTCTTCATTTCTGCGCGCCCAGTACAAAAGCAGATCCGCCGCCCGGCGGCCACCGGCCCGCCACCGCCGCCTGGACCCTACACCCGCCCGCCGCTCGCAGTATTCAGCCCCCGTGGGCTTTCATCAGCCAGCAGCTGGTCCCATGGGGGGCCAGGCGCTATGCGCCCAGCCCCGGTCGGCCACTTCCTGCGCAGCGGGTGGTCCTATTGAGGACCAGGACCTAACCCTACTAGAATGCCGACGGAGAATATTCTGGCTATTTTCAACGAATATTCCGGCAACCGAAAATTTTTTGAGGGGGGAGATTTTTCCGCCGATGGCCCCCAGGCCGTCAAATTTATGCTCACATTTTGATGACGTCAGCATGACGTCATGATGACGTCAGCCGTACGGCCGGCCCTCTTTGCCCTTCCTAACCCTAGTTTTTTCCTAAAAGAGCAGTTTTTTTCTTTTGGCCATAACTTGGGCATACGGTATCGAAATCGGGCAAACAAGATATCGCCGGAAAGCTGGTTCCGAGCACTTTCTAGTAGTGCTGTTTATTTTTCAGTATTTTACTGTTTTCATATATTTATTGCTGATTGAAGTCAGATGTACTTTTTATGCTTCCAAGCTCATAACTTTTTGCCACGATCTCCGTTTTTCGCCTCGTTTGAAGCGTCGGAAAGGTATTGAGGAGCTCTAGGTTGCTGTCGATGTACTTTTTCTGTATCTATCCCAGGTTTATCAGTTAGTCCAGATTTGGCCCGATGGGTTGTTTGGCGATTACTTGGATGTTTTGGCAGTTGGGAGAGTGCATCTTGCATCTTTGCACTTCATTTTCAGTAATACATCTTTCAATAATTACTTGTTGTTTCATAGATTCTAGAGTTGTTCCAGTTTGGAGTTTTTGAGTGTTCCGTGGCATCGGGTTTTCTGTTGCTTTAATCATGATTCCTTGAGTCAATCAGTGACTCTCATCCGGTTTCAGTAGTATATAGAAGAATATTTCCTTGCTTGCCTATATCAAGTTCCAGTGTTACTCTACAGAGTTCTTCCAGTGCTTCTTTGTAGCATGTTATCTCATTGTAAGGGGGGTTTTGTCCCACTGGGTTTTTCCTTCTCTTACTCCTTATTGCATTTGTAAATGGGTACCTGATCAGGCCTAGTTGTCGGGACCCATCTTTGCTTTCATGCATCTTATTCTAGTGTTTTAGCTTCTTCCTAAGTTCATCTTAAGTGTTAGAGTAATAAGTTATTATGCTTAATTAATTACATCACATTGATTAATTAATTAAGTCACTTATTCCTCTTTATTACTTAAGCTAAACTTAGGCACATTAATAATTAATTATTAATTATTAAGTGTGCACACTAGGGTTTCATTTAGGGTTTCCCTTTTAGGGTTTCTTGATCTCCTTCATAAGGATTGATCACATTGTAATAATTGATTCTCTTAATGCATTTTTACTGAGAGGTTTACAGAGAACATCTTTTTCGGTTCTTCATATCTTTTGCATGTGACAGGTATCCATCTTGCATGCAGGTGATCTTGGATTCTAACAGGTAAAAGGGCGAATTGTAAACCCACTAAACACCAACCCTTAAAAGCAACTACAAAAACCATACTAAATATCTAGCTGAACCACTGAGAACCCAACCAATATTAACAAAACCAAACCACATTAATGGAATCAACGCAACCATGGCTTCCAAAAACCAGACAAACTAGTACTAGCAATGTCGAACCAAAAAACGAGCCACCACCCAGCTTACAAAAAATTGTTCAACTTAGCGAAATCTTCAAATTTTGTCTTCCACTCCACACTGTCAATCGCCATTAGCCTGAAGAACTTCTTAAGAAAGACAATAGCGACCACCACAATCGACCGATGCTGCATCAAACTCGGTCCCTGCAAATCCAAAAGGAAAGGAAAAAATTTCACCATCTCCTCCGAGCTCACCCTTTCCACATCGCAAGGCCTCAGACATCCCTTGCCTTCGATCACCACATGAAGAACCTCGTTAACACCTTCAACCAAGTCTGCACTGAACAATTTAACCAATCTTTTTGCTTCTGCCTTCAACTCCAAATTGACCAGAAGAGAGGCAAGGAAACAGGAAGAGATGTGCAAATTGTCTCTCTTATACTCCCTGCACTCCAAATGACCGGAGCCCAACACCATTTTCACTGTTGCAAGCACCAACATATCATAATTCAATAGAATCTGTTTCAATCTTTGGTCTGTGACTTCCCTAAAAGAGGCCTGTCTCACCGACGACCGCAGAGAGATTGGAGTGTCGGCCCCAAACCAAACAAGGCCTACCATCGAAACCTCAATGAGAAATTTGGAGCTCTTTGCCATTCTTAACTCCTCACCGTAAACACTTGACAAGAGAGATAGAGAGAAACCCACAAACGCCACACATCTACAAAGAATGCTTAAGAAAAAAATGAGCCAAGCTTGCAATAAATAAGCCCAGACTATGAAAGCGCTGCCAACCTCCACAAATCGTACTCCCTCCCGGCGTGCAAGATGTCTTTACTAAGACGAGAGGACACATTTTAATTATTAACGATCAACACTATTCATTGAAACAAGTGATAAATCTGTCTGTCACTGTACGCCTAGCTTATCGACAAGACAAGCCAACTCCACCCTTCAAACAAGTCTGTTAGCTTGGCACCAAAGACCCCCAACCATTCGCCACCGTGGCAACCATGCCACCTCCCTCCGCCACCATGGAGGGACCCCACCCTACTGCCCATGTGCTTTTACCCCTAATTATGTGGGCTTAAATTTGAAATTAAATTATAAAAGTTTAGGCCTATTTTCATGAATCACATAATTGACATGTGTCACTTGTGTAAATCATAAATTTAAACCTAGATGAGAAGAAAAAGAAAATTGAGGCTAATTATTAGTTATTGGGAATGCACATAGATGGGGGCATGCAAAGTTTGAGTATAGGTCATCACTTAGATATAAAATATGCCATGTGCACACTTGTCATTGTGTAAGTTATAATTGGGTGAAAGTGACCCCAAAACTAAGGGAAAGTGCAATATATGCAATTTTCACCATTACAAATCTCAAAATAATACAATAAGAAAATGATGACCATTATCAATGCACTTCTAATTTTTTAAGGTTCAATGCTTTGTCAATATAGATTACATTTTTCACAAGGCTTGAAAATATTTATACAAACACAATTTACAAACCTAGTGGCTTACCTTTTCAAAATGAATGGAACAATGCTAAATTTAAGAATTGCATTGTCCAAAAAGTTTCACAAATGACAATTGAATTACATTCTTTAATACATTATATTGAGCAAGGTCTAGAATCTTACCATATTTCTCCTCATTTTAATGATGGATCTTGAAGTATGATTTGAAACTTTGATGCAAAAATACCAACACAATTATTACTAGAAGCATTCTCAATGATTTACATGGATTGTGAATATATCATGTCTAATAATGTTCACTTTATTACATCAATAAACATTCTACAATAGGAGTCAAGGGGAGGGTGAACACTATAAGGGTGTCATTCTTTGAGATGGAGAAGCATTTATTGCACACAAAGGGTTACTATTTATTAAACTTATTTTCCATTTGAAGTGAAATTTAGAAGGAGGTGTCATTTTTACCATATTTACATATTAAAGGAAAACTCACAAAAATCTTCACATTATTACCATAAACAAAATAAGAAACTAATTTAGTTTCTTTATATAACAATTGTGTATAATAATCTATTTATTTGACCAAGAATAAAGGATTGAGAGATATCCATTATTTAATACTTAACCTTGATCTCATTCTTTAGACGATGGATCAAGATACTTGATAAAAATTGATTCTTATTAAATCGTCATGCTTTAAATAACTTTACTATAACTTATGAAACATTTTGTATAAACCAAACAATTTTCAATTTTTACTAATAATTCAAAATAAACTTTTTGTAAACTAAACATCTTAATTTATAAATGATTCCTAATAATTTTTGGTAAAGCAAACAAATAAAATAAACTATTAAGTCAATGGACCCTTGATTTGTTGGTGAAGTTGAATGGTTCTTAATGAGCCCACTAGGGATCAAGTCTTGCTAAGTGCAAGGCTCCAACATCATAAGAGATGAGGCCGAGATTGTGCCCCAGATGAATTTGGCGGAATGGATACCCCTCAGTCCTTGGCTTTTAGCCGAAGAGGTTCAACCCAAGATGGCTCGTGCTCCCATATTGGGTAGCTACAAATAATTTGTGGATGACCTTCATTAAAAAAAGAAAAAAGGATGACAAGACTTGACTGCTCAATTTGAATTATAGACATTTTCTCTCATTCTAGCTCTCACCCTGCAGATCCAAAACGTTGATGAAAAAAAAAGACTTCACAGAGTTGAATCTAGAAGTAAAAAAAGCTTGCTCAATTTGAAGTTGACGTGACTTCCATACAAATTATACTTTCTTTTTATTATAATTCATTATATTTCCTTTCATAATCTTACAAATTGTCGCTAATAAACTTTTTGTAAAGTAAGCAACTTCCTGATAACTTCTTTTAATTAACCAAACAACTAAAATAAAAGAAAACAAGAATAACCACTTACCGCTCATACTGTCTTTTTTGTACTTCATCGTATCTTCCCTTCAGAGATTGCTTTTCCTGCACGATCCACGAAAGACATGAATTCCAGACTGATTCGAATTCTATGCAAATTAGTCTTTTTTTTTCCACGCTCTGAAGAATTGTAGTTTTTGACACTTTAAAAATATCTTTCATATCAACATAAGCCTTGACTTGACTCACTATTAGGCACTAATCAAAATGTATGCTGCAAATAATCAAATCTAGTATCAGAGGAACCCGGGTTCAAATCCCATATCCACTGCAAGACGCTCACTGCTCTGTAAGCAAGCAGATGTTATCAATGTTTTATCCCATATTGTTATAATCTGCTAGAAGAGATAAACAAGGGAGGTCTGTGTGAATCTCCTTATCTCAAATTGACAGCTCATTATATCTGTACAGCAAAGCGGATACCACCATCTTTCTGTATAGAGGTAATAATCTCTGCGTAGGGTTCTATTTTCTGTTTATTGTTTCAAATTAACAGTCATTTTGTTCCATTTTCGTGAAATAATTGAACTCCATGGGAAACGTCTGCTTTCAGTGGGTTTACGATTTTGAGAATTCTCTGCCTTAACTAGTTCCATGTCAGTTTCTTTTTACAATCGGAAATATGATGTGTGGAATCCATACAATTGTTTATTTAGTACTTACCCTTTTTATCCTTCACGTCTGTTAAGTTTATGACGAAATTAGACGTGGTAATGTAAGCACTATATTAAGTAGTATTCGTTATGTCCTTTTGGTACAGTGAACTGAAATGAAGTTTTTATTAATGTTCGCCGGACCAAAAGTCTAGCAGGACCACCGAACAACGTGGGGAAGAAATTCCAGGTTGCTCAGGCAGATTGCACAGGAGCTGCCAAGCTAAACTTCAGACATTGTTGATTCCTTCTTGAGTTCGGATCTCATACATTTAATCTTGGGTAGAAATAACCCTGTTTTTGCTACTCTCGCCTCTTCATAGAGGCACGTCAAAGAGTCAACCCTTACGTTTTCCGTGTATATGATTTGGATATTGTTGTTGAATCGAACTCGAAAGGCCAAAATAGTTAGCGGCATCTGGAGACTAATAAGCAGTTCAAAAATATATAAGGTTAGTGTTCATATCCAATGGGGAGTGCAAACAATCCTAGGATTTTGTTCACCAGGATCATCGTTCTGCCTTGCCACTATACCTTGACTTTTGGAACTTGAATTGTATATCAGCGAACCCTTTGGACACATCCCCTGCTCTCAAGTTCTGTTCTGGGCATTTTCGGGGCTTAGTGACATGCATCCTGCCCAAATTAGACGTTGCGCGCAATTTGTTTGCCTGATCAATCCATACGGATATAAAATAGCTGTTCTCATAGCTGTAATCTTATTTTCAATGATGACTGCATGTATAAGTTTTCTTTTCGTCATTACCACGTAAATCTTTAAGCTGCCTAAGTTCTGGTGCGGCTCAGGGTTCAAAAGCTAACCCGTGCTTATTAGGACATCTTAGTTCAAAGCTTACCCATGAGGAAATTCTCCAGCAGGGGATATGCACCGGTGTTGCTGGAGGCAGGTGATATCAATGACCGGGGGATTACATTAAGCAAATGAGGAATCGCCCCAGCCCTATGCATGGTAAATTATCAAAGGTTTTACATCTTCCTATCCAGCAAGACGATTGGGCATTTGCCCCTATTACTTTTCTTGAGCGACATTTTATTTACATTTCCGTCATTCGTAAACATCACCTATTACCGTGGGGAGTAAGGTTGCTAAATTGAACTCGGCCTTAGGGCAGTAAGTGCTCCATGTTAACTATAGGCCACCAAACCTACTGTTTAGGGTGGCAAACCTTGCCTATAGGTTATTTAAAAGAGAAAAAAAGAAAAAATGGTATTACTTCTATGTGGTGTTAAAATCTCTCAGTGATTATAGATTGCATGTATTCATGATCTAGATCTAAAGTATATATCATGAAAATGTTTATATATTTGTAAAGGAAAATAATTTTTCCATAAGGTTAACCTAGGCTAATTAAATAAATGCAATCAATTAAGTACAAATCAGTCTAGATTAAATGATGACAACTACGGCTGATAAACTGGATCATTGCAACAACTATTTTAGGAAAGTAGGTGCAAATGATAATGCTACTTAGCTTGTCGACTGAAAAACGTAGACTTTTGATGAAGATTCTGGAATTAGACTGGTATCTGCTCTTGAATTGGTCCCTCTCTGTCAGTAAACCACCCTAAATTCTGTGCTGTGACTGTTTGCTATTTGGGGTTGAGTCCGGTAGTCTGGGTTAGATCATGACTGCAGATTGTCCTCTGGGTGTGGACTTGACCCTGTGCAATGTCTGCTTCTGCTCTTCTGCTCACCTGATTAACCTTTGTCTGCCCTGCTACTCTATGATGTCTGAGGGCTGGCAGTATTTTTAAATATGTAGAAAGGGCTACTATTGTGTTGCAAGGGGATGTATTCTCCCAGGTCAACCCTTGAAAATATGTTCAAAAGTTTGAAGACAGCAGGCAAGGGTCTAGAATGATTTATTTAGATTTGTTACTTATTTTAGTGCACAAACCAAAATGTCTCAATGCTCTAGAATGAGAGAGGGCTTGTGAATATGTGATAATCTTAGAACAACTGCATTAAATCCCTTTAAATACTAGTACATAGCATCAAATTTAATGAAACATGTACTTCATTGGCTTAGGGAGAGAAAATGAAGGGGACTAGCTGGCCAAATTCGACTTTTGAATTATGGAAAGGCAAGGGTCAAGTGTGCAACTGTGGGCTCAACCTTATGACTGCAGAAATGACCTTGGGTGGGTAAATGGTCATATCCAAGTGTATAATGGCTATATGGAGATATGTGTATGGATAAATGTGATAAAATGTAAACACCCAGATTACCGCATACAAAATAGCAAACCCAGAAATACCCAGAAATACTACAGCAATAAATTTTTTTATATTTTTTTCAAGCAAACACGTACAACTTGAAATTCACCAGTCTGATACAACTTACAAATCTGAACATGCCAGTCTGCTATACATACAAATTTAAAACACTTTTGAAGTTTCTCAGTCATTCTGAATTTTGATCTGCTCCTTGAGGTTTTCCATCCTCAATATGATCTGATTTGCCACACTTCAAGGGTTCTGTCTCCAAGTGCCACCAGTGGCTGTGACAATATCACAAGCCTGAGAGTGTAGTTGATTTTCTTTTTCAAATTTCTTATGTGACTTTCTCTTTTCCTCCCAGAGCTGCGTACACTCTATTCTTCCTCAACCATAGGCAATCCACTTCTCAGTCAATGACGGTCTGACTAACAAGTTCCTTCCTCAATCGATGGCAATTAACTGACAAATCTAGTTTTATTTAACTGACCTTAATTGACTCATCTGCTGTATTTCCTTATTTAATTGACCCTAACTGATTCATCTGTAAAGATCCATACTAAATGCATGCAACATAACAGACCCAGAAATACCCAAATATACTACAGCAATAATTTCAAATTTTAGTTTTTTTTTTCTAATAGACACAACTTGAAATCCACTGATTTGGTACAACTTGCAAATCTGAACATGCTAGTCTGATACACATACAAATCTAAAATACTTCTGAAGTTTTTGAGTCACTCTGAATTTTGATCTGCTCCTTGATGGTTTTCCTCCCCAAGATGATTTGATTTGCCATGCTTGAAGGGTTTTGTCTCCAAATGCCATCAACTGCTGTGATACTATCACAAGCTTGAGAATGTAGTTGATTTTTGTTTTCAAATTTCTGAACTGACTTTCTCATTTCCTCCCAGTGCTGCCTACACTCAACGATGCTTTCTCAATTGATGGTAGTCAAACCAACAAGTTCCTTCCTCAATTGATGGCAATTAATTGACATCCATCCTTATTTAGCTGACCCTAACTGACACATTTGCGCTATTTCCTTATCTAACTGAGTTGTGCACCTTATATCATGATTTAACTGATCCTAACTATCCCTACCCTGTTAGTCCATTCACTCAGTTATACTGCAATGCTACCAGTTCAAAAAGGGGTCACAAAGGGAACATTACATGAATGCGAGAATTAAGTGAATGTATGGGAATGTGTGCATGTAAGGATAAGGTAGGGGCTAAGTGCATGGGGAATGTGTGTATATGGATGGACAAAAAGGCTACGGGAATGAGCCCAACTTCACACAAAGTTGCACAATTGGTTGATATGTGTGCGTATCAAGACATTTCCTCAAAATGGGCACAAACCTAAATGGGAAATGGCATTGTTGTGCAAATTTCACCATTACAGTATTATGTCTTGTTTGTTCATTTCAGGCCTGGATTGATCGTCAGTTGAAGTTAGCACTGACTCATAATTGACAGAGATTAGTTTATTTTGTTCCAATATTTTTTCCTCTTTGTTTCATATCAACACAGATGGATTTACATAAATCTGTAGTTGATTTGAACAACCATTTTGAGGCATAGATTCTTGAGCAAATGACAGAAGTTTTTGTCCCTTACCCAAACCATGCCTAGAGGACATACTTAATAGTTTACCATCCATGTGTTGAAGAAATAGTGAAAACAGCCATGGAACTATTCAGAAGTATTGAGAAATACTAAATAGTTTTCTCATATTTGGAATGACAAATCAACAATCTGTAGTTCCTTTGAAATTTCGGACAACCATTTTGTTAGGCATAGACTCTTGAGCAAATGACAAGTTTTTGTCCTCTACCCAAACCATGCCTAGATGACATATTTAGTTGTTTACTATCCTTGTGCTGAAGAAATAGTGAAAACAATCATGGAACTATCCAGAAGTATTGAGCAATACTTAATAGTTTTCTCATATTTGAAATTACAAATCACCGATCACAATGATATGAAAATTGTTTTCTGTTAGTACAGATGATTTTATTCATGAAGCTGATAGATGAAGTTTCTGCACCAATTAACTTATTAGGAGCAATTATACCCTGGAGGTACTTGAATTGGACCTGTTCCTTTGATGCTATATTGTTACAATCCCTAGAAACGGGGCTCTGGGGGTTTAATTTTGTACCTTGTCTGAAAAATTCAGAAGGGATTTTGTTAAATTCATCTGCACTGAGTCCAGTTGACATGAAACAAAAATATAGGTCTGTGACAAAACCTGTTCGTTTCACCGCATAGTACAATATTTCATACACAAAACTTTGGATTTATGAATCACATTAACTCTTTGAAGTAAAATGCTTAATAACAAAAACTATTTTATATCATATAACAGTAAATCAAAATCATTTGAATATTCCCTAGGTTAGAATACTTATCAGATCCCATTTGTTTCTTCTGAAGTTAATGCCAATCTGTTTACTTCACTTTGGAAAGAGCTCTCTGTTGAAAAGATTAAATTTCTTTCAGATTATAGTCAGAATATTGAACTTGATAAATCTGAAGTTGATTGCCAAATCAATATTAAAATACTGATCATGAATTCACAAGTCTGAAAGTTTCTTAGTGGTATTCGATCTACAAGAGCAGAACATTTATTGATTTCGATGTCTGCATATTAAGATTGGGATCATCTTTTATATGTTAGGAGACCCGCCTCCAAGGGATGCGTCTCTTGAGAGGACGTGTCCCTTAGGGCGTGGGTTCCTCTCACAGCCGATGATAATTTGGTTAAACAATCATCTCTTAATACAAGAATGTAATACCCTTACGCATGGCAGATGTAATATAAGAATCCCGAAATTTAATCAACGCAAATTCAGAACATCAAATAAATAATTACGATTTTATACATGCATTATAAAATTCGATCATTTTACTTATTTTTGGAAATATAACATGAAGAGCATTAGATCTTATATAAGCGATGATGATGCTTTATGGCAATCATCGCTTATATCTGACCTAAGCTACAATTCATCAACACTCCCTCTTAGCTAGGGAAGATATTTCAAATCAAATAAGTGGATATATCACCTTTACACGTGATATCGAAGATATGATATGTTTTCTCAAAGTTTGTCAAGTCACATGACATTCTTCATAACACATCTTCATTATGGTATGTGCACTGACATCATGTCACATGATGTCTACCATAATTCATGGCATATCCATGGATATAAATATCCACCATGATTATCTCTTAAGGATTACAATGATCTTTAGATGATATCAAGTCCCATGATATCCATCAAAGTGTCCAAGAGATACTATCATGACATGTCCACAGATATCAAGTCACATGATATCTATCATGATAGTTTATCATTGTAGAGTCGTCACTTTACAATGTCAAATACAAATGTTCATTATTAGAAAGATCGTCACCTTTCAATAATGTACATAGGGGGAGTAGGCCCATAAAGTGTCATGTCCCCAAAATAGACACCAAAATATAATAATAACTAAACATTGAAATGCCAATAAATAGATAAAATAAATAAATGACAAAATACATATTAGAGAGTATAAATACACATATTAATCATTTAATATTCATAAATAAGATAATATAATATTATGCTTATGAATATTAAAATAAATATATTGAATAACATATAAATATAAATAATTTAAATATTACTATAATAATAATCATTACAATATAATATAGACAAATAAATATATTTATGATAAATTCTATTTATAAATATATCATAAAAAAACATAAGTAAAATGAAAACAGAATAAATATTAAAAATAGTGAATATAACATAAAATAATAAATATAAAATAATACAAAAGAAGAAAGTAACATGTTTGAAGGAGCGATTAATATATTTCAAAAGGAATAGTCAAGTCAGCGTATTCATAAGAAACAAAGATTGATAACTTTATGACAGTAATTTATTATACTGTGATTTCATAAGAGACAATGCAACGATTAGTATGTTAAAAGATTAATTTAAGTTCGCAACAAATTATCATCAAAAGAAGAGGTGCGTTATGTTTATTAGTGAAAAGAGATGCCTCTTTTCATAGAAGGAAAGAAGATATAAGAGGAAATATGAAATGGGATAAGAAAGGGGAAAAAAAAAAAAGAAGATTAAGAATATATTCTATGGAAGGAAGTCTTAATAATATAAGATAATTAGATTATTATGAGTTTGGTCTGGTAAGAGGAAAATAAAGCATCGAATGGAAGGAAGGAGGAATAAGGTAAAGAATCTGGGAACATATTCAGAGCATAGAATCTGCAGAATCAAACAGCAGCAGTGAGAGGTGAGAATTATATGATTTCAGGCAATAGATGTATGGTAAGTATTTCATAAGTTCACATAACACTTTTAACAAATATATTAGGATTTGTTAATATATATTTTATAAATTAAAATAATAAGGTTGATGGCATTAAGATAAGGATATTAATAAATATTTTGTGAATTAAATAATAATAAGTTGATGCACCATAATAAATTGATATTTTAATAATTAGATATGAATTCAAATAATAGTGTAATTTGTACTTATAGGTATCAATTCTAATGATGTTATTTATTTCTATGAATGTCATTTTGGAATAATAAGATTATACATATACTATTGATTTTTATAGCACTACTAATATGTTATGGGATAACTAATTATAATTATATAATACATGATTTATGATTATGCAATAATAATGCTTACTACAATTATTGAGATTTATAAGTAATAATGATTCTATTCATTCATGCACAATGATGTTAAATGGTATAATAGAATTCCATCTATGAGATCTCGAAAGACGTTTGTACTCATAAAGGAATCATTCATAGTAAATAATAGGAAGGAAACGAATAATCTTTTGGCAAGGAACGAATAATTAAATCATCTTTGATCTAATTAGATGTTATTACTGAAATTTATCGATCTCTAACGTTTCTAATGTCTCTTTGAGAAACACTTTGAATGCAAGATTTGGGTTTAAGTGCTTCCACTAAAAAGGGATCATTACATAAAGTCATGGAGTCACACACATGACAAAAGAGTTTACACATTTAAACATCTTTATATGTTAGTACAATTTGATAAACAATTTGAATTTCAAACATAAATAACAAATTACATTTCAACCATACCAAGTTTCTTCCTGAAGTGCTCTACCTTGATTCGAGAGAGAGGCTTGGTGAGAATGTCTGTAGTTTGATCATTTGTACTAATATACTCCAACTGAATCACTTTCCTTTCCACCATATCTCTTACATAATGATAGGGGATCTCAATGTGCTTAGATCAAAAAGTCCCACAAGCAAGTTACGAAGCCAAACTGCTTCTCTTGCTCCCATTGAGGCTGCAATGTATTCAGCTTCTGTTGAACTTAATACCACAGAAGATTGCTTCCTGTTACACCAGGATATCATCACAGACCTCAACCTGAAACAACATCCAGGGGTACTTTTTCAATCATCTTCTTTAGGTTCAGTAGGCTCCCTCTGAATCTTCAAGCACTTGCATCAACCTCCTGACCTCATCGTCCAAGATTGCCTGCAACACTTGCTTTAGAGAAATGGTTTCCAATGCACACCTCTGTAGAGATTTAGGGCTGCCCTCTTCAACCTCATCCCAGATCACTCTATTCTTAATAGGTTTGTGGAGCTACCAATGTCAAATCCAGATGACAGTCTAGAGCAATTCTGATCTCAACAGCTGAAGGGATCTTCTAAGCATTTAGCACCTAACTTTGCAATACAATAATCTTCACTTCTTCAGTGAGTTACAAAACTCCCTCTGAAGGTTAAATTCTTCCTCAGTGTCTCCATTCTCTTCTTCTCTTGAAAGCAATCTCTTGCACATTAAGAATAGATTACTAATAGTTCATATAACTTAACTATTTCGAAGAGAAATACCACTGCTAGAAACATACTCTATCAATGTTATAGCATTAATTATCATTATTCAACCATGCAGTACTTATCTTAATGAAGCCAGAATTCTGTACGCAGAAACTGAGGGATCAATTAATGATCACAATATCTGCTCTCTCCGCCCTTTACAGTGGTGTTGATCGCTGCTGCTCTCAATGCAGACTCTTTTCTTCGATTGCAACAGATCACACAACATTGGAGTTGAAATCTTCACGGGACTGGAACATTGTGTAAGATCATCATCTATTCTGTATAAACTCGATGACCAGACAACACAAAATATGATTCAATTATCTTATCCCAGTTTCACATAAAATATAAACGACAAAAAGAAACAAATACTTATCTCTCAAAAATCAGACACTCCTCTTCAGGTTTGCACTTTTCTTGGGATTTGTATCAATTTTTTTTTTTAATTCCTGAATGCTGATAAGCAGTAGTTGCTTCTTACATATTTCACATAAGTAGAAGTTCCTTCTAAAAAAAAAAAAAACATGTTCTCCACCAGATGTTTTGGGTAGAGATATGTAGTGAGTAAGCCAACAGTAGATTATTATCTCCAGCAACAAATACAAGCAAGCACGCACACTCCCAGGGAGTATTAGATCTCAATAGGGCGATATGCTCCGCCCTTAGCAGTGGTGTCACACAAAACCAATGACTCCTGAAGCCTGCACCAGTCCGAAAGATACACAATTTAATACTGCCCATGCACAAGAACTGATCCAGGAGAGATCATTAAGCCCGACGGGAACAAGCAACAGACGAAAAAGCTGGGCGCGAATCACATTTCACATTTCGTCCCCTTCACGACAGAGGAAGCATCAAGAGATGTCTTCAACAATCGAACAAAGCACAAATAATGTGATATTCCCATTCCTCAAAGATGTCGGCTACATTGAAGTAGACAAATTCTTCATGAAGGGTAGCCATGGCAATTTCTCAAGGAGTCGACATTAATTCTTCACCACATGGGAGATCAGGGCAGAGCGGAGATTACTCGAGGGATCACGGGAAGTCTCATTGTTCGCAGGGCCCATTCTCAACAATGATATCGACGACTCTCAACATTGAAGGACTTCTCTTGACGGCATATACTAATGTTGAAAGTTGACGAAAATGTAGCATGAAGAACTATGCCATCAACTTTCCGCTAGGCTAGGAATAGTGTTGATGGATGTTTCATTCACAAACTTCCGCCAATGTCTATCACTGATAATGTTTAAATGTCTAGATATGATTCTTCAATATTATCGATTACCATGCATCAGGGATTTTATAGAGTATTACATACTGACAGAACTCCCGCACTGATTGTAAGAGCACCGACCATGAGAATAAACACTAAATTAAAGATTCGATACTCAGGTGCTGTATACAGGGTTAGCGTCTATGGCACCACAGAATGCCACTATGTCACGGTAGCCTGAAGCAACACCCGACCTATTGGTAAGTGCGTGAGTTCAATACTACTACGAAGCCTGATCAGGAATGGAATCTCGATGATTGGCAGATGCGGCTAGAGACAAGCTTGGAGTCGTGCGACAAACTCATTCACCGAATGGTAGGTGATGCAAGCTTCAATGCAGTGGTTCTTTACTCGATTTCTTCAGGAGTTTCCGATGGCTGGTATTGTGCTGTCGCTAGTGTGTTTACCAAATGTCATCGATAATATTTCCTCTATTAAAAAATGCTTTTCCAATAGTTCCACATCGAATGCCTGGGTGGTATCGGGAGAGCTTCGTATCTCTCAATGTACCGCTAGAGACTTCGTCCAGGAGGTCGTGCCTTTCCTTCACCGTATTCTCCCTAAATGACCAATGATAAAAGGAATGCCTGATAAGAAATGAGTCGCAAGACTTCTAGTGGATGCATTGAGATATGGGATTGTGCGCCAGCAATCCAAGCCAGATTCCTCGGAGATACTCGTATAGATCGCCTTCTATAGATTCTTAAGTCGCTATGTAACCTGTGGTTTGAGTGCCGCACCAATAGCCAACAGGGAGTGTTGCGTCATACTCGGAAGAGCCCAGTGACTCCTGCGCTGATCATCACTCGCCTTTTGTGAGAGATCCTGTGTTCTGTCTCAGAACGATAGTGTTCCCTCTACCAATGAATGTGGAACCTTTAGCTGGGAAGATGTGTCGCTGTCATGGGAAGAGCCGCATCAGACCTATAACTGAGTGCCAACGCCAGAAAGACTACGTCCTCTCTGATAGCTTGGCAAGACCAATGTCCAAAATTCGTGATGATTTCTGAGTTCGCCCAAATGCCTTAATGAAGTTCGCCACCTTCTGTTATGTTACTTAGACAAATCTAATATCTTAAATTTAATCGGATCTTCCTTAACGTGGCTCTGATGCCATGTTGAAAAGATTAAATTTCTTTCAGATTATAGTCAGAATATTGAACTTGATAAATCTGAAGTTGATTGCCAAATCAATATTAAAATACTGATCATGAATTCACAAGTCTGAAAGTTTCTTAGTGGTATTCGATCTACAAGAGCAAAACATTTATTGATTTCGATGTCTGCATATTAAGATTGGGATCATCTTTTATATGTTAGGAGACCCGCCTCCAAGGGATGCGTCTCTTGAGAGGACGTGTCTCCACATGTGGAGACACGTCCGCTCAAGGGACATGTCCCTTAGGGCGCGGGTTCCTCTCACAACCGATGATAATTTGGTTAAACAATCATCGCTTAATACAAGAATGTAATACCCTTACGCATGGCGGATGTAATATAAGAATCTCGAAATTTAATCAACGCGAATTCAGAACATCAAATAAATAATTACGATTTTATACATGCATTATAAAATTCGATCATTTTACTTATTTCTGGAAATATAACATGAAGAGCATTAGATCTTATATAAGCGATGATGATGCTTTATAGCAATCATCGCTTATATCTGACCTAAGCTACAATTCATCAACACTCTCTTTTCTTCCTAACTGGCACTGGCCTTGTGTGTGAAAGGTCTGAAATGTATAAGTGTGGAGATTCCACTCCTTTGTTCTTCAACTACAGATTTAAAACATTACCAACTTTAGAATCACTTGCTATTAGTGATATACCAGCTTAATGCATAAGAAGTACAGTCTAGTTCAAAGGAATTAAGCAACATAGTCTAAAGATCAACTAAAAATGATTTGAGAGAAGGAAAACAAGCATGGCGAGAGGCTGGACATAGAACATACATCTGGAGAAATATTTAAATGGGAAAAAAACTCCAGTAAGAGTGAGCTAGAACTGTTGATGTTCATGTACAGCGTCGGTCTTTACTTCCAGCCGATATTCTTTACTTCCAGCCGATATCCTTTACTTAATGATGATAAATTAAATAATAGCCCAAGCCTTATAAGAGATCATTTTTGAAAAGGCATGATTTATTGAAGGTGCGATTTGTTTATTCAAGTCGACATAATGATTAATGAAGAGGTGCAAATAATAAAGAGTTATATTTGTTATTGGAGGCCGACCTTGAAGAGATGCGATCTTATGGAGGAGGCATGATTTTTGTTAAAGGCCGACATGCTTTTGGAAAGACATGTCTCTTCCATTCGTGGTGTATATATACTCAATGAAACCTTGTTGTTTGGCATTCATATTCAGTTCATTCAATACTCTTCATCATATCATTCTTGGTGCGAATTCTATACATATTCTTGGTGCGAATTCTATTCAAGGCAGATCGAGTTCAAGAGAAGTTCGATATCATTGTTGGCTGAGATTATCTTCATCAGATTGTCTTTTATATTGTATTAGTTTGATGTGCATGTTATTGGCCTCTATTGTAAAGGAGATTCATTTATTGTTTCAATATATAAGAGATATATTGTTGCTGGGTTTTTCTCCCTCAAGAGTAGGGTTTTCCCAGGGTATCTGCTGTGTTATTGTGTCTGATTTTGAATTAATTTTTTTGTGCACTTAATCTGATCACTAAATTTAACATGTATCAAAGTGGGTTTGAGGAGATCGTGATCAGATTTGTTTATACAGAGATATTCTATTCTCTTCTTTATATTTCTTTTGTCTATCTCTACCTTTGTCAAGATGGTGAACGGATTGAAGATTGAGGATAGACTTGAGGGAGCATCTAACTTCACATCATGGAGATTCAGGATTATGCTTACCTTGTGTGAAAATGACTTGGGTGAATTTGTGGAGTCTAGTGTTCCTGAACCTGAGGAGGAAGAAGAGAAGTTGCAGTGGGTGAAGAAAGATATCAAGGCAATGAAAATATTGGTTGATTCTGTTAAGGATCATATCGTTCCTATTGTCTCTAAATTGAAGACGGCAATAGACATGTTTAAGACATTGGAAGAAATGTATGAAATCAACAATACCAGCTGGGCACTTGCACTGAAGCAACAACTACACCATGTGAAGATGGCGAAGGGAGAATCAGTGATTGCTTACTTCATGAGGATTTCAAGTTTGAGAGATCATCTCTCAACAATTGGCCATGTAGTTGACGACAAAGACTTGACCATGCTTGCTCTCAATGGTCTTCCTTTGTCTTGAGAATCCTTCATTCAGGGAATCAGTGCAAGATCAAAATTGCCTAAGTTTGATTGTCTAAGGACAGACTGCATTCAAGAAGAATCTAGGTTGGTGGCTAGAGGCGTTGGTCAAAGTTCAAAGAATGAAGACATTCATGTTCTTGCCTCCCATGCTTCGAAGAAGAAAGGAAAAGATGGAAGGAAAGGGTTCTTCAAGAGGAATCGAGATAAGGGAAATGATGATGCATCTACCTCCAAGAAGAAGAGAGACATGTCCAAGATCCAATGCTTTAGATGTGACAAGTATGGTCACTTTGCTAAGCATTTTCCAACTAGACCTAAGCAACAAGCCATTGTTGCAAATGTTGATGATGCTTCTCCGCAAAAGGATTCATGTGAATATTTGTTCCTTTTCAACATTGCCAAGCAATGTACCTACAAATACCAACACTTGGCTGATCGACAATGGTGCTTCTCGACACATCACCGGATTTAAGGAGCACTTATCAAGTTTGGTGGAGAAAGATTCTTTTGAACAAGTTATTATCGGAGATGATGCTAGCTACTCTGTAAAAGGGATTGGGACCTCTACTCTTCATTTGGATTCCGACATTACACTTCAGTTGAGGGATGTTCTTTATGTTCCAGGAATCAAGCGCAATCTCATCTCCATTTCAGCTCTAGAAGATAAAGGATATCAAGTTGCCTTCTCAAAAGGCAAAGTTCTTGTGTGGATGGAGAATTCCAGTTTCAAGGATGCTCAAGTAATTGGTGTTAGACATGAAAGCCTCTATAGGCTATGTACGCGTCCTCTATAGGCTTTAGTTCATGATTCTTCAAATCTATGTGATCTATGGCATCGAAGATTGGCTCACCTCCACTTCTGAGCCTTACGTATCATGGAGAAGATGGTCACGGGACTTCCTAAATTCAATCAGGAGCATGAAGGAACTTGCAAAGGATGTGCTATGGGTAAGAATTCAAAAGCTCCTTTCCATAGTAGAGAAAGTAGATCTAAGTGTATTTTAGACCTTATTCATTCTGATTTATGTGGACCTATGTCTGTTCCTTCTTCGAGTGGTTTCTTGTATTATGTTTTTTTATTGATGATCACTCTAGAAAGACTTGGATTTATTTTTTGAAAACTAAAGAATGTGAGGAAGTGTTAGAAAGGTTCAAAGAGTTCAATTCTCTTGTAGAGAATCTTTCCGGTAAAAGAATTAAGATCTTCAGATCTGATAATGGAGGAGAATACACCTCTGGTAGCTTTTGAAATTTTTGTGTTGATGCTAGGATTAAGAGGGAGTTTTGTGTTCCCTATAATCCTCAATAGAATGGTGTTGCAGAAAGAAAGAATAGGACAATCGTGGAAGCAGCGAAAGCCATGATTCATGACCAGGATCTACAAACCTTCTTATGGGCAGAAGCCTCTAGGACTGCAGTAAATGTTCATAATAGAAGTCCTCACAAGGTCTTGGAGAATATGACTCCGAAAGAAGCCTTTACAGTTAAGAAGCCCGAGGTTAGTCATTTGAGGATCTTTGGATGTCCTGTTTATGTTCATGTTCCAAAAGAAAAGAGAACTAAGTTGGAACCCTTTGGCAAGAAGGGAATATTTGTGGGCTACAGTGAGACATCAAAAGCCTACAAAATATATGTTTCAGGTCAGAAGTTGATTGAAATCAGTAGAGATGTCACATTCGAGGAAGATATTGCATTTAGAAGATCCAAGGGAACTCATGTGGAGATTGACTATGATGAGCCTCCTTAGGATATGGAAGTTGACCATACTCCTGAGATTCAGAGGGAGACTTTAGAACCAAAGGAAGATGTTGATCCAGTTGAGCCCTTGGAACCTACTGATGGGCCTACCGATATTGTGATTAGAAGAAAGAGACCTCTTTGGGCTAGGCAAACTATGCAAGAGGCTGAAAGGTTCACAGCTCCTAGAGGTACATTCAGAGAAAGTAAAAGGCCACATAAGTTCTCCAGTTATGTTGCCTTGATGAGTCAGATTATTGAGTTTGAGCCTTCTAGTGTGGAGGAAGCCTTAAGTCAACAGGTTTGGAAAGATGCTATGTCAGAGGAGTACTAATGAATTCTCAAGAATAATGTTTGGGACATTGTTCCTAGACCCGAAGGCAAATCTGTGGTATCTTCGAAATGGCTCTTCAAGATCAAACATGTAGCTGATGGGAGCATTGAGAAGTACAAGGCAAGATTCGTGGCGCGAGGGTTTTCATAGAAAGAGGGAGTTGATTATGAAGAAACATTTGCTCCTATTGCTCACTATACTTTTGTCAGGACTATTATTGCCATTGTTGCATCTAGAGGATGGAAGATTCATCAAATGGATGTGAAGACAACTTTTCTAAATGGTGTGATCGAGGAAGAAGTTTATATCGAGCAACTTGATGGGTTCAAGGTACATGGGAAGGAGTCTCATGTTTGCAAGCTGAAGAAGGCCTTGTATGGTCTTAAGCAGGCTCCTCGTGCATGGTACGAAAGAATTGATCGTTACCTGTCAAGCTTGGACTTCTTGAAGAATGATGTTGACTCTAATCTATACTTTAAAGTAATTGATGGTGAAGCATTGATTTTGGTTTTATATGTTGATGATTTGATACTTACTGGAGAAGAGCACTTGATCATCAAATGTAAGAAAGAGTTGGCCTCTGAGTTTGAGATGAAAGACCTTGGACTTATGCACTACTTCCTTGGCTTAGAAGTTTGGCAGAAACTAGATGAGAGATTCTAAGTCAAGGGAAGTACACCATTGATGTACTTAAGAGGTTTGGTATGATGGATTGCAAATCCATGTCTACACCTATGGAGAACAACCTACATAAATTGAAGGAGGCTGCAACTAGTTTAGACTTGGTGGATCCTACAATGTATAGACAACTGATTGGGTCCTCGATGTATCTAGTTAACACTAGACCAGATATCTGTTATGCTGTGAGTGTGTTGTACCCAAAACCAAAATTTTTGCTTCACTAAGGCATTTTGCTTAATTGAGTCTTAATCTTGTTAAAGTGATGTCGGAAGGTCATTTTTGGGGTTTTTAAATATGGAGTTGGTGTCAATGTCATGTCAATCTGTTACTGAAGAGATTTAAGAAAAGTGAAAATCTGAAGGAAAATCATCAAAATTTTCTATCTCTGGAGAAGGAAGCACGTTCTCAAATGGGCACCCTATCTTTTAGGAGTCCAGATCCTGTTTTTAGGGTTTGTCACCTCCAACAGACATTTGTCCGGCATTACGTCAGCTTCGCAGTGAGCTATCAAGCCTGTCAAACGGACTTGTTTCGAGCAAGTTGTGGAAGATACAGCGCAAAACAAGGCGGAAATGAGAATTGGCTAACACTGGTAAAAAGCGCAGCTTTTCAAAAAGGCGCCCATCTTTTTGAGGTGTCAGATGAAGGTTTTTGACTAAATGCCACCCAAGATGTTTATCTCACATTTGTTCAAGCTTCGCGACGCATCCGTCAGTGGGTGAATCTGAGTTGCTGAAGTGCCTGAACTTGAGGTCGAACGTAGGGTCAAATCTTAGTCAAAATATCAAAGGAAAAAGCAAAAGAGCACATTTTGAGAAAGGTGCCTGAGCTTTTCAAGCCTTTAATGCTTTCTTTTTAATGATATCGGATATTCAATGTGTCCGTGTTACTTTCAGCTTTCCGTTGCCTATCTTCGTAAGATCAGAAAATGACTCAGCAGCTTGCAGTCGAGGTTTTTATATTATTTTTGTCGTTTCCAGAAATGGCCAAGTCTGGAGTGAAAAGAGCAACTTTTCAAAAAGGCACCCTTGTTTTTCACCCCTCAGATGATGTTTTCTTGGGAAATGTGCCTTTGCAGCTGTCATGCAGAATGTGGTCAGCTCCGTAGTGAACCTGAGATCCAGTCTTGAAGTTGGTAAAACAGAAGTTATGAAGGATTTATTTTTCCCTTCGTACGAAATGCAAAAGTCAAAATTTGACTAAGTCTGAGAAAAAGCGCAGCTTTTGAAATAGGCGCTTGGATTTTTGAGCCTTTAGATGTCAGTTTTATGGTATGCAGTCTCAAGGTACCTTTTGATCATTTTTTGCTTAGCTCTACGATGCACTTGTCAGCCAGTCAATCAGAGAAGTCAGTCAACCAGTGTCAGAAGATGAACAGAGGTCCCGGCAGAGGTTTTAGCTTAAATTTTCATAAAATTTGGCTAAGTCTGGAATTCGCTTAAGTGTTCAAAGTTGAATTTTCGAAAGAGAGCTGAATGGACGCCTTAACTGGAGTTCTGACTGTAGTTAGACTAAACGTTTTCTGGGTTGTCATCTTCAGTTCATATTTTGGCATGTTGAGTAATCTTTCAGTTCGCATGTCGAGTTAACTAGTTTGCATGTTCAGTTAACTATCTTGCACGTTGAGCTAACTTGATTGCATGTTCACTTAATTGAAGATTATCAGTGAATGTCAACTGAAGTTCACATGCATGGCGAATTTGGTTGCAATTGTGAAGTTTTAGTGAAGATGGCGCTTCATTGAGTGTCAACTGAAGTTCTAAAAGGGACGGCATGAGTGATGAAGCATGAATTAGTGAAGTATCGCGCATGAAGTTGTTATCTTCAGTTCTCAAAAGGGTCGCCATATTTAGGTTTGAATGATGAAGCATAAGTTAGTGAAGCTACGCACTTTCTAAGGAATGACAACTCAAGTTCCAAAAGGGTCGCTATTTTTAGCACAAATGGGTGAAGTGGCGCATTCATTCTATGTTAACTGAAGTCATGAAAGGGTAGTTATTTTTAGAGTGTTTATTTGCATGAAAATGGCGAATTTCTCATCTCAATCAAGATTGCTAACTTTAGTTATCAAAAGGGTCGCCTCAAGTTCAAGTTTGTGAATCTAAAGCAAATGTGAAGATGGGGAACTTGATAAAGATTGCTAACTGAAGTCAAAGCCGTATGAAGTTGTTAACTGAAGACTGAAAAGGGAAACCCTAATGCATGGCTCTTTAATTAGCTTATTTAAGTTTTAGTTAACTGACATGAGGTCCAATTAGAAGCCAAGCGCCATTTTTCAAGGATTCCATGCCTTATGCAAATTTCATAGATGAAATTCTATTTAACTAAGCAATGGCGTCCATTATTTCATCATCTTTAGCTTCAAAGTTCATATTCTTCTTGAGTGACCAGCAAGTTAAAGGTGCTACAGGTGTCCGAATTCAGCGTTCTTTGTAGCAACGAATTCAGATTGTGCAGAGGAAGAAGATTCTAGACTTTATTTTCACTTTGCATGTAGGTTTCATCAAGTTCCAAAAAGAGATTGGCGAATTCTTCAGAAGCAGAACAAGCAAAACTTTCTATCTTCTGTCTTATTTCTTCTATTTGTCATCTTAGGTACTTTCTTCGCATGTCAAAGAAATTCAACATATTTTCAGAATTTGGTCATCTGGGTTCGCATACTTCAGTATTTGCAGCAAAACCCACGTCTTAGATTTTTTTGAGAAAATTGCCCCGTAGCCTTCATTCTGAAGCTCTGTGCTTTTTTCCGAAGATTTCTTTGCATGTGGACCAAAATCACATCTTTTTGAAAATCAAATCATTTGGGTTTGTTCAGAATTCTGTTGTGCACAAAACCCATGTTCCAGATTTTCTCAAGAAAAATTGCCCCGGGAAGCTCTAAAAACCCCTGTAGTTCTTGACTGAAAAGTCTCTGCATGCCTAGCTAAAACTCACTTTATCAAATTTTTATTGATCTGGGTTTGCTTAGAATTTGATTCCGGACAAAACCCATGTCTTAGAATTTTTGGTGAAAATTGTCCTCTGACAGGTTATTTTTAGCCTCACTAGGAGCCATTTTAGCTTTCCGGAGAAAGTTGTTAGAACATAGCCATGTTCACAGTCAATAGGCAAGTTTTTCAGAAGGAAGTTCAACTAGACTGAATTCAAGACTAAATCGGTCTTAATTTAGGTTTTCATTAGAGCAGTTGACAATGAAGCGTTACGCTGCAAAAGGAACAAAGATTACTCCATTTACAGAGCCGCCAAAGTCACTCAAATCCCATGCCATTGTCTTCGTGAAGATGGTACCTACGCTGATCTCGAGGCTATGCAAACTAAGTTCTAGAAGCATGTTTGTGATATCTTGATGGAGATTTTGGATCATATTTCAGTAATTTCAGCTAATTTCAAGAAAGCGGCTGAAGATGTCAGAGAATGCATGCATACAATCAAGGAGAGTGACAGAGAATTGAAGAGACAGATTATTGTTTTGGACAGCGTCAAAGTGCCAAAAGACAGAGTGATTGATGAATTCTTGTTCGAGGTGTTGGACCGAGATGACTTGGAGTGATCTTCCAGTTGGGACCTACAGTTAGTTTCGAGGATAGAGTCAAGAGCAGCAGTTAACTTGACTTTCAGTTTTGAGTTCACTTGCTGACTTCACACATGCTTATCTCTTCCTTGGAATTATCTTCACAGGAGTTAGGGTTAGGGTTTCCAGTTAACTGAAGGTAGTGTCCAGTTAACTTTGCTTTAAATAAGGACGTGCATGCTTGCACATGGTCCATTTAGGTTATTTGTACCGGTTAACTGATGGTAGCTTTCGATTAGCGTATGGTTCTTCATTGGGTTTAATAATTAATCTTGCATGCATTTGCTGAGGCGTAGTTAACAGGTGATTCTAAGTTACAGCAGTGTATATAAATAAAACTTTTGCTCATTTGTAATTAACTTTGCTTGAGGAAATATATCTTTTGCTCACTCAATGTGCTCTTTGGTCTTTTCTGTTCATGTGTCTTAAGCTATTCGATTAATTGGTATACCACATAGGGTTTCATGCAATTGTAATGGTGAATTCTTTCTGGTTTGTGAATCTTTATCATTATGATCAATTGTTATGCCACATAGGGTTTCATGCGATTGGGATGATAAATCTGTTTTGTGAAGTCTTTACTATCTTGATCAAGTGTTATGCCACATAGGGTTTCATAAGATTGGCGTGGTAAATTCTTACCATAGTTTAGATAAATCTGTTTTGTGAATCTTTTATCATTACGAGCAAGTGTTATGCCACATAGGGTTTCGTGAGATTGTGATGATAAATCTGTTTTATGAGTCTTTACTATTATGATCAAGTGTTATGCCACATAGGGTTTCATAAGATTGTCATGGTAAATTCTCAAATCTGTTTTGTGCCCAATAAACTTGTCTAGATTGAGTTGATAGATGCGCCACCTTGCCTTCAAGTAGAGAATCTAAACTCGTTTATCGTCTAATAGTCAAAACCCTACTCCATTTCCTCATGCTCTGTTTTCTTGAGGAAATTGGATAGATTTAAAGTAGATAGATTAGTTGTGGATGGCGATGCGAAACGAGAAAATCTATCCAGCAGTTAGCGGTTTTCTTAACCTTGTGCCTCTTCCATTTGAGAACAAAGATAGGACTTAATTACTTCTCTTTTCACATACATTCAGAAGCACAAGCGAGGAGCCTCCTATGTTGAAGAAGAGCACTCATTGCCGGTGTGCATAGTTATAAAGCTTGCACTCCGGAGGTATTAGATTTTTCACATGTGAGTGCACTTAGTCAGTTCATGTGTGAATTGAGGCAGATACATCTTGTTGCAACAAAACATATCTTGAGATTCTTGCCTGGTACAGTTGGATATGGGTTGAGATTTTCTTCAGATGTGGATTTGGAGTTGCATGGTTATAATGATTCTGATTGGGCAGCGTGTGTCACTGATTAGAAGAGCACCTCTAGATGTTGCTTCAGTTTGGGATCTGCTATGATATCCTGGTCGCAGTGATGGTAGTCGTGTGGCATTGAAGTGCAGCCAGAGAAGCGAGTATGTACAGCTTGTATGGCATTTCGAGGGAGGCGGTATGAAAGCCCGTACTCCTTGCGAAGGTTGTTTGGACAATCAATGGAGCCTACTATCGTCATTGTGATAACTTAAGAGTTGTGTGAAGCTTTGTCAGTGCGTGTTCCGCCGACAAAACCAAGCATGTTGAGATAAAATACCACTATATCAGAGATATGGTATTGAGAAAGGCTATACAGTTGAAGTATATCAGCACTGATGAGCAGACGGCAGATATTCTCACCAAGCCTCTCTCCAGAATAAAGTTTGTGTACTTTCAAGATAAGCTTGGTATGGTGGAGAATCCAACCTTAATTGAGAAAGAGACTCAGTATCAGTGATAGCCTATAATGAGTTCTTCTTTGTGGAGAGAAGTTCCAGGTGAAATCCCTTGTTTAATGAGTTCTTCTCCGTGAGAGAAGTTTGAGGTGAAATCCCTTGTTAATGCATTTCTCTTTGAGATTTGAGGTGAAGGCCCTGTTTCCACCCTCTGAGAGAGTCATGGTGGATGTCATGTGTGTGACTCCATGACAACATCACGTGAGAGAATTCGTGATGATTTTGTTGTACTTGTGTTTCACCTTCTGGGAGACCCATGGTGAAAAGTCATGTTGAGGTGATATCTGATATCACGATGAGGTGATATTCTTCCTTTCCACATTTGGTTGTAGCCATTGTGGTAGATATCACGTTGAGGTGATATGTCTTCTGCAGCTAGAAGTATTCTCCCTAGCTGAGAGGGAGTGTTGATGTTCATGTACAGCTTCGGTCTTTACTTCCAGCCGATATCCTTTACTTAATGATGATAAATTAAATAATAGCCCAAGCCTATTTAATTTATAAGAGATATCATTTTTGAAGAGGCACGATTTATTGAAGGTGCGATTTGTTTATTCAATCCGACATAATGATTAATGAAGAGGTGCAAATAATAAAGAGTAATATTTGTTATTGGAGGCCGACCTTGAAGAGACGCGATCTTATGGAGGAGGCACGATTTTTGTTAAAGGTCGACATGCTTTTGGAAAGACATTTCTCTTCCATTCGTGGTGTATATATACTCAATGAAACCTTGTTGTTTGGCATTCATATTCAGTTCATTCGATACACTTCATCATATCATTCTTGGTGTGAATTCTATACACATTCTTGGT
>VDFB02168118.1:170832181-170917115 GCA_007258455.2 Sequoia sempervirens
TACTTGTACTTTGTGATTACCTTAGTCTTCAACTTCTTTATGCATGTCCAAAGAGATAATCTAGAATCCAAGATTATTCTTTCCTCTTCATTGAGCTCATATAACACTATATATTCTACATCCAACATCTCCTTTACCAATTTACCAATCTCATTATTTTACAAATGGAGTTAATGATATGACCTAGAATTGGGTGGTTTCTCCTATGGGAATTACTAAATGTCATGACAAATTGTTATTTAAAGAGATGTCAAAACTTCTACCACTAAAAAGAGACTAAGATCATATCCACTTCAAGGGGACTCCCTTCAATAGTCTTCAATAAGAACACAATACACTTGACATGAGGATAACAAACTAACCACTAACCACTAACCACTACCTCCTATATATACCATACTTATGACATGGATATCGTATAAGCCAACCTAACTACCTATATAAGACTATTCAATGATCATATAACTCAATTAAGGGTTATGCTAGCCATAAGTCAGCTAGAAATATCCCCATGCATAATATAGGTTAAGGGTGTTGTTACACCCTAATTGTGTAATTACTATTTACTATTGCTACATAGGGTAAATGTGAATGTAATGTGAATTTTGGTGATGAATAAAATGTGCTTGCACTTTGTTATCAAATGAATTATGAATGAATGTTATCTCATTTAATGAAATGTGAAGAAATGCATACATGTGAAATGGATGGTTATTGAATTGATATTCTAACTTTGGAGATGTATTATGTGTATGCATATTTTGTTGAACAGTTGACTACCTTGGGCATATGTTAGTGGATGCAAGTATATGTTCAATTCCTCCAAGCAGAGGGGAAGTATCACTAAGGAGAAGATCTTGGTCGAGTAACCAATAACGTAACCTATCTGAGCTTACACACACGCACAATAGAATAATTGAGTCAAGTTATTCTATGGGAAGTTGGTAAGTCATCCTTAGTTAATGTGTCTGCATTAGTAAGAGTCTTGTTTACTATTGAGTGCATTATTGGGTGATGTTTATAATATGTTTGAGCTTGTGAGTTCTTTCCTTGTTACTATACTTGTATTGGTGAGTAGAACGCACATGGAATATGTATATGTACATGTATGCACATCGATGATAGACCATTCACACGAAGGAACACATACATAAGGGTACATAGGTAGACGTACCTATGCACACTTATGGACGAGTTGCTTATGTGCATGGAACTATCAAATGGACCTAATAACATGTATATGTATATAAATAGATATATCACACGTAGGTGCTTATCAATACAATAGTAATTGTGTATGACTTTTGCATGAATAGAATGTGTATATATATATATAAAGTATATACATATATCCATATGTATATATGTATCGATGTATGTGTATGATGGCAAACAGACATGCCATATGAATGTATCAATATATGTATACATACGTATACATGTACATAGAGGCATATATTTATATATACATATTTATGTGTACACAATCGATATATTGTTATTATTATGTGATTGCTATTTTGGTTGTATTTATTTGTATATTGAATGTATACATACTATATTGGCTTATGATATATATGAATATATACTAACATATATATATATATGCATATACATACATATATATATGTGTGTGTGTGTGTGTATTTTTGTGTTGATATACATATATATATATATATATATATATATATATATATATATGTATATGTAAATATATGTTATATATTTAAAAGTGATTATATGCTTTGAAGTCGATTATCATTAGAAAAGCTTTAAGGTTGATTTGTCGACTTAAACAAAGGTCGGGTATATAATCCTCATGGATATATTTTAGAGGTTGAATGTTACACATGTTGCCCACACATAAAGGACAAGTAATCTACAAATAAAATCGCAACCATTAAGTCAATATGAGGAATGAGACTTGGTCGATGCCTTGTGTGGAATATCTTTGACTTTGTAAACTTTAAACCGCCTTGTCATTGAGTAAATATCAACAACGAATAAAAGCATGCAAGGATATGTTTTAGCAAGTCGAAGAACTAGTCAAATTGATTTATAAGATGAATCGACTCATAAAATTCTAAGTTGACATAATGCTAAATGTTGCACTTTTGACCTATTGACTGATTCAAACAAGTATTGAACCATACCAACTGTAGAAGGTTTTTGTTGCCTTAGCACCACCTTATGAATCCTACTTGCTATAGATGTTCATTGTGAAGACAATTCAAATATGACATTTTCTATCATGTGCTGATTTGAAATGGTCTTATGTTGTTGTCAATTAGTGAGGTCAACCTGTAGCTTTATTTAGCTAAGTATGCTCTTATTTTTGTGCCACCGTTTAGCTAAGTTGAGTGAGTTGTTATGCATGGATATTGTTGTCAATACTCATGCCTATTTTGTAGGATGAGAAATCTCTTTTCTGTTGTATAAATAGTGGAGTTGAACTCTCATTTGGGACACATTGTGCTCAACATTTTATACACTTATTCTATTATATTTTGAGTGAGAGCTTTGAGTATTTGTGAGAGTATAGTCTATTGAGTAAAGTACATTATCAACTTGAGAGATAGAGGTGTATTGTGGCTACACTTGAGAGATCAAGGTTAAGCTAGTTGTTGTTTGGGAAAGTTGAATTGTATTCAATCAATTGGATAAGCGAAAATAGGCATGAGGATAATTCTCCTTAATTTGTCTTAGCTTTTGAAATATTGTTTTATGAATGATTTAATTAGTCTATTGTGAATGCTTGCATTTAGGGGGGAAATGGTATTTCTTTGAAAAGGAATTAGAAGTTGTTTATACTATTTGTGCAATGCTTGTATGTACTCCATAATAGGAGGATTACGTTTTTCATAAGTACTACATACTAGATATGATTAGACATGTGTAGCTTAAGTGTTGCTCGTAGCTAAGCTATTTGATTATAATAGATAGCTAGTGGGTTACTCCAGGGATTGTGAGTCCAATGAAGGGAGGGAACTTTTACATTTGCTTTAAAAGTAGAAATGCCCTAGAGTATGTGGGATTAATGATAGGGTAATCTTGGGGTAAGAGATTATCCATGAGAGGGGTTACATTTGCAAAGATTATAGTGGCCTCAAGTCAAAACGAGCTTAAATAGTGTAAGTGAATGTTGACCTTCACTCAAAGTATTGAGTGAGAACACTTTGGACAAAGTAGTGTGATTGCCTTTGGCTCCACTATCAGTTCACTATGCCCATGTAGTGCATGCTAGTTGCAGATTGTAGGGTTACAATTTCTAGTCATGTAGGGCACACATTAAGCTCAATGTGGTTTGTTGTACAAGGTTACTCAACCAATCTCTTCGTCGAAGGGTAGGGCCATCTATCTATTGTAGATGTCTAGGGGACCACATGAGTTTGTGGTTTGTAGAAAAGCGCTTGAGTGATGCTTCTCTTCCTCAGCAAGCGACAAAAGATAAAGGTTTTGAAAGGCGGATCCTGGACCATCTATATCTTATGCTCTAAAGCTCAGTTGAGCTATGTATGTAATTGTGTACATTCTTGGAATATTGTAGTTTGTGAAATTATTATATTGAAATGGAATCCTTATTGTATATTGTTATGGCATCTTTGTTCATATATCCTCAATAAAGAAAAGAAAAATTTTATTGCAATGTTTTGTTACATAGTTTATTTACTCGCACAATGAAAACTTAGGAAAATTTTACTTCATTGAAGGGTTGTCATGTTACATGTGGTATCAGAGCTACCAAGTTTAACTTTGGAACCTATGAGCTCAACATTCTTTATGTCCAACGTTATCTAATGTTTGAAAATTCTTGTACTAGGATGGTGTGTCTCAGATTAATGGCTCGAAAGTCAGTAATTAGAAACGAGTGCTACCTCAAGGCCAAGAAGGAAAGAGAGGCCATTGTTAGAACAATTGAGGGTACTAACTATGATAATTTCATCTAGTTAAGAAACACTAAAACCTTCAATCACACACTTTATTGGATCAATGATGTGAAGAGAAAGATGAAGATGGAGGTCAAGTACAACTACCTACCTTCCATTGAACCAGAGAAGTCTAAGTCATTATCACTTTCCAGGGATATGCCCTTGAAAGGAAGTGTCAGTCTGGCATTTATCTTTAGGGACCCTAGAGTTCTTCCAAAGGTGAAAGTAATTTTAATTTCCTCGAGTAACGAGTCTGAGGGATATGTACCTCATAACTACATATCAGATGACAAATCTGAAGGCTATTATCCATTTTGGGATAGGTGTGAACAAATGAGAGATGAGCAACAATCTCAATCTACATAGGATTTACTCCATTAAGTTATGTGTTTGAGAGTGAATCTGAGGGATACTCTCCACTCAACTATTTGAATATTCACTCCATGTAATCAAAAAGGATATTGAGATCCTTATGAAATGAATAAAATCGTGTGCTTATTGAAAAGTGTGTGCTTGATCTTATGTGGAATTATTTATGTGCGAATGAATGTCATTTTAATGTTTCCCATAAGATAGTTGATAACATGATTTAATCTAACATGGATACACATTCGGGTAAAATCCGTTCATGTGAAGATGGTGAGGACACAAACCAATCCTGGTGGAAGCTAAGAAGTTGGGCAAGGACTACTAGGGGTCGAAGGTAGACTTGACCAAAACTTAGCAAGGTTGGAAAACCTTAGGCAATAAAGGGTAAAAGCTAGCGTTGAGAATGAAGTTCCCATTAATGAGAATGAGGGAGAAAAATCTTCTCATGGGCGTGATGAAACTCGTGATTAGAAGAGGGAAAAATCACCTATTCCATCTGAGGAAACAAATACGAAGCATATGGCTTCCAAACTTTCTAGAGATATGGAGAAGATTACCCCACCCAAGTTTGAGGGAAGTGCCAATGGAGAGGAAGTTGAGGCTTGGTTAGTTCAAATGGAGAAGTATTTTGAGATTCAGAATTATAGTGAGGTTGACCAAAGCCACATGGGGTGCATATCAGTTAGTAAGAGAAACCTCTAATTGGTGGATGAACAAAAAGATGGAACTCAATATTAACTCATGGAAACTGACATGGGGAGATTTTGTTGAGATTTTTCATAAGATATGGTTGCCCCAACTCTACTATGACCAAAAACTCATGGATTTCCAGAGTTTGAGACAAGGTAATATGTTGGCCAATGAGTATTGGGAGAATTTTACCCAACTTCTACATTATGTTCCTATATATCAAAAAGATGAACACTTTTGCATAAGAAAGTTTATAATGGGACTTAACAGCCAGATCGAAGGAGAGGTAGATATGCATGATCCAACAACTATGGATCTTGTATATGAGAAAGTGGTTAAACAGAAGCAAAAGCTTAAGGCTATCTCTACCCATTAGGAAAATAAAGACCGTAAGAAGGTTGTCGAAGTTCCAGAAAAGCCAACTCCAAAGAAGGTGGAAGTTGCATAAAATATACCCAAGCAAGGGGAAAAAGGATCCTGCAATGGTGGGAAAGAGTCAAAAATGGAATGGAAGAGAAATGGTTCTAGTGGAGGGAATACCAACAATGCTAGTGGAAGCGCTAGTAAATTTGGGGAACTCGCAAGGAAGAGAGTACCATATTTATGATGTTTTACATGTGGAGGAGACCACTTTGCTAGAGAATGTCCCAATAGGTCTTTTGGGTCACAATCTTATGGTAATCCACTACCTACCCAACAAGAGATGTTCCAACAAAAGATACATGCAATTGTGGATGATCATCAGGTGGAGTATCAAGTAACTCCAATTGAAACTCTAGGTATTTTATTTGGCTTACCCATTTTTGTTCTTATTGATACTAATGCAACAGAGAATTTCATTTCACCTAGAGTAGCTAAGCAATTATCTAGAAAGGCTGGACATATGAAAACGTCATGGGATGTAGAGTATGCAAACTAGACAAGAGAAAAGGTGGAACATTGTTTGTTCGAGGCTAGGATAGAGCTACCTTGTTTTTCTACAAAAGTAAACCTATATTTTGCACCTTTAAGATCTTATGATGTTATCTTAGGTATGAATTGGCTATGGAGGCATAGGGTTAAGGTAGATTGCCATGTAAAAACTATAGAATGCTTAGATGATCCTTGTAACCGAGTGAATTTTCAAGGGATGCCTAGAGAGGTCAAGATTCATCAAATCTCTGTAATGAAACTATTAAGGGTTGAGAAGAAAGGGTGTAAACTCTTTGCAGTCAAGATTGAAGAACTTGAAGAGAACCTTGATAACTTTGGGTCACAAAACTTCCAAGATATTGAAGAGGGTGAAATGGATGAAACTGGAATGTCAGACATGGAAAGGTATCCTATATTGAGAAATTTTTTGGATGTGTTTCTAGATGAGTTACTTGGGTTGCCACCGAAAAGGATACTTGATTTCTCTATATATATAGTACCAGGGTCTGAACCTATTTCCAAGGTGCCCTGAAGGATGACAACAATCGAGCTAATGGAGCTTAAGGCACAGTTGTATGAACTGTTGTCTAAGGGGTTAATAATACCAAGTGTTTCCCCTTGGGGAGCATCAGTGATCTTTGTGAAAAAGAAGGATGGTACTTTGCATTTATGCATTGATTATCACATGCTTAACAAAGCTATAGTGAAGAATAAGTATCTGTTGCCACACATTGACAATCTTTTGATCAAATGAGGGGAGATGTCGTATTCTCTAAAATAGATTTGATATCTAGCTATCACCAATTGAGGATTAAGGATGAATACATCTTCAAAATTGCATTTAGAACTAGATATGGACACTATGAGTTCACAATTATACCCTTTGGTTTAACAAATGCACCTGCAACATTTATGAACCTGATGAATAGCGTATGTAGGGATTGGCTAGATAAGTTTGTCTTGGTTTTTCTAGATGAAATCCCAATTTATTCTAAGGATGAGGAAGATCACTATAGACATTTGGAGATAGTCCTACAATGGTTAAGACAACATAAGTTGTATGGTAAACTGTATAAGTGTACCTTCTTTCAAAGAAGAGTGCATTACCTAGGGCATGTGATCTTTGCAAACAAAATCTCTATGGATCCGGCTAATATCAAGGTAGTGCTTGAGTGGCCAGTACCTAAGAATGTGTTTGAGGTAAGAAGTTTCATGGGTCTTGTAGGGCATTATAGAAAGTTTGTTGCAAACTTTTCTAAGATCGCCTTTCCAATTACTTCTTTACAGAAGAAAGGGAAGAAATTTTAGTGGACTGAGAAGTGTCAAGAAGACTTTGACCTACTCAAAGAGAAGTTAACTACTATTCCGATCTTGAAAGTACTTGATCCTGAAGTCAACTTTACTATTATCACAGATGCATCTAGGGAAGGCTTAGGAGGTGTGCTAATGCAAAATGGGTAAGTAATTAATTACAAATCTAGAAAGTTGAAACCTTATGAGCAAAATTATGCATTGCATGATTTGGAGTTAGTAGCTGTGGTTAATGCATTGCAAATGTGGAGACATTACTTGTTAGGGAAACCCTTTGAGATGAGAACTGGTCATCATGGGTTGAAGTATCTATTCACTCAACCTAATCTGAATGCTAGATAAAGAAGATAGTTAGAGTTAATAGTTGATTATGATCTCAACATCAGTTATATAAAAGGGAAGGAAAATTAGGTTATTGATGCCTTGAGTCGAAGACATCATATTGATTCAATAGTGACAATTCAAACCGACCTTAAAAGACAAGTGTTGCAAAAATGAAAAGAGGATGAGTACTACTTGCAAGTCAAGCAAGCACTCACTAGCAATTTGCAAGATTTTAGGTATGAAGAGTTTCATTTCGAACCTAATGGATTACTTAGATATAAAGGGAGAATGTATGTACCTGATGTAGAAGAGTTAAGAAATTTGGTATGGAAAGAAGTACATGAAGCACCTTACTTTGGACACCTTGGAGTGACAAAAATAGTGGTAGATGTGAAGCCATTATATTTTTGGAAAGGGATGAAAGGAGATGCTGCTAGATTTTTGGCTAGGTGTGTTGAATGTCAAAGGGTGAAAGCGAAGCATCATCATCCTGCAAGCTTGTTATATCTGCATGACATACCAGAGAGGAAGTGGCAAGTCATAAGTATGGATTTTTTGCAAGGATTGCCTATGTCAAGAAATAAGCACAATGCCATTCTTGTGGTAGTGGATAAGCTTACCAAAGTACCACATTTTATACCTGGGAATCTAACTGATGGAGCACTTGTCATAGCAAGGAAATTTGTGCTAGAAGTGTTTAGGTTGCATGCCAGGATTCCTGAGAAAATTATCTCAAATAGGGATGCAAGAGTCACTTTGAGGCTTTGGCAAACCTTGTTTTCTGCACTAGGGACTCATCTGAATATTAGCTCAATATATCATCCAAAAACAAATGGACAGACTGAAAGGGTAAATGAAGTATTAAAAGACCTACTTCAGATGTATAGCATGGATCATCAGTACAAGTGGGAGGACTACTTGCCTTTAGTAGAGTTTGCTTATAACAATTCTTACCATTCTATGATAAAGATGGCTCCTTTTGAAGCGTTATATATGGTTGAAAGTTGCAAACTCCTATAAGTTGGGATAAACTTGAGGATATAGTAGTCTTGGGCTAGAGATGTTGGTGTAAATGGAAGAGCAAGTGAAAATTGTTAAGCAAAGGTTGGCTGAAGCTAATGGCCAACAAAAAAGCTATGTTGATGCTAAGAGAGTGCCCCAAAATTTTATTGTAGGTGAAAAAGTGTTGTTGAGAGTGAAATCTCACAAGAGCTCCATTAAATTTGGGAAGTCTTCCAAGTTATCCCCACGTTATGTAGGACCTTTTGAGATTCTTGAGGAAGTGAATCCAATAGCTTATCGAATTGCATTACCACCTGCTCTTGCCAGAATGCGCGTCTTCCATGTGTCCTACCTAAAGAAGTATATACTAGGTGATAATCATGTGATTGATTGGAATAATTTATAGGTACAGGACCCCAGAGTGGTAAAACTCAAGTCCATCAAGGTGCTCGGAATTTGTAAGCTTCACTTGCGTAACAGGGAGGTTTTGCAATGCAAAGTACAGTGGGACCAGTATGTAGAAGACTCAACCACTTGGGAGGATTATGCTGAGATTCAAAAAAAGTTTTCTCATGTATTAGATGCTTTTGAGAATGCTTATAAATAATATGTTGATTGTTTGTTTTGTTTTATGTTGCTACATAAAATCATCAGGGACGATGATTCACAAGGGGGGAGTATGTTACACCAAATTGTGTAATTATTATTTACTATTGCTACATAGGGTAAATGTGAATGTAATGTGAATTCTGGTGATGAATAAAAATGTACTTGTACATTGTTATCAAATGAATTATGAATGAATGTTATCTTATTTAATGAAATGTGAAGAAATGCATACATGTGAAATGGATGGTTATTGAATTGATATTCTAACTTTGGAGATGTATTATGCGTAATGTTTATTTTTTTGAATATATGACTACCTAAGTGGGCATATGCTAGTGGATGCAGGTATATGTTCAATTCCTCTAGGCGGAGGGGAAGTATCACTTAGGAGAAGATCTTGGTCAGGTAACCAGTAATGTAACCTATTTGAGCTTACACACACTCATAGTAGAATAATTGAGTCGAGTTATTATATGGGAAGTTGGTAATTCATCCTTAGTTAATGTGTTTGCATTAGTAAGAGTCTTGTATACGATTGAGTGCATTATTAGGTGATGTTTATCGGTTTGAGCTTGTGAGTTCTTTCATTATTACTATGCTTGTATTGGTCAGTAGAACGTATGTGGGATATGTATATGTACACGTATGCATGTCGATGATAGACCATTCGCATGAAGGAACACATACATAAGGGTACATAGGTAGATTTACCTATGCACACTTATGGGTGAGTTGCTTATGCGCATGGAACTATCAAATGGACCTAATGAAATGTATATGTATATGTATAGATATATCACACGTAGGTGCTTATCAATACAATCGTAATTGTGTATGACTTTTGTGTGAATTGAATGTGTGTGTGTATATATATATATATATAAAGTATACACATATATTCATATGTATATGTGTGTGTGTATATATATATATAAAGTATACACATATATTCATATGTATATATGTATCAATATATGTATACATGCATATACATCCACATAGAGGCATATATTTATATATACATATCTATATATATATGTACACAATTGATATATTGTTATTATTATGTGATTTCTATTTTGGTTGTATTCATTTGTATATCGATTGTATACATACTTTATTGGCTTATGAGATATATGAATATATATTAACACATATATGTGTGTGTGTGTGTGTCAATATACATACACACACACACACAGACATATATATATATATATATATATATATATATATGTTATATATTTAAAAGTGATTATATGCTTTGAAGTCGATTATCATCAACAAAGTTTTAAGGCTGATTTGTTGACTTAAACTAAAGTCGAGTATATAATACTTGTGGTTGTATTTTAGAGGCCGGATGTTACACATGTTGCCCATGCATAAAGGATGAGTAATCTGCAAAGAAACTTGCAACCATTAAGTCGATATGAGGAATGAGACTTGATCTACACCTTGTGTGGAATATCTTTGACTTAGTAAAATTTAAACTACCTTGTCAATGAGTAAATATCAACAGCGAATAAAATCATGCAAGGATATGTTTCAACAGGTCGAAGAACTAGTCAAATTGATTTATAAGATGAATAGACTCATCAAAGACTAAGTCGACATAATGCTAAATGTTGCACTTTTGTTATTGACTAATTCAAACAAGTATTGAACCACACCAACTGTAGGAGGTTTATGTTTCCTTGGTGCCACCTTATGAATCCTACTTGTTGTAGATGTTTATTGTGAAGACAATTCGAATATCACATTTTCTATCATGTGCTGATTTGAAATCATCTTGTAGACACTGAAAAATGTCCTAAATGATATTATGTACTCAAATCAAGTATACTAACATCATTTCCTCTTGAAACCCATCCTTTTTTCACTTAATTGATTAAATTAGCCTAGTTATTTAATTAATTGTCTCATTTGCATCTATTAAAATAATTAATTTAATCGGGTCAATTCACCCCTTTACATGCTAACATTTCATCTCATTAAATTAAATAAATCAAACTATTTAATTTAATTCTCTAAGTCTTCTTATTAAATTAAATAACCTTAAGTTATTTAATTAAATGTCATCTCACCTTTCCCCATTCATTAAATCATTTAATTTAATGAATATCATCTAATTCTTCTAATCCCCCTAATTGTATGATTAAACCCTTATTTAATTAGATATTATCTAATTAATCTAATTCACCCCCCACTTGCAGAGGAATATTCCTCCTTTGCACATTCCTCCAAAAGGGGAATATTCCCTCCCCTTTTGCATAATTAAACTTTGTTTTAATTTGCAAAATATCATTTTTCCTCACCCATTAGAATATTCCAAAGAATATTATCTCTCCTCCAATCATTTGAAAATGAAATATTCTCACTTAGCCTCATATGCAAGTTAACTTGTGACTTCTTGTGCAAGTTAACTTTTGACCTCTTGTACAAGTCAAAAGTGTTCTTATTTGGAAGGAATGAGAACCCTTGATTAAATCTCATCTTGCATTCTCACCCGTTGATGAGAATCCATGATCCAGGCCTCCAATTTTCTCCATCCTTGATTGTTGATTAGCTTTTTCAATTTCAACCCTCCATTTATCATTTGCTTTCCTATAAATAGATCTTTATTTGGAGACAAATGGATCCATCTTTCTAAGAAAACTTATGTTGTTGAAATCACTCACACTCACACTCATACTTTACACACATTTAACATATTTTAGTTTAAATTAGTTGCATATTAGCTTAGCTTTCATTAATGGATTCCATAATGCACCCATTTAGCTAATTAGATAATTAGGGTTTGAATCTTTTTAGTTTAAATCTCATTTAGATTAGCTTAACAATTACATATCTACATCTTTTAGCATAAAATCATGTTAGATTAACTTTTGCATCATACTCATTTTAGCATAAATCATGTTTTCATTCACATCTCACAACCATTTCATTGATTCTCTTCAATATAATCGATTGAAATAAGCTCATTGATCATGAGATTGGGAAATGGTTGTCGTTACACATCAATGCAACACCACTCCCAAAATGGGATAAATTTTAAATGGGTCAGAGTAGACATTTTAAATGCTTTCGTAACTTAAGAATGTTTTGTTTTAATGAATTTTTAGTTTAACTTCAATTTGATTGATCCTATTTAGATTGAGTATTAGTGGCTTCGTTATGCTTGATTCTTCATGGATCAAGCATAATCAGCCCATACTAATATCCTCATTCACATTTTGGCGCTAGAAGGAGGGAAAAATTGATCAAATTTAATCAATCTCTATCTTGAATTTCGTTGTTTTTTACTTTTGTAGGAAACGACACCCAAAAGAATTTTAGCAACATACTTTGATGGGAATCACCATAAAGCGATGCCATTGTCATCCAAAACAATGATGCCTATTAAATACACTGACGCTGATTAAACAAATGGCGACGCTAATACTTTCTAGAGGTATCAAAGATTTGTAAATGATGATGCTTGACCAAATGGCGAGACTATCATGCTCACTATTTTCTTTGCGGAGCGACACCCAACTTCACTAGAGTGACGCTATTGTGAACAACGATGCCCAACCCTAGTAAGAATTTTAACAATCATTTTTAAGCATGTGTTTTAAATTTTTTGATTCATCATATTACTAAAATGCCTCTAATGTTGTTTTGGTTTTTAGACTAACAGAGTTTTGCAGGATTGGACAATGCAAAGCTAAAGTGAAGAAGCATTATCATCTTAAGGTCTCATGATTGTAACAAGCATTTAACACTTTGGGGTAATTATAACCCGATTTCTTATGTTTTTTATTTTATGCTCTAGGACCTCACTAAATTTCATTTGGGTTTAAAATGAACGCTCAAACGGGACTAAAATTGAACCCTTATTTCATCATTGTCTTTTGGGTTTAAAATTGAACAAGGCAACTTAACATTTCATTTGGTGCATAAAATGAATTCATCTTAGCTTATTCGGTAAAATGAATGAGTGTTTTCTTTACTATGACACACTTGTAGTGCATATCCAATCCCCTTGCACTTTGTGCAATCTTGGGTGAAGAGAAACACTCCAAGTGTACTTCGTTGTTTGTGTGCACTTATAATACGTATCTAATCCCCTTGCGCTTTGTGTGATCTTGGGTGAAGAGAAATACTTAAGTACACTTGTATGCTTTGTGTCACCCTTAAGAGAGGACTTAATATGAGATACACACCGCAACGAGAAACTCATAGGCAAGTTCTTGCAAGCACGTTTATCGATGAGCTTTATTAAAGGTTGGGAAATCATGAGAAAGTACCTTCTATCCTGGATTGTGTAACATACTATACCTAGTACCATGCCTTAAGTGGAACGAGAATGTTAGTAAGAGCCTTAAGTGGCAAAGCGGGTGTGTATACAGTTGGGAGTTCTCGATTTGTTACTAAGAACCAAATTATTTAGTTACCAAAAATCCTTAATGCTTGTTGGTGCAAGAATGGTCGTTCTGAAGCTGCCCCACATTTGTACTTTTCATTGTTGAAATAAAAAAATCCTTAGGATCTTAGGATTTTTAGGATTTTGAGATTTCTTGGTCCCAAGAAGTGTGTGTCGTGGAGGGGAGCTAGTGTCACCAAATCTCTAACTGTTCACATTGTCTTAGTGTTTGGAGAAATCTAAGTGGGGATTCAACAAGTATGGCCATTTCAACCTAGGATTGTAAATGCTTGTGAGTCAGTTTAATACTTTGATTGGTTACAAAACATTACAAACATTCACAATCTTCCTAAAAATTTCAAACCCTTTGGTCTAAATATGGATACTTTTTGAAATAGCCTTGATATTAAGGCTTGTCCTAAGGATTTCTATCCTTAGAGATTTCTAAATATCTTGAATTATATCTCAATCCATATTTTCCAAAGTTAACATAGGAGACTATGGCTTGAACTTCATCTTTTTCACAAATGGACATTGTGAAATTTATGATGTTTATGACATAGACATTTAGTTTGGAACTTAATCAAGACAAGTGTTTGTGGTAAAATAAATTTACTTAAGCAACATAAATTGATAATTTGAACCTCACATGACTATTTGGAGACCGATTGCTCCCATTGAACAACCTGATCTTGAAGGTGCTATCATGTGCAACCAAAATTTGAACTCATTAACGAAGAACAAACCGATATCATTAGTACTTTGAGAAGCTTCACCTTTGAAACAAAAGAAACACCCGCTCATTGGAGAAATGTCACAAACATCTTAGATGAAGAAGAGGAACAAACTGATATTGAGGTTGGAAGGCCCATATTACCACCACCTGTGTGGCAATAAATTTCCTCTTTTCTTCCATAGACATAGACTTCTCTAAATGATCTCACACAAAATCAAAATCCCCAAAAGAAGGTCTATAGGTCATCACTCCAAACTTAGGCATCGTAGTTCAAAAGCAATCAAAAACCACATTTTGGCACTCTACCAAAAGACAAACAAGTTGTTAATAAATTTGTATGAGCACACACTAAGGAAACATATAGACATGTATATGTTCTTTATGGGTCAAAATATAGGTCTTTTACATGATAATCAACCTATCTAAAACATTGGGTCTTTAGGATTTGGAAACTTTAGAGGTCTAGCATGTTTCTCACTACCTTGGTCTTGTCAAACAAAGGTTCACTTTAAGTCAACATTGGGTCAAACACTTCATTCACCCCTTCATCAAAATTTCACCCTTTACTTCACCATACTTTACAAAAATTTTGAATACACCAACACTTATTGAATTAAAACATCTATCAATAAAGAAAAGAAATTTTTTATTGCAATGGTTTGTTATATAGTTTATTTACTTGCACAGTGAAAACTTAGGAAAAATTTACTTCATTGAAGGGTTGGAATGCTACAGGTGTAACATTCCCCACCCCTTAAGATCAATAGCCCCCAATTTTGACAAAATATAGATGCTTATGAAGGAACACTTCATCCTCCCATGTCACATCTTCACTAGTAAAATTTTTCCAGTTGTTCTACTTTGTGATTATCCCAATCTTCAACTTCTTTCGATGTCTCTCAGAATGAATGTAAATATATCTATTAACTACTAATTTGTAGACATAATTTGTTGATCCAAGTGAATTGTGGAATAATAGTTACCCAAATGGTAAATGTATTTGTCTATGATAGATAAAGATTAGGTAAGTCTCTAGATTAAGAGATTGTTGTTTTCATACATATTCTCTATGATAGATATAATAAATAAACATGTGTAGTGTTGGGACTCAATATCCTATTGTTATTTTTTCTTGAGTCCCTTCCTTTTATCTGCCTATGGAGTATGACCCCTTGTCGATAAAAAAATTGATATATTCTATGTGGGTTATCATGTTGTGTTGTGCTCTTGGCTTGTGGTTTTCCCTTCTTTTCACCTTGGTCAAGCACACAATTTAAATAATAAGAATATTTCTAAGTCAAACATGGTTTAAGGTGCAAGGAAGGTATCGAATGTGTGAAGGAAGGTGGGAAACATGAAGGAAGGAAGTAAGAGGTATGCATCAGGTCCAACACCCAAGGCTTGACAAAGGGAAAAGTTTGACACGAAAAATTATTTATCTAACCCTCGCTGACTTCCCTATGCTTTGTGAGGGGTATGATATAATTTTAATTCCAAAGCATGAATACCATTGGCATGGGATATGTGTTCACATGCATGTGGTGAAAGTTCCTAATATGCATGAAATCATCAAAAAATAAAGAATGAAGCCTACAATGCTTCTTTTCAACATGTAAGTGTTGCACACGCCATGCCTACCCTCTCCACCTACTATAATTCATGTCATTCATTCACATAGTGAGCATGTTTTATTATTATCATCCTCCTTCCATCTAGAGCACCCATTTTGGTGGGATTGATCTTGAGCCATAGATTTTGAAAGAGCTATAATACAAAAATTTAGGGTTTTTCCCCTATGGTGTATGTAACATTTTTTGTGTCATTTAAAGAGGTTGTCACTGTGTGGTCTCTTGATACCAAGAAATATTATAGGGCATTTAGTAATGCCATAATCTAGTTTGCTAAGAGATTGCATACCAAAAAAATTGAAGAAGACTAGTATTGTAATTGGATTTTATGTTGCAGAATGTCTCCATTGCACTATGTATGTATTTAGGAGGGTTTCTTAGACACATATAGGGATTTTCCCTTGCCACTTGCTAGCATGAATGTAATATTGAGTTAGATCAATGTGAAAACATTATGCAAAAATTGCAAGGATTGTAATCATCTTTCTCACTTTTTGTTTGAATATATGTAATTCTATCTAGACTATAACAAGGTTTCATATCCATTGGTGTATGTTAATGCATAACCGATTTTGTTGCCTAATAGATAGGCACTGATTTGGGACCATAATCTAGTCTCACATCATCAAATAAAAAAATTTTAACCAATAGTTTAGTTTAGGTGGTCCTTTTTGTGCATCCATGACTGTCAATATAACTAGGTAATAATTCTCAAGTGAGCATTCAATAGATATATTTTATGTGGGTCATGGTTGCACAATCGTATAAGATATATAGGGATTATATGCAACCAATTACTCGTGGATGAAATTTGGGTTTATTTGTCCATTTTGTTTGCTTCAATATGCGTTAAGGCATACCCCTTGGAGTTCATCCTCCTAAGTCTAAGTTGAGTCGAACAAAGTGTAGGAGAGACAACTCACTCTCGTAGAGTTGGCCTTAAACCCTTAATTATTCTTTTGATGAATTGATTTCACCCACATGTTGAAAACCTTGGCCTTGTGAGTGAGATTTGGTTCTAGGGAGTGGAGTAGGGTTTTTGCAACCTAACATTTATAAGTGGCCAAAGAAAGAGAAGTATGGAATTTTTTTGGTTCAATCTTGTTGGAGTAATTAGGACTTCACTTGATAATTAATTAATCATTAATTAATTATTAATTCCATTATTACTTTATTCACTTAAGCTAAACTTAGGAGCACTTTTTATTATTATTTTGAACTAAATTTAGGACAAGTGGTCTCATTGCATGAGATTAGAACACTTGTCACTATCTAGTCAAATCCTCATCCAGGGTTTTCTTTTGTATGCTTTATAAAGCTTGCACATTCATTGTAATAATTAAAATTCAAAACCATTCAAGTTAAAATACATTGCATATATTAGTGCTCTTATGGATTCAATCTTTTCTCTCTTGGTTGCATAGTAAATCATTTGCTTTGATCTCTTGCTTATGACAGGCATTTTGGTTGCAGGGATTTCTAGGAGCTGTGGAGTTCACTATCAACTCCAACATGGCAACAAAGCTCCAGATTTGTAGCTTCCTATCTATTTTTAAGAGATCTAACCTTGAGGGAAAAATCAACTCATCCTAGGGCAAAATGATCATCACCATTGCGTCCAAAATGGTAAAAAACCCTTATAATGCCTATTGTTTGATCAAATTTCGTGAAGTTGAAAAAAAAGCAAAAAAAAAAAGCTACTTGAGATTCACACATAAGAATTTGTATGACTGTATGATCGTACAACCATGCACGTGTACCCAAGTGCCATCACTTCTCAACATGTACACAAGTTTTTAAAATTATTCTGGTTTTTAATTTTTTTTGTAACATGTCAACCGTTCACTAAAGTAATTTTCCTAAGTTTTCACTTTGCGAGTAAATATACTATGTAACAAACCATTGCAATAAAAATTTTATTTTATTTATTGAGAACAAATGAACATAGATGTCATAACAATAAACAACAATGATTCCATTCCTATATAATAAATTCTCAATTAAAATATTTCCAAGAATGTGTACAAAGTACATACATAGCTCAATCGAGCTTCAAGCAATAGATATAGATAGTCCAAGAACCTCCTTTCAAATCTTGGTCTTCTTATCTCTTGCTAAGGAGGAGAATCATCACTCAAGTGATTTTCTGCCAACCATGGACTCATACGTGATGCTCCACACATCTATCATTTGATAGATGGCCCCACCCTTCAACGAAGAGATTGGTGGAGTAACTTCGTAATGACAACCAACTGAGCTTAGTGTTGAGTCCTAAATGTCTAGAACTTGTAAACCCACAATCTAGAACTAACATGCAAACAAATGGATCACGGTGAATTGGCAGTGGAGCCAAAGGCAATCACACTACTTTGGCCAAAGTGTTCTCACCTAGTACTTTGAGTGATAGTCATCCTACTCACATACACTACTCAAGCTCAATTTGACTTTAGGCCACTATATACTATACACATGTTTATTCTTCAACATGTAGTCTTTAACCCTAGAGACAACCTATTCCCATTTCCCATCACTTAATGATATATCTACTCATAAATAATAAACACAAATTACCCTCCCTTTAACAGATAACCAAACCCTAGGTGCAACTTGGATAGCTATGGAAAAATCTTAAGCTATCCCTACTTAATCATCTCTAGTTTACATATACTTATGACAACAATCTCTCCTATTACAGAGTAAAGACAGGCACTTCATAGAAAAGAGTAACATAGCTTCTTTTTCCTTTCCAAGAAAATACTATATTTTCCTAATGCAAGTATTCCAAACAAAGCATACAAAACACAACCTTTTATAAACAAAGATAAATAAGAGAAACTAGATCCTCATGCCTATATACACTTATTCCAATGGACTGATATGTTGCTTAGCCTTCCAACAACAACTTGCTTGCTCTTCTAATTTCTTCTAAATACTTCTCTATGGTTTCTCTCTCAAGAACTATTTGCACTTACAAAATATCTCTCAATTCTCACACTATCACTTTTAGCTCACAGAATTAACTCTCAAAAAATATGCAGCGATATAAGTTTTCAAAAGAATGTGTTTCAAATAAGAGAGCTAGCCTCTCTCTATTTATACAACAAAAAGAGATATTGCAGCCTATAGAAGAGACACACAAAATGATAGCTTAATCCATGCATATCGACTCACTTCACTTAGCTAAAAGGTGGCAACAATCAAAGAGTTTACTCAACATGAAAAGCTACAGGTCAACCTCTATGTTTTGATAAAAGCTTAAGACTATTTCAATTTGCACATGATCTCAAATGGTGAAATTCGAATTGTGTATACATTTGATATATAAATGAATACAAACAAGTTAACATCCTCATAGTAATAATAATAATTATATAGATTGTGTGCATATATATATATACATATATATATTCCTCTATGTACATGTATACGTATGTGTACATATATTGATACATTCGTATGGGCATGTCCGTTCACCTTACATATGTGGGTATCGATACATGTATACATATGGATATGTGTATATATATATATATATACACACACACAACTACTTGCACTTTCAAACACATACACAATTATTATTGTATTGATAGGGAACATACGCATGGTGTATTTATACATATACACATTCATGTCATACTATCCATTCGATAGCTCCACGCTCACAAGCAACTCGTTCATATGCGTGCATAGGTACATCTATCTATGTACTCTCATGTATGTGTTCCTTCATGCGTATGGACTATCGTTGCCATGCATATGTATACATATACATACATTCCACATGTGCTCAACTCATCAATACAAGCATAGTAATATAGGAAATAACTCATAAGCTCTAAACATATAACATCATCCAAGCATGCATTCAATAGTAATCACGACCCTTACTAATGTAGACATTTATATACTAAGATGACTTGCCAATTTCTAACATAACAACTTGACTCAATCATTCTACTATGAGTGTGTGTGTAGGCTCATATAGGTTACGTTACTAGTTACCCAACCAAGATCTTCTCCTGAGTGATACTTCCCATCCACCTGGAGGATTGAACATATAATTGCATCAACTAACACATTCCCACGGTAGTCAGCTGCTCAACAAAATATGCATTACACACAATATATCTCCGTAGTTAGAATATTCATTTCAATAGTTCTATCCATTTCACATATATGCATTTCTTCACATATCATTTAAATGAAACAACATTCATTCATAAATCATTGATAACAAAGTGCAAGAACAAGCTATTCATCTAAAGAATTCAAATTACATTCACATTTACCCTACATAGTAATAGTAAATAGTAAATACACAATTGGGGTGTAACATTTTTAACCAACAAAATAAAAAAAATCTCAAATCTTTAAAAAAAATATATAAAAAAAAGTATTGACAAAAAAGGGAAAAAAATATTGATTAGGCAAGGTACACAATATCCTATACCAATCACAAGTTGTACCCGACATGGGCCCATCCCAACCAACATCCCTTTTCAAATCAATGGTCAGCGCAAAAACATACAGGTGGTGCATCAAAAGATTCTGGTGGGATCTAAAAAAAATTGGCTCATCAAAATCATAACCGGTGGCCACACAAAACCTCAACCCATAGTGGGAATCTCTATAGATTCCCTCAAATATTCCAGCCAGTACAAGAGAATTTGACTTACAATAAACACAAGGGAATATTCTGACATCACAAGTATATTCTGGTGATCAATTTTTTTTTAGGCAACCGAGTCTTTTTTCTAGTGTATGAGAATATTCCATGAATATTCCCTCTGATGGCCATCAAATTTAATCAAGTAGGTTGTTGATGTCAGTTGTACCCTTTTTTGCCCCCCTCTGAGCCCTCATTTGCCGGCCTAAGAGAGCATTTTTTTCTTTTTGCTATAACTTGGGCATACCGTGTCAAAATCGGGTAAATGAGATATTAGGATTTCACTTGATAATTAATTGATTATTAAGTCCCTTATTAATTTATTCACTTAAGCTAAACTTAGGAGTGCTTTTTTATTATTAGTTTGAACTAAATTTAGGACAAGTTTTCTCATTGCATGAGATTAGAACACTTGTCACTATCTAGTCAAATCCTCATCTAGGGTTTGTTTTTGCATGCTTTTATAAAGCTTGCACATTCATTGTAATAATTTAAATTCAGAACCATTTAGGTTAATACATCATACATATCAGTTCTCTTCTAGATTTAATTTTTTTTCTCTTGGTTGTATAGCAAATCAGTTGCTTTGATATCTTGCTGTGACATGCATTTTGGTTGCAGGGATTTCTGGGAGCTGTGGGGTTCACTATCAACTCCAACAAATCTTATGGCAAAAGCTATCATAAAATCCCCATTCTATGTAATATTTAGTTATTTTATAAAATCAAATCAGTTAGACTAATTTGATATGATTGTAACATATTTATTGATCATTATGAGACATATTACCAAGATATCATCCTTAGGTACTTTGTATGTGATAATATCTTCATTCTTTTATTGAAAGTCCAAAAAATGAAGATATGCAAAAAGATTTTATGACAATTATGATTATGTGGAATTGAAGAACATTTGAGTCATGTAAAATTTCATGTTAACAATCACTAAAAGAAGAATGCTTATTTTGCTTATTTTGTGAATGCTCTGTTAAAAAGGTAAAACTATATGGGCCTTCATGCTTTTTTTAAACTTTTTAAAGTGGCATTAGATTTTCCCCTTGAGATTTATCCCTCAACTAGATAATAGAGTTAATTGTTTTCTAAATTTGATTAAATGAAAAAATATAATTCATATATATATATATATATTTAATTTAAATAAGAAACTACACAAAAATTTTTTTTAAGGGGAAATTGAAAAATAAATAGAAGTGGGGCATTAGAAGCAAGTCTTGGAGGTGAGTTGGAGGTGTTGGTTCCACCAAGCACTAATAGGAGTAGAGAAATTTTGTACCGTAAAAATGAGCCAAATAAGAGACACAAGTAAGTTTTATAGATTGGTTGAGGGGTTTTGATTAAAGAGGTTTTAAACCAACCCATTTCAATTGAACTAAACCACATTGCATAGATGTCATGTTAGCACCATTTGGAGGATTTGGGTGAAAAACCCTTTAGTCAAACCATGTATTTTTTTATCTTCCTAAAGTATGACACATATTTGTGAAACCTAAAAAATATTGGCAGAGCTTGCTACGAGAGGGGAATATATGCCTTGCCTTGATGATTTTTTGATAAATAGTAATTATAGATATAAGACCTAATTCTTATTAGTTAATAAAAAACCAAGAAACAAATAAAGGATTTTTATTATCAACATAGTGAAGCATGATTTACATAGATAAATGTACAAAAATAAATCTCTTGGATCCATGAAACAAGGAAATGAAATGTCAAAGAGGTAAGAGTTTAACTCCTATTCACTCCCAATTAGGAGAGGAGTTAACTCACTAGACTAGAGAAGCATCAATCATGTGAGTAAATCAAAGCACACAGATAATTGACACAACTATCTAAGTGTGCTTAAATAAAATGAATAAATAAAGTAAAAATGGTAATTATTTTAGCTCGGTGAAATGACATGAACCTAGACTAATGAAAATATTTTATTTTTCTACTAGTTGGCCCTATTAAACCAATTCAATAGTATTTTAACAAGTTTAAAAATAGGCCAACTAGAATGTAAATAACTATAAGATGTATCTATTCATATGCATATAAAAGCTCCAATACACTAGTCTAGGTGATAAAATGATATCCTCTAGAGAATAATTCTAATGCTATCTAAATCACTTGATGTCTTAATCACCAAGGCTTTGTCCTTTTATACAACACTCTAGCATTTGAATTTAAATATCTCATATATGAGTTGATGAGTAATGATGAGTTGGGATGGAAATATCTTATCTTGTATTCAATCACTCCATACATTATAGAATCACTATTGAATGAGAGGACAGTGCAAGTTATGCAAATTTGAAACCCAAATGCGGAGCCAACAACACATCCAAATGTCATTTCTCTTGTTACATCCATCTTTGAGATGATATAGTCACAAATTTTCACTCCATAATGATTGAAATTTTCCCTAATATTAACAAATATTTTCCCATACAATCAATTGGAGGAGGACAAGGTGGCATTAGTATACAAGAATGAAAAATCAATGAGAGAATGATTGATGGTTAATTATGAATTTGGAAATTGGGGGTTAAGTTTGCATTTGCACTCTTGAAGAATGTTGAAGGTTGCACTAGTAGGCTTGACCTACAATGGGGTAATGATTGGAACTAGATCCTTGGGGGGAAAGGTACTTATATATAGTCCAAGTTCAAGATGAATTCCAACTCTTGCACAAAAATATGATGTGAATAATAGAGTAATATATTAAGGACAAAGGATTAAAATGAGTCCATTAGAATTGGGGAAAAGTGCAATGATATACATTTCACCTCTACATAAGCTCAACCTTTAAATTTTATTTTGAATTGCATTGTCATTATTTATTACCACCTTACACATTTCTCCCTTGTTATAATATAATGCCCCACACTCACATCTTAGGTACTTTAGCAATAATTTTAACATCTACACATAAACACAACCTTTTCAAACTTTGTTTTAGATTTCATTATCACTTTACACATTTTTCCATTCCCATAACATAAGGCTTCACTTTAACAAGACTTTCCAATCCTCATATAGACATAACTTTACTTGACCTACTTTAACAAGATAGGTCTACATAACCATTTTTTATTGAAGAATGTGAAACATCTGACTTGATACCTCTTTTTTTGGCAATTGTGATATTAGGTGTGTGAATTATGAACTCCTTTACGTAAAAGCCAAAGTCTAAGGGTATCCATACTGCCATATTTGCTCGCAACATGATCTCATCCCCATTTCTTAAAAATGTTGAACCTTTACACTCATTAAAATTTGAATTTTTATAGACTCTTTCTAAACCTTTCAACTTTCAAAATAAACTAAAAACCATTTTTAAGAAAAGAAACAACTATTCGTACATGTATAAAAAAGAGTGAGAATACAATGAGAAGGCATGCCCACAACTTTTCATTTTCTTTACACGTATATGGGTAAATAAAAATTTTGCTCAAAAAGAGAGCGAAAAGACAGAAACATGGAGTGTGGACCATCGAGTCTACAAAGAGACGTAGATGAATAGGCAAGTCTTATAATTTACAAAGTTTCCTGCGTGGAAAACATTGAAATTCCTTACTGTTATGTAGACGTAGATGAATATGTCAGTCTTATTGCATGTCTTGATGTGTGAAAAACATTGAAAGTCCTTAACAGTTATACGGCTATCACAATTTTAAGTAAATAAACGTAGTAGTTAAGGTACAGGTTAGCCAAACGAACGTTTCCTCTTGTTGGCATTACTGATTTTGGTATATCCAATGAACAATTCACAGGTCATAGAGCACTTTGCCTGTATAAAAATATTTCCCAACCACTCCTTTACTTTGGTCATTACTAATGCTATTCACTGTTGTATTATTTGTCTTGAAGAACATTTTATTTATAATTGTTTCTCTGTCAGAAGTTGAGAAAGCCATTTATGTATTTTTCAATCCACCTTGTTGTAGTTAGGCCTTCTTGTGTATTCAGCATTGTCTGGCAAAAATTTTCAGCATCTGTCAGATTGCCAATAGTTCAAATGGGTAGGTTTCAGCAAATTCATGGAGAAACCAATGAATCATCTCTTCGTTGTAAACAATATGTGTCTCAGATTTTGTGGCACTGTTTTGGGTGTCCCAAGAGCAACCGATATGTAATGGGTGGTGAAGAAAATGGTTGTGTAAGAGGTGTATGGAAGAATGTAGTTGTGAGATTTAAGAGAAATTGTAGAAAGTGGAAAAGAAATTCCAAATCTGGAGTGTTTCAGTATGACCCTCTCAGCTATTCTATGAATTTTGACGAGGGTTGTTGGATTTATGAGAATTATCACCCTTGCCAACGCCTTGCAAAGTTGAGGCATGTTAATTGAAGCTTGCTGTAAATGTCAACTTCAAATAAACAATTTTTCTTGGTTCAGTCGTTATGACAAGGGGCAACTTCTTTCTCTCTTCGAGATATTCATTTGATCAAATATGATCAAATTTGCATTTATAATGTTGATAGATAATACGATGATAAGGTGTGAGTTCTTTTAAGTGAAACATTTTTAGTTAATTAGTATCACTTTTATATTTACAAATACTAATAATGTTTTTTTCCAAAGCATGATAAATTATTTATGTGAGACATTTTTCACACTTAACATTATCCTCATTTAGTAATATTAATAATTTTTTTCTTAGTTAAACATTCTTAACAATGGATCAATGTATTAATAAAAGATATTTATGAAAAGTTTATTTGTTTATTTATTTATAGTTGGTTGTTACATGGTTGTAATCATATGATAACTTGGCATTTGTGATATGTGAAGTGTATTTTTTCACATAAAAGTTAAGGAATAAACAACCTTCTACATTTTCATAGAAGTAAATAAATGTAATGTTTGAGACAATAGTAAATTATTTAAGATAAAGTGTGTGTGTGTGTGTGAGACTGGATATAAAATAGGATTAAAACATCAACAATAAATGTGTATTTTAGAAGTGGAGATGGAGGACTATGATAGACAATTATTATTTGATTTCAAATTTTGGATTTGAAATAAATAGACTAAGATGATCAAGCATTGTTAATTCTAAAATTATGCACAAATCTAGCTCATTAGCTTGAAGTAAGTAACATTTTTCATATAAAGTAAGTTTTATACATCCTATAACTTGTAATAGAAGACTTGTTGGTGTTGGTGAACACTATTGGAACTTGTCATGAATGGTGTGGAAGACACCTAACTCCTCATCTCAAACCTTAGTCAAATTTTGTTGATTGATTCAACAATTTATGTAACTAATGTGGGCATGATGATGTTAAGGCTTGCAACTTTAAACTCGATGTAGTGGAATGCAATGTAATGAATGTCCAAGTGACATATTGCAAGAATTATGGTTTTCCCATGAGTTAATACAATGGCTAATGTAAAAAGATGAATAGTGGTAGTGCATTGATGAATAGATATGATAAGTTGTACATCGATGATGAAAAGATTATGGATTAATTGCTTATCCAAATGACCCAGGGTGGTGTCCTTTAAACTTATCCTAGAGACACAATTTGAATATTTTGGCATAAGAAGCAAGAATAATGACTAGTTGGAAGGGGGTTGGATTGCACCCAGATTGAATCTCAAACACATATCTCTACAAATCCTAAAGGAAAGAACAAAAACTAAGGCCAATGAAGGTCATCATAGGCTGAAGTGAGCTAGACTCATAATAAGATAGTAACATGAATGAGTTTTTCATGTGAGAGGGTAACCTCACCTTTATCTTTAATAGGATATTTCTAGCCAATGAGTCTTCTCTAAGGTATCTATAATAGGACAATTAAAGAGAAATATAATATAAGGTACATTCCCTTGAGTGACCATAACCAATATTTCATGAATCCCTAAAGACTATTATAGATTCATCATCAACTTTGGCTGCATGTATACCTATAAGAGCTTCAAAAATTAGATAGATACATGCTTTCACATGAAAAAAATATAACAATAATATGGCATCCCCTAAGGTGAATCTCCCCAACTAGGAATACATATGTACAAAGTGGAAACATACTTGAACATGATCTTTTGTTTTTTTATAAACTTTCAGACAACATAAGATATGGGCGGGTGCAAAAAGTTGGGAGGCCAAAAAGTGGCCAAAATTTTAATTTTTTTTGAAAGGTTATAATGTGAGTGCATTATAACATGCTCACATTATGGCTTGGTGTGACCGAGACTAAGGCTCAATCACATTGAGTCTATAATGTGTTTTCATTATAACACGAGCACGTTATAGCTTATTAAAACAAAAAAAAAGAGTAAAACATATCATTTCATTTTCAACATTTTTTCTTTCCCACAACCAAGAAACCCTGCAATTGTGTGCTCATATTTTGGAAGGACCAAAAGTTGCAATTTCTTCATTGAATCATTACAATTTTGTTGCTAGGATGCCGCCATTTTGACGAGGAGGTCAAATAAGCAAGGATTTTTTTTTTGTGAATTTGTTGTTAAATAGGTAATTTTATGTTGTTTTTGATGTTTATTTCTTTAATTTATATGAGATGTTAATTAACCTCAAAATCCCCCTCAAAATCCTCAACAAGGTCACAACAAAAAGCACATGAACAAAATTCTCAACAACCACAACAATAAACTCCTCCACCAATTCCTCAACATCCTCTTGGTACTCAACAAAATTTAATGGGGGAAATTGAAAACAACAAAAAATAGATTGAGGAGTTAATCACGAGGTTAAACAATCCTTTAAGTTCAACTGTGGAAAGAAGAACACTTGTGAATTCACTTCAAGACATGTTAACACATGTAGATGCAATCAACAAATAATTAGATGGTTGGGTAGATAGGAGGCAGGTGTGGAGGAATTTTTATGCAGATAAATTATCATATAAAGAAGTAAAAGATGAAAAAAATTACAAAATATGATTTGTGCTCACTATTCATTTCAACCCACACACAAATAAAAATCTTGACCTTAATGCCAAGAGGTTTCCTATCCACTGGTGCCACCACTACGGGATTAGGAACAATTTTTGGGATAGGTGGTGGATGGTTTTTGACTATCCACCATGCAACAATAATGAGGTCCCCCAATATTTCTTGAGGAAACTCTACTGCGAGTTCATCCTCAACAAAATCCCCAACTATTTTTATATGAGGGACTTTCAGAGAAGAGGTGGAGGGTTGACACATGATAGACCAGGTGCACGTTAGGATCCTCAATGGCAAGGGAGATGAGCACTCGCTAGGCCAGCTCATGAGCACATCATTATCCCTTCCATCACGAAGGAGAGTGTTGAGGTGGAAACTTTGCAGTCTATCAACTCTTTGACCTAGAGTATCATCTAGCATGCTAGTCCTGTAGTACAGTTCAATCCACGGGAGACTTTGAGGGGTAGGCTTCCATCCCATTATTGTCAGGTTTATGAGTTGACTTGTACATAGGACCCCACAGACACTCAAGAGGCTGGTGCACATGATATATCTACAGCTGCGAAGATGGAGATGACATATGACAGTTTGAATGAGGCTTTCAGTATTGATACTCAAGTAAACGTTAGCATGTTCGTTGAATTTAATTTATTAAATTTTATTTTTGAAATACAATATTAACTAATTTAGTTTAATGATTGTAATAAAATTTCAAGGTCATAGTGTTGATACTGGATACACTGGCCCTCCACCTGTTTATTACTCCACTACATCTACCGTTGAGGTATGTAACTAGTAAAAAATTATAAATATTAATGTGAATAGCATTGTTATATGAATGATATTCTAATATCTAATTTTGGATGTTGAATAGGCTAATATTGGAGGTTTCATGGGAACACCTCCCAGTGCTAGTGGAGTTGTACAAGCCTTCACGCGGGTAATAGAGTAAATAGTTTAACTAATAAATTATACTTTAGATTTGTGTAGTTTATATTCATATCGTTGATTACATTACATTGCACATCTTTCAAACTCAAAGCATTACTTCACATTGCATAACTAATAACTAGATACAATATAGTTGTTATAAAGTCAACATAAGCAGTGATGTAATTACTTCACATATCATAAGTAATAACTAGGAGCAACTTCCAATTGCATTTGCTTGTCATGACATTACATGAGACCACTTTTTATTGAGGCATTTTTTAAAACAATTCACTGCCATGGGTGATCTCACAATACTGGTTTACAATTTTTGGCCAAACTGGACACTACATTGATTTTTGTTAACTAAATCTTCACGTTCGAGAACCTATAGCGTCTAAACCATGAGGAATTTGAAGATAATGCAAACTAGTGGTTTGTGAAATTTTTCCTGTAAATTCTAAATATATTTTTTTCAAAATTTTTGGAATTAGATTGCACTTCTTTTTCCACCTCCTTCGAAAACCTTTTTTTTTTTTTAGTAAACACCATTTTTAAGGAGTGATGCTCATCGTATACAACATAAATTTTTTTCATGAAGGATAATTTTTTTTTTTTTGAATTTATATTTGTAACTATGATATCTAGTGCATGGAATTGGTTTCATAGTATTTCATTGAATATTTTTTCCTTAATCAAGTTTTGAAGTCAAACCAATTACAATTCAAACATAGGTAGACCGTATACAACATAAATTTTTTTGTATGTATCGAAATTCAATTTTTTTTTGTTGGATCAAATACATCAATATCTAGTGCATTGATATTTTTTAATTTGTGTTTTTGATAATCTGCTATTTTTCACATGTGCATAACAAAGAGCTTGATTTTCGGTGAAAAACCTATGTTTAATCAAACTAAAAAACCAAATACATAATAAAACCAAAACATATTAAAATTATGTTCATTCGATAACTCGTTCTGAAGACTACCATCTTCCAGTTGGGTCTGTAAAGTATCCTCCATTTTCACTTTCAACTTGAGCTCCGAAGGGAAAAATTCTAGAGATTTTTGGTGTCAGAGGGGGAGAAGGGGGGAAAAGGGGGGTTCGAGTGAACCCCCTTTCCACAAAGTTTTCTTTTGTTTTTTTTCCTGGGAAATGAGAGACCCAACATTTAATGGGTTCACTTGAAGGCGGGTTCTAGCAAACCCCTTTTGGGTTCGCTCAAACCAAATGTTCGTTCAAATCCCCATAAACCAAAAAAATTTCCATGGGGGAATTTTTTGCAATTTTCCTTCCTCACTGGAATTGTAAACCAATTTTGTGGGTTTACTCCCTATTTTTTTTAAAAAAAAGAGGGTAAAAACTTTATTAATCAAAGAGAGTAGTACATGACAGGAAAGTACAAGCACCCCTCACGGGGGCAAGAAACACCAAGAAAGCACTCAAGCAGTACCTAGGCAACATCCGATATATTTTGTAACCAAATCCTCCAACTCTTGAGCAAGATCCCTAGGAAGATTGTATCAATCATCCACAATACATGATTCCCCATCTTCTCTGAAGCCCATTTGGCCAACCCATCAGCCATCTTATTCCATTCCTATGGGATATGGAAAAAGGTGATATAATCCATAACTCCCCCAAAATAGGTGATTTGCTTAACCACCATATCTAACTTCCAACTAACATCATCAACTTGACTCCTATTCAACAAGTCAATCACAATCCAAGAGTTATATTTGTAAATAACTCTCCTCCAACCAAGGGCACACACCCATTTTAAAGCTAAAAGAATAGCCAATGCCTCCATAAGATTATTAGAATGCTACCCATTATACTAAAAGAAGAACAACTCAACCACTCCAGAGCTATCCCTGCCACTCCACCAACCCCAACATGCCTAGGATTGCCTCTAGAAGATCCATCAATATTAATCTTTAGAACCCTAGTGGGAGGGGGCATCCAATGTCCCTCCCTGTAAACCTTTCCTCTAGAACTCCACCTCAAACTAGGCTTGGGCCTAACCCTACTACCAATTGAAATCCTGAGGCAATGGACAACTCTTGCATCACTAGGGTCCATAGGAGTCAACATATCACATTTAGCAGCTAAAGTCTCCTGGAGTGCTCCCAAAATTTGCAACCACACTTGACCCACCTGAAGCTTCTTATCCAAAAAAATCCTATGGTTGCACTCCAACCAATTGTGCCAAATGATCAAGCTAGGAGGCTAGGACCAATTGACCAGGCAATTTGTGAGGAGGTCTTAATAGGAAGGACTCCAAGATCTCACCAGAACTCTTCCAAGGAAGAGACATGTCTGTATTGATGATTCCAAACCTCCCACCACAAATACTAAATTTTTGTAGCAAAGGGACACTAAAATAAGAGATGAGAGGAAGTCTCTTCATTATTCAAACATAAGAAGCACATTAAAGGGCCCTGAATCCAACATTTCCAAAGATTCTCCCAAGTCAATCATTTATTATAAATCACTAACCAAGAGAAAAAGTTACATTTGAGCCAAGAATTTAATTTATTCCAAATTTGTTTCCAACATAGAACCCAAACGTTTCTAAAAGCCTGCTTATCCAACATCTAATAACCAGAGGCAACAGAGAATTTACCTCTGGGATCATGACCCCAAGCAATAACATCCCTCTCAGGAAGAGAACTACAACCCCTGCTAGCCAAGATACAAGCCAAATCTTGCCAATCCTCAATGGAACCCCCTAATGACCACTCATGCAGGTCCTTCCACCTAAATCCAATAGCTTGCCCCAAAGCATGAGGAGCTTTAAAGTCCATCACTTTGCTCCAACCTACCTCTAGAAAGATCCTACATAAATCCTATAAGTGAGGATGAGAAGATAGGATAGGAGGGAATCCATCCCAAGAATCATACTAAAAAAGAGCATCCAAGCCTCTATTGCAAATCCAAAAAAGACCCTGTTTAACCAACTTCACACCTCTTTTGAGAGTACTCCAAATCATGAAACCTTTCCTCATAAGACTAAATCTAGGAACCTCTGCTCTCTCCACATCCCCTAAATATTTTTAAGTAAGGATATTGGCCTAGCACTAATGCTGTTGTGAGCACCATCACCAATAAATATTAGTCACCAAGGCTTGACCATTCCAATCCGCCTTCACAATCCCATACCCCCTTCCTACTATGGTCGATACACAACATGCCACTTGACCAAAATCCACTTCCATGAAACAAGATTACCAAACCAAAGAAACTGACGACAAAGACTCTCAAAGTATTTGATGAAACTAGCAAGGGCAGACAACATGAAACATTTGTATATTCGAAAGGTCTGAACCATAGAATTTAGAAGAGTAACTCTACAAGCCAAAGAGAGCCACCTGCAAGTCCAATGACAATTTTTTTTATGAAATTTATCAATCACATCTTGCTAGTAACCTCGTGGGAGCGAGCGGACAACCAAAGGAATAACAAGATAAATGAAAGGAAGTGAACCAATCTGAAACCTTAAAATCCTAGCAATTTTTTATTGAATAAGCTTCGGGGTATTAAAGAAGTAAATACAAGATTTACTCTCATTGATGCTTTGTAGCGAAGCATCCAAATAACAATCCAAGGTATTCCTCAAGTTAACCACTTCATCCACTCTAGCCAACCCCATCAAGGCAGTGTCATCAACAAACTGCAAATGGGATTGAGAAGGCAAATTGTTGCCCCACTTCCACCCCTAAATAATATTGCACTCCACCTGAGATTTAATGAATTTTCCCCATCCTTCCACCACCAGAATGAATAAATTGGGGGATAAGGTATCCCCTTGCTTAAGGACCCTAGATTCCATGAACAGACCAGAAGCCTCCCCATTAATAAGAACAAATAAATAAGAGTAAGTAACACAACTCATGACCCAATCAATCCAATCACTACTAAATCTGAAAGCCATTAAAATCTTGGATAAAAAAGATCATTTTACATGATCATATGCTTTGGCCATGTCTAACTCAATAAACATAGCCTTCTCCCTAGAAGAAGCCACAAAATGAATAGTCTTGGATGCAATGACAACACCATATAGGATTTGTCTACCAACAACAAATCCACCTTGTTCCTTAGAAATCAACCTGTTCAACCATGGCTTCAAATCCTCAACAATCAGTTTGGTGATTATTTTTTACACCACATTACACAAAGAAATTGGTCTAAAAAGATGTAAAGAATCAAGGCCCTCCTATTTAGGGATAAGAGCAAGAAAAGTGGCATTCATGGCACACAACAACTGCTTATTATTGTGAGACTCTTGAACAACCTCAAGCAGGTCAGAACTGATCGCCTCCCAAAATTCCTAGAAGATATCAGCTAGAAACCCATCAAGGCCTGGAGCCTTTCCTTTCTTCAACTGAAGCACAACCTCCTCCAATTCATTCAAGGTAATGTGTTTGATAAGACCATCATTCATGTCCTTGGTTACCAGAGAAGGGATACAAGTCAATATAGAAGCTTCCTCCTCACTAGCAGGAGGATAATCTTCAGAGAAAAGAGTAGAAAAGAAACGAATAGACTCACTCGAAATCTTAGAAGAGGAAGCGAGAACAACTCCCCTAAGAGAATGAAGAGAAGAAATGATATTACCTTGGCTCTTGTCTTTCACCGAGTTATGAAAAAAGGAGGTATTTTGCTCACCTTCTTGCAACCAATCAATTTGAGGCTTTTGTTTCCAAAAAAATTACTCTCTAAGCTCCCACTCCTCCACCTCCTTTACTGTAACCGCTTCTAACCTGTACAACTCAACTGAGAGCCCCTGATCTATGATTTGCTGAGTCATAAAATCCAAGTGCACTTGAGCAACTCTTTTTGCTAGAAAAACATTGCCAAAGTGACTTCTATTCCAACGTTTCAACTTGTATTTGATATATTGGAGTCTCTTTACAAAAGAGCACATAGCAATACCGAAAGTTGGCCTCCCTTCATCCCACCATCTAGGACTGAGATCATGGAGCCTCTCATCCCTAAGCCACATTAGCTAAAATCTAAAAGATTGATTATGGTAAGCAAAAGCTAGTCGGGTAGAGAGTTTAATTGGCCAGTGATCCGAACCACGCCAGTCCAAGATTTTAGAGCTTGTCACCCACTTATCACCAACCCAAAAGCTGGACACCAAAAAATTGTCTAACCTTTCCAAAATGGCATCTTCACCAATTCTCCTATTATTCCAAGTAAAAGTACCATTTGAGGGCTTGATATTCACCAACCACAAGTGAGCCATATTATCCCTTAGGAGATTAGAGGCGGGGTCCAATTGAGCAATACCACCCCGTTTCTCCTCAAGGGAGGAAATCACATTAAAGTCACCTACCATAATCTAGGGAAGAAAAGGATCTAAAGATCACAAATAACTAATATGAGACCACAAAAAAACCTTACCAGGGATGTTCGAAGGAGCATATATGTTAGAGAAGAGAATTATCTCCCCTGACTCCAAGCTAGATACCACAAAAGAGATAGAATGTCTACAAGAGGACCACCAAATGGGGGTAACCCGCTGAGGATCCCATAAGCACGTAAGACCACTAGAGCTACCCTATGCACCCAAACACTAGCATAGCCCTCTATTCCAAATCCTAGAAGCACACTGCATCATACCATCAACTGACAACTTGGTTTCTTTGAGGAAGACCAAATCTAGAGAATGAACACAAACCAAATCATGAATAGCCTTTTTTCTAGGGATGCTATTCATACCCCTTACATTCTAGGATAACACAATCATTGTGGAGGGTGGTGTTGTGACCCTTTTCACACATCGCCCCATTGCAAATGGGGACCCCCTAATTTTTGCTTCATTTGGGTCTTTTGGCTTGATTTTGGTTGGTTTTATTGTTGTCTCTCTCTTGTTCTGTCTGTCTTTCCGGGGATGTGCCCGTCTGAATTAAAATTTTGGCTAGTCTATAAAATTAGGGTTTGCACTTTTCATGTCAGTTTGAGGTTAAATTGAGTCAGCAAATTGAGGTCCGAGCTTAACACTACAATCAGAGGGCCTCTAATAGGTTCCCACTGAAATTTCACTAAATTTTGACCACTTACTATTTTTAGTAAGTACTCAATTTGGGACATTTTCTTAGCGTTGTTGAGATTATGACTGCTACATCACATTTGGAACACTTTAAGTTGCCTACCTGCAAATTTTGAGTTGAATCTGACAACTTACTGTTTTTAGCAGTCTTGACTTCGGAAGCTAATTTTAGGGTTTGCATGTATGATTTTTCAATGCATGTCTGGAGAATCTTTATAGGTTTTTTGAGACCTCTGTGATGGTATAACATGCAAGCTAAGATACTGACTTTCAACAATTATGACTTCAGAGCCCATTTTCAGGGTTTGCATATGTACTTTTTCGATGCATGTCAGGATATTCTTTATGGGTTTTTTGAAAGCTACACAATGATGCGACATGCAAGCAGAGTTGATCACTTTTCAAGAACTTACTATTTTTGGCTAGTGTTTGCATGCAGACTAGTTTACTGGTTTTTTTGGGTTTTTTGAGATCTCTCGGGTAGTGTGACATGCAAACTCATTTGACAAGTGATTGGTCACTTTTTTACACTATTTTTAGCAAAATCACTTCAACAACCACCCAACACTTCAGTAGCACAAACAGAGTGACATGCAACAAAAACAAGGTCAAGCAGAGGTTATTTGAGCCACATGTAAGGAAGATTAAGGTTTCCATCTTTGGGATTCAAAATGAGGGGTAAAACGCCAAAATCTCTGAAAATTGAAGTATCCCATTGCAATCAACATCTCTCAAGGAATTCATTGGTAAAATTTGAAGGCAATCAGAGAACTTACTATTTATAGTAAGTCACTCCTAAAATAGGGCTATAAATAGCAGGTTAGCATGAGACACCAGTGTGAACAGGCCAGTCAACCCATGAGGATCATGCCAGTCAAATTTTAAGTTAAACAGAGTTGCAGAAGTTCTGAAATCAAGCAATTACTATAAATAGCAAGTCACCTCTAGAAACATGATATAAATAGTAGGCCAACACAGATGACAAGTGTGAATACAATAGTTACCCCACAAGGGTCAGCCAAAATCAGGTCTTGAAAATACTGAGAATCCATGGAGATCACAAGAACACCAGAACTTTCTAAAAATAGAAAGCTACGTAGGAGGCATCAAAATCTTGCCTAAGTCTGAAAATGGAAGTTCACACTCCTGAATGTGCCCAAGGATGAACGCTGGTGGAGAGAAAAGTTTCTAAGGCATGAAATTCCTATAGGCCTACCTAAATGCACCCATGAGCACTGGTGAGTTGGAAAAACATCCAAGGCAAAGATAAAATGGAAGCACCAGGGGAAAAATGCACCCAACTTGATGAGCTAGTAAGGAAGTTTCTAAGGCGTGAGGTGAAATGGAAGCTACCTACTCCAAATGAGCCCATCTTGAGAGGGGACTAAAAAAAATTTCTAAGTTTGAGATAAATGGAAGTATGACCCCTTGAGTGCACCTACCAAGGAGTAGAGTGGGGGTTGAGAAAATTTCTAAGTGTTAAAATGCAAGACCACCTCCTAAATGCGCCCAACCTAGAGTTGGATGGAGAAAAATTGTTTATGGCATGGAAAAATCCCGCAGACCCCCTCAAATGCACCCATCAAGGTGATGAAAGTGGAAGCATGACCCTCAATATGCGCCTACACTTAATGGAGGATGTTTAATTTTTTTTTAAAGTGTTGAAAGTTCCTTCTCTAGCCCTCAAATGCGCCCTTGAAGAGAAGGTGAAGGTGAAAATTTTCTAAGTATGAAAAGTGACCAAGACTTGAAGTAACCCCTCCAATATGTGCCCAAGGTGGAGAAGGCATAGGAAAATCTTCTAAGGCATGAGCAAAGTGAAAGTTCAAGGGTCTAAATGCGCCCTCATCAAGGATGGAGAAGGAAATTTGTCTAAGTGGTGGAAACTTAAACCTCAACACCCTAAATGCGCCCTAGCTTCAAGGAAGAGATGAAAAATATTCTCCCCAACTTCAGGGAAGAGATGGAAAATATTCTAAGTGTTGAAGAATGGAAGTAGCCACCCTCATATGCACCCAACTTGCATGATAGCATGAAGATTTTTTCTAAGTGTTGGGAAATGAAAATACAACCTCCTAAATGCACCCTAGTGGAAAGTTGGAGTTAGAAATTTGACTAATTCATTTAAAACAAAAGCTCAAGGGTGGATTTGTGTTCAAGAAAGGAGAGGTTGATTTGAAATTTTTCTAAGGAATAGTAAATTGAAAGTATGGGGTGCTAAATGTGCCTTAGCTTGGAGGAGATAGAGAATTGTTTAAGTATTCAAAAATGGAAGTACAAGGGGTAAAATGCGCCCTTGGGGAGGAAATGTTGCATAAAATTTCTAAGTGGTTGAAAATGAAGGTGTCAGGGGTGAAATGTGCTCAACTTGGATGAATTAGTGAAAAGTTGCCAAGGCATGATAAATGGAAGCCCAGAGGGGTAAATGCGCCCAAAGTTGGAGAGACGAAATAAACCTTAGGATAAATATTCTTCAAGGGGTGGAAAAATTAAACATACCCCTTCATGTGTACACATGAATAATATAGCAAAAAATATTTTTGAGGGGAGATTTTTTTTTGGGTCTTGGATATTTTATGAGGGAGTTAATTTTGAAACTTCTTTGGAGTTTTTGAGGTGGAAAATGGATGCCTGGCTTGTGATTGCTAAAATTTTCTAGAGGAGATAAAAATATTCTAATGCAAGAAGATGAACACATCAAGGTGATATACACCCTAACACACGGATGATAATGCTCACATGATGAAAAGTTGTGAAGAAATAAAAATTTGCTATTGAAAAATGATGGACTCTATCATATCCAAAGATCAACCGGACCTTGGAAATCAAAACACAAAGATTAGGTAAGTAAAGAGAACTTATATTATAAAGTGTTTTGATGTTCTTCTCTTTGTTTGTTTTGTAGGCTGAACGCTAGACCAAAACATGATGACTTGAAGTGATGGATCAAATACTCTAGGACAATGTTACAACTTTGGAAAGAGATGTTGAAAGAAATGGCTAAGTGTTGGATTTTTTCCTCAAAAATCCAATGTACACCCAACTCAGGGAGATAGGTGGTAAGGAAGAAATGGTTGAGTCCAAGATAGGAAAATCCTTCAGGATCTGAGTGAGAAATGAACAAAAGGCGTTGGAGAGTTAAAGAATAACAAATAAGAGGAAAATCATCATCAAGCAGAAGAATGAGGTTGCAGTTTTGGAATTTCAAAATGAGAATGTGCCTGCCATGCTAGAAGTTGAAGCTATTTGATTGAGTCTGCTGTCAACGAGAAGAACAATGGGAATGCGTCTATGGACAAGAATCTTCTAGAAGGGTGGTGGACATTAATTGCTCATTTATTACCCCACTCTTCTTGGTGGTGGTTTTTAGGGTTAGGGCTTATGTGGCTCAATTTGATCCCTTCATTGTAATTCAATCTAAGTCTTCCATTGGACTGGGCCAACTATAAAAGGGGCATCCCCCCCCTCATTTGTACCTCATTAGAGTAGAGATTTGAATAGAGAGATAGCTAGGTGATAGCATAACATAGAGCATAGTTTGATAGTATAGCATAGATCGAAGAGGAAGGAAAACTTTCTCATTGAATGTTTTTTAAGAAGTTGTTGTGAACACTCTCATAATAAAAAGAGTTTTCATTGATGACGATTTCATCTTTTGTTGTGAGCAGCTAGCAAGATTTCTTCATCCTTCTGATTCAAGTAGAATCTTAAAGTAGAATAAATTTCATTTCATGCAAGTAGATGCTAGTAGTGGAATGTGGTGTTTGATTTGAGCAAACTTCATCTATCCATACCACTAGTGTGTTCGTTGATGGCGAATTCGCATTGTGTGGTCAATTGGAACATTATGGACTTAACTTCTTTTGTAATTCATATGTTGGTATGTGTCGTTGTGGTGCTGTCTTTGTGTTGAATTATGATCTGAATACCTTTGATTACTCCTCTAGAGATTGCATCGGTTTTGTGGAAGCTGTTCGAAGCGAGGCAAAGAAAAGCTTGGTTGAAGTCTGCGAGAATTGATCGCCATGTTCCACACCTTAGAGTAGATTAGAGCCTTCTTATCCCTGCAACCATTTAAATTCAATACTTTTTGGTTAGTTTAGGAAAAAAGAGCTTTATAGATAAAACCTTTCGAGCATTCAAATTCCTTTCTCCGTTGTTCAACAATTTTGTAAGACCCCTTGAAATACCAACAAATCACATTGAGCCAATTGAGACTATCCACTGCATGAAGGAACCTTGGAGTTGAATGCATGATCTTTCTAGCAATCTTAGCATGCAGGAGATTTTGTTCAAGAGAGGATAGAGTAACCGTTAGTGAACTTTATTGTGTGTTGGTGCAGTCATGAAAAACACATCAACAGGTGGGAGAGATGAGAATTCAATGTCCTCACTAAACCAACCTCAACCAACATATAACTAACCAACTTTATCTTTTCTTGATCCTTCTTTCTTCCTACCTTCTAAGGCTTTTCTGGAACACCCTTTTTTAGGGATTTCTACTACAAATTCGAGATAGGAGAAGAGGAAGATTTATTTTTACTAGATTCATCCAAACTTGACCCACTAGTATGACCGTAATTAGAGCCTCCTTTAGCACACCAAAATACCCAGGCACAACAATAAGGGAGAGGGCTTTAGAATCCAACAATGCCGCATAATTTGCCACATGAACCAAAATTGAGGTAACATCTGGTTGAGAATCAGTATGGTGCTCAATTACGAGGGAAACCTCAACTTGTATATCAAAGGGGATCCCCTCCTCATGAACTAACTCATCCAGAGCATCAAACCTATTAAACGTCTCCTCTTCCTACCTATCTTTGAGAGTCCTCTTCTGACCTTGACTTTTATTACACGACTTAACTGGAACAAACCCATATTTGTCCACCACCACTCCCTACATGGGAACCTTACCCTTGTCAGCCACAAAAGAAGAATGGGGAGGAGCAACACCAGAACCAGAAGAATTTGCAACTTTGGGGAACTTTCTTTGAAGGTGGCCATATTCATGGCATAAACGACACCAAAATGACAACATTTCATAATCCAAATGCCGAGTCCAAGAAGTTGTCTCGATGCTTATATTAAACCAATTTGGTAGTGGATTATTCAAGTAAATCTCCATGCACACATAGGCATAGGAAAGAACCTATTTGGTTAGGGTATGCTGTGAAGGCCTGATAGGCTTGTTGATCAAAAGTGTTATCATTTGCAAAATATTTCTTCACCAACATTCTAGTGGCAGATGAGGAAGATGAACCCAAATTGGAACCTTAGACAAAAGCTCCTATGTAGAATTGAAACCTATATATGCCAAGGTTTGATAAAGAGGCCCACCTAATTGTAGAAATAAGTTCCACCTTCAAATTCTCGATTCCTATCCATAGTGCATGAAAAATCCACCATAAAAAGTTATTGGCAACTAGCAATATGTCAAAGTCCCCCTCTGGGTTCTAGGTCTTGTGAATCCATGAGTCCAAAAATGGACGTGATACCTGCATCCCCATGAATTTGTAGATTAAGACATGATTACAATAATAATTCACATCATCAACAACAGATTTTGGTTGTATTACCAACATTGTCCGATCTTGTGATCTCTCCAAACACCCATTAATTTCTTTAGATGAAGACCACCATTCTAGAAAAACCATGTTCATTTTTTTCCAAAGTGGAGGAGGATGGATCTAGTCTTGGTGAAGAAGAGCTTGAATTCTGTAAGATAGAGAACTCATTCATCACCATTCACATAAAATAAAGATCCTCAAGCCAACCACAAAGGTCGATGCACTAGACCAAAGCCCACACAAAACCCACTATAAGAGAGGCTTGACTAAAGGCCATGTAGCACACATGAAAGACAACACCTATCCTTCCCACCGCAGCTACCAATCATGACTTGAAACAAAATGGTAGAATGAAATAGTCGATGAAGAGAAAGAAGATTAGAAACCAAAGCTCCAATGGAAAAGACCCCCACCCCCCTACATGCATGAACCACCGCCAAGTGGAAACAAAAACTAGAATGCCGATTAGAAAAAACCAAACAAATGCATGCATCCATAGCCTCATAGGTCGTGGCATACCCTACCCACATATAGACCTCCACACACACCCAACGACATTTTCCCTATATGATCTCTACTTGGGGAAGAACTATAAACAATCCATTTCCTTGTCTATGCTATGGATGGTTGGAAAAAATATATGAAAGAATAATAGTAACCAATAGCATAGACAAGGCAATGAGTTGTTTGAAAATATGCCTTAAAGAAATGTGGTCTCATGGTAATGTCCATCACCATGAGACCCAATTTCTTTGAGGCATTTTTTCAAACAACTCACCACATTTTCTATGCTACCACATTTTTCATACATGTCTACCAAATTATTTTATCAAATAGTTCACTTCCTTGCTGCTACGACCAAAAGCTTAAAAAAGGTGCTTTCCAACAAACTATGGATGGTTGGAAAAAATCTATCAAAGCATAATAGTAAGCAATTGCATAGAAAAGGCAGTGACTAGTTTGAAAAAATTCCTCAAAGAAATGTGGTCTCATGGTAATGTAATTTCATTCCATCACCATGAGACCACATTTCTTTGAGGCATTTTTCAAACAACTCACTGCCTTAAGAATAGAAACCAAGCCTTTAGCCAAAATTTCCCTTCAAATTCTTTTCAAGGTCCTCATCCTCATCCTCAATTTACCAATCCATGGAACCTTCCACCTTTTATTCCACTTGTTCATATCCCCACCCCTCCTCTTCATGTCATGATAGCCCTCCATCTCTTAACCAAGACCACACTATACCATCCACCCCATTCCAACATAATACCACAGAGAAGGTAATGAACTGTTTGAAAAAATTCCTCAAAGAAATGTGCTCTCATGGTGATGGAATGCCATGACACATTTGTTTGTAATGGAATTCCATCACCATGAGGCCGCATTTCTTTGAGGCATTTTTTCAAACAATTCATTGCCTTCTCTATGCTACCATATTTTTCATACATTTCTACCAAAGCATTTTATCAAACGGTTCACCACCTGGTTGCTATGGATAAAAGCCTAAAACAAGTGCTTTCGAACAAGCTATGGATAGGGAAAATAGTAAGCATGATAGTAAGAAATTTATAGTTCAATAAATACTTAAAGTTTTGTTCATTATCTCATACATTATAAGCCATGGCATGCATCACTATTGTAGTTTTTCATGATTGAATAATTTGTTGTTTTATTTTCAGATTTTGCAAGGAGAAACGCCTCCAGATGTGTATAGGGAAATGGAGCTCAATTTTTCTTCTACTATAGACTCCTCGATGCCTCTCACGGGGGTATGAAGCATATTACTAAATTTTAATTTACATTCTTTGTTATAGCTATTAGTTAGTGAAAAATCAAACAATTATTGATTCATAGTTTAATTTCTCTTTGGATGGTTTTTACAAGGCTTCAACACCTCACAACATGGGCATGCAAATATTTCCCTCGAGGAGAGTGATCGTCTAGTGGAGGTAAGTGATTATTTTCTTAAATATATCATTTTTTATAATGTAATTTCTATATATTAATGCCTTGCTATTGTAACATATAAGGCTTGATCAAGAACTAAACCCTAAGAGGAGCACCAGGAACACTCCTTAACCTCAAAGTAAACGAGTGACAAACTTATCGCTATTCGAATAATAAGCAAAGGGAAAGGGTTTATTTCGAGAGCCTAAAGAACAATGACTTTTGATTCCAGGGCCATTTGTTGTATGCCTATATGACATTTTTGGACATAGTTTGTATTGCATACATTTGACATTATATGCCTATATGAAATTCTTGTAAGCCTATATGGCTATTTTGTATATATTTTATACTTATATCAACATATATTGTTGTATGCCTACATGGCTATTTGGTTAATACAAATCTTTTTTATCAATGGTGTCCATATTTTCATTATAAATCCACGGTTCAATAGATATGAGTTATGTGTATTCAGGTGTATACTTTACAACTTACGTGTATACTTTGTGACTTACTTGTATTCCAATGTATACTTTGTGACTTACGTGTTTAAGTCGTATACCTTGTATTCATGCACATACTTTGTATTAATGCATATACTATGTATTCATGTGTATACTTCAAGATTTACGTGTATTTGAGTACTTGTGCTTCACTTATTCACATGTATGCTTGAATTATTCACGTGTATACTTATTAATTGGTTAGTCCCAACATTGCTTATTGCTGTCTTTCATGGTTTTCCTTGAATATTTATTGATTGATGCTAAACAACTTTATTAGTTGATGCTAAACAACTTCAATATTTCTAAAAATGATTCACCAACGATGTATCATTTACTTATGTGCTAATTCAATATGGAATCCAAGGAAGAATTTAAAAGGGATAAAGATAGGAGGAGAGGGAAGATAGATATTTATAGTGTAACCCGTAGTACCTTTTTTATACAAACCTCTAATGGATCTTGTATGCTTTGCTATTCCATTTTCTACTTTTCATATCCCATTTTCATAAGTGGATCATCAATTTTCTAGGTCTTCACCTCCACTTGTGGTATTCTAAAATAAGCTCTAGTTTGTGGTGGGAACCCACTAAGATTTAAATGAGTCATTAGTTTGTGTTGGGAACCCACTAAGATTAAATTTCTCCTAGGACGTTTGATATGATTGTGAAGGAGTAGGAATAGGGGTTGTAACATCTCATGTATCAACATATATTTATGCCTCTTCTTTGGGATATTTTTTAGCTTTTACTTATGGTCGAGGCTCTAGTATCAACATATGTTTATACCTCTAGTTCATGATTCTCTTTAGCTAGGTCATAAGCCACCATGTGGGCTCATATTTCTATTGACCTATGATTAGGTTTAGCTATAAATATTTCAATTTTTTTCTAGAATCATGAAAAAATTCCTCTTTACAACAACTTTATTGTTGTAAGGGCAAGGAGGATAATTAAAAAATGTATTGCCCTTGCTATACTTGAGGATGATCATACAAGATTTTAAGAATCATGTAGGCTTCTCATTTGTAATTAGAGCCATAATAGGAATAAGAAATTTACCTAAATACTAATATTAATAATAACCAATTCAATGTAAGTATGAGATCCACATAGTAATTGGATCATAACCTGTTTGAGAAAAAAAAGTTTAGGCTTTCCTCAACTATTTTGGCACCCATATGTTTTACCTTTTTCATCCAATCATATGCTTTTGGTGTGAAAAACTCAAGCTTATCAACTACTGTGTGAATATTTCTCTTTTCCTTTGTTTTACATGCCATCATAAGGGATTGAGCTGGTTGAACGTAGCTCTAAGTGATACTTCACATATTGGAGTCTCTTGAAAAAGGTGTACATAGCTATACCATGCTATGGAATACCTTTAATCCACCACTCCCTCATTAAATCCTATAGTGACAACACCCACAACCACATGAGTTTTAATTTGAGGGACGGGATCTCAGAATCACCCATCATTTGCACAAATAAAATTATAGGCCAGTGATCTGAGCTTCTCCAATCCAAAATCTTTGAGCTGATAATCCAATTACTGCCAACCCAAAAGCTAGAGAACAAAAACCTATCCAATCTTTCAGAAATATAACCTTCACCACACCTCTTATTACTCTAGGTGAACATACCATTTCTTGGCTTTATACCCATCAAGTTAAGAAAGGCCATGTTATCTCTAAATATCACAAAGGCAGGCTCCAACATGTCAATTGCCCCTTCTTTTCCTCCAGGCTGGTAATAACATTAAAAACCCTAGCCAAAATCCAAGGATACAATGGAGTTAAAGAGCACACATATCCAATGTGGGCTCAAAGGAAAAACTAGCCATGCTGATCAGTCGAAGCATAAACATTAATGCACAAGACAATTTCACTCTAGAGATAGGAGAGATCTTGTGTGGGTCCCAAAGACATGCAATTCCTCTAGCACTACCCTAAGCCCCAATGCATTGGCAATGAAATCTAAACCACAGCCTCTCTTTGAGCATACCTTCCACAAATAAATTTGATTCTCAAATAAGCAAAATTTTAGGAGAATGCACCTTAATTAAATATCAAACTACTTTTTGTCTAGGGATGTTGTTCAACCCCCTTGCATTCTAGGAAAGAACAATCATTTATGATAGACACCAAAATGGGAGTCAATAGTCTTGAATGACCTTGACTCCACCATATTCTCTCCTTCCAGCTTAATTTTATCTCAATCTTTCTTCCTTCCTAGCTTAGAAGTCTTCTCAGAGCCCCCTTTTAAAATTATTGTACTAAAATCCCAAAATAGGCACAACCTTGAAATATTTCCTTGAATCATGTCCCAAAACTTTTGGTATTAGCCTTGGCAAAGATAAAGCCAAATTGTCACCCCCATCATTTCTCCCAAGAGGGGCCACTTTTGTAGGAGTTTCAAGAACTTGGTTTGTTTCCATCCATGACTCAACCCTCTTAGCCACTAGGCCATTAATATTAGCATCCACTAAGGCAATGATTGACATCGCCCCCAAAGTATCCATTCCTAAGAGCATCCCATTTGGGCTTACCTCCTATAGAATACTGTCTTCCAGAGTCTCAAACCAGTTATAAGATACATCACCTTGTCTATCCCTGAGAGTTCTCTTCTAGCCTCTCCCTTTGTTAAATGGTTCTTAATAGGGATAAACCATCCTTATCATAGCCCCCCTTAGCAAAAGGGGCTTTCCATTTATCTTGCGAAGGAGGAGACCGAGAGGGAACCTTAGATGAGGCACCACTTGCAGGCCTCCCTGAAGAGCCTATTTTTGGGCATTTCCTCTGTAGGTGACCATACTCACGATAGAGTTGACAATGGAAAGGGAGAGACTCATAGTCCAATTGTTGAATCCATGAGGTGGATCCAACCTGAATTTCCAAGGAATCTGAAAATGGATGATTTCAATCAATTTCAATGCAAACATGAATGTAGGAGATTATACCTTCTTGTTTAGTGTTTGCTGAGAAGGTCCCACTGGTTTTCCTAGCAATAGAGCAATCATGTGTACAATGTTGTTCCTTCAAAAATCCATCAGTAGCCACAAAAGTCTCACTCAGACTGAGACCCTTAATGGAAGCTACTTCATTGGATTGAAGCCCACATGCCAAGGTTTAGTGAATAATCCTGCCTAATTATATAAGGACCTCCCTTGAAAGCCTTGACCCGATCTACCATGCAAGAAAAGATCATCAAAAAAATAATTATTGGCTACCTGCATAAGGTCTTCATATTTCCCTCAGGGTTCCAGGTCTGATGCACCCACGACTCGAGGAAGGGAAGAGAAACCTAGATTCCCATAAACTTGAAAATTAATGCATGGTTACTCATGAAATAACTAACATCTTCTAGAATTGAATCTGGTTGAATAACCAAGATGGGTTGAGTCAAACTCCTTTCAAGACAACCATTTACCTTTGGAACGTGAGGACCCCCATATTGGGATGAAATCCCTTCATTTCAAGACTTGTTTAAAAAATCCAATGCTTTAGAATGACCATCATGCGCCGAGACTACCCCTATCACATCCTTAGATAATGAAAAATTTGCATTCCCATCCATACCTGTAGGCACCGCCATAACAACTGCATGCACCAAAATAAAGAAACAAAAAGGAACCCCTAACCACTACCCCACACCCAAACCAGGCTAGCTGCACAAAATAGAAGAAAAGGATATCAAAACAACCATGACTCATACAAAGGGCACCCCCTTGATCAAAAGAAAAATCCCCCATCCATGCTCCACTGTTGCCATCGAACACCTCTACCACTTCGTTGAACACATGCACAAAAGGAAGGCCACATGCAGGCTACGACCACACCTTGAATCCCATCGCGTGTCTCCACCCTTAAATTTATTAGAATTGAAATATTAATAAAATATTATTCTATTTTTCATTTCAATTGTATCAACTTCTTTTCTTTTCTTTGTTTTTAAAACAAAAAGTCTATTTTTAAATTGTTAAATCATTTTAAAAATAAAAATAGAGAAAGTTATTAGAATTGAAATATTAATAAAATATTAGTTCTATTTTCCTTTTCAATCTTATCAACTTCTTTTTTTTTTTAAAATAAAAATCCTACTTTTTAAATTGTTAAATCATTTTAAAAATAAAAATGCGAACGATTGAGATTAATTGCATCATCTTGCATCCTTCTCCTGAAACTTTAATCATTGATTTCAAAAAGAAGGTCGCCCATTTCATATAGGGAATGCTTGACATAATAATTGAAAAAAGTCAAGTAGATTAAGAAACTTATATAAAAGGAAAACAAAATTCTAGTTGTTTTTTTCATAAATGAAAAAAACTTATATAGAACTTAAGTTTAGAACAATGAAAAATTATATAAGAATACACAAATTATATAAGAATACACAATTTGTATTGTTATAAGATGAATTTAAGTAGTATGATTTAAATAATTTTTTATTTAAAGTGAAATTTTATTGATATAATACTTCTTTTTATTAAAATTATTTTTAATATTACAAATAAAATAAAAAATTTAATATAATATTATAAATAAAATTAAAACTTTTAATATTATAAATAAAATTATTTTTAAATTTTATAATACAAAATTTAGTAATATACAATATATCTTATTATAAATTCTCAAATACAAAATTAAAATAATTTCAATAAAAATTATTCATTATAATAGTTATCTAAAATTTAAAAATATCATATATGTACATAAACATATATGCGTATACATATACATATAAATTTATATTTACATACATATACATATACATTTGCATTTACATATATAAATGTACATACATATACATATATACATATATACAAACATTATACATGTACATATACATGTATATGTATACATATACATTATATACAGATTTCATACATATTATGTATACATGTATATGTATACATATACATTATATACATATTTCAGATCCAGATAAAAAGCTTGCAATAATAAGATAATGAGATAATGAGGTGATGCCTTTTGATTGTTTCACAAATTGGTATTAGAGCCTATGATTAAATGCCTGAAGATAGTTCCCCTTTTGATATTCGTCTTGGATTTGGATCTGATGTTTCATGTTTTGAATGATTTAACTCTAAGGAACTTATTATCCCTGAGATCTGTTGTATTTGCACTCTGTTTATCCTCATCCTTATTGCCCTAGTTCTGTACCTTTTCCATAAGTGAGATTGTCAACGCATTCTAATCTGGAAATGAACCTTTGCTAGTGGATTATGGTGTTGAAAATTGCAAAACAGATTGTGAGTAGCTATAGACCCGCAGTAAGGCTATAAATCCCGTGTTGAAGCCAAAGGACAAGCATGAAAGGGTGAGTAGTAAGTTGGAAAACGTAGCAGCAAAAGGACCCAAACATACAAGTAAGTCCAAATCCCTCTTCGATGACTAGTCTAAGATCAATGAATGCGAGTAGCTCTCTCTCTTCTATCAGCCATAATTTATTTGAGGATAAAGAGGAATACGTAGATGAAAAGGGAAATTTTAAGTTTCTTGATGTCAAAATATTAGATCTCTATCCAGAAAAGGGAATAGTAGCTAAATCAATGCACACTATTCAACAATCTGAATTAAATTTTAAAGTGTTTGGAACTGGGATCTGTCCAGTCTATCTTCCATTCTTTCTTCTTCTAGACATTAAACGTTGGAAAGAAAAATAATATTTCCATGTCCACTTTTCTTATGTTGATATCATAGTTCATCCCCATTTCAATTATGATATAGGCGTGGAATATTTTGGTAGTCTCATAGATACTAGGTGTCGTAAATGGGACCAGACAGTTGTAGCGCAATTCAGAGGAATCCTTACCAAAGCCTCAGACGAACAAAAATGTGACGATGGTTGTATTTCTGTCCGCCCAAACTTTACCATTAGACTAGAAGATAGATATGTACAGTCTACTTTCTATCTTCTTTTCTAGGTTAAAGGTGTTGAGCTTCAGCCTGATGCTATCTATGCTACAATTGGTGGTCGTTGTATCTATAAATTATTGAACACTGTGTTTCCACCATCAAATTTTCCAGTGGGAGTAAGTTACCTAGAAGGAAACTCAAATATCCTTGATTTTGGTCGACACATCGATCATACATGATTTGATATTGGTTTCCCTATCATTGAGAAATTGATAAACCGACCACAACCTAGATTCCAAGAACTTTCTACTCCATCTCACAAATTGTGGTCTAGAAAGCCCTGTGTCCAAAGCAGAAGAGTCTCCAGTATCAATCTTCAATCTCTACCTGAAGAAACACTCTTTGAACAACTTGAAGCCTCCATTAGTGGTAGACCAAGCTTATCCAAAAGATATTATTCCTTGACAATAAATTTCCCAACTACATCCAATAAGCCTTATATGGACTACAATCCCAAGGAAGATTTAGGATCATCTAGCCATTTCCCTCTATATAGGCAACCCTCTGTTAATCCTTATCCTTCCAGAGTTTCCTTGGCTACACTTTTTGATTTAAGTAGTAATCTTGAGCTAATGGATAAATTAGCTAGACAAGTTAGCAAAAAATTGGCTTTGGCACCCAAGGAAGAAGAACAACAAGATAAAAAAGGAAAAGGGATCAAATTAACTAAAATGGGAGAAAAGGGTTGCATGCTGAAAGAAAAAATTCCTAGAGAAGGAGCTGAAAAGAAAAGTATTTATACAATGGAAATGAAGGGAAACGAACAAGAAGTTGTAGGCTATGAACCCGGTAGATGGCCAATCCCTGAAACATTCACAGTTGTTAATCCAAATAAACAAACTTGGGGTAGATATGAAGCTAGACTTCATGTTGATCTAGGAGAAAAACAAAAAAACTCTAAATCATAAAGAAATTGGTTAGCCCAGTGGATGATTTCAGCACAAGACAACATTGGTGACATGGCTGTAGATATTAGAAGTGTTGGAAATAATTGTCTAAAAAATCAGATTGAGCTTAATAATGTATCTTCTACCCAAGGAAAAATTAGTTCTTCTATCACAAAGATTGAGCAACACTCTTCTTCTATTATAAACAAACTTTCTAGCATCAGCTACCAAGTAAGTTAGGCACAACAGGATGTTAGAACTATAGTAACCAACCAGACTCATCAAGATAGTTATATAACATCCATTTATGACAACTAGAAGCATTTTGAAAATGCTAGAAAACAAGATATAGAGGATCAAAAAATACTTATAGATGTTGTTGCCAAAAAGCTAGAAAAGATTCGACTAGTAGCCAAGAAAATCAGGAAAACACAAACTGGTTGAGATAGTTTTGAAGAAGAAGAAATAGAAAGGAAAGGAAAAATACAAGAGCAACCACTCCCAAAGCAAAAAAGAAAAATTGTGCATAGAAGAACAAGAAAAGATGAAAAATAAATAATTGAAACATCTACTAAAAGAACTCAACCATCTGCACAGATGACCATGCCCAAAGTCAAAGAACACAGTTTAGCTAACAAAGAAGAAAAGGGAAACATCTGAGATTGGTTGCAGGAACTTGAAGTAGAGGAAGAACATGTAGAACCTGTGTATATGGACGAGCTTGGGTTTGCCAATAAAGAATCTGGTGAAGAGGAGTTTTCTAATGTAAATACTTTTGAGGTTTCTACGAGTGATTCTAATTTTTTTGTAAATACTATAGATAATGATAATGATTTTGATGAATTTAGAATTAGATTTTTCTGATTATAAGTATTTGCAAGAAATTGAGCCCTAGGAATCCATGAAGAAAATTGCTGATTTCGATATTGAGATGAAAGATGTAGTAACAAAAAATGCTAAGCTCGAGCAACTCAGGCCATTTGTTGTTAGTGGACATATTCTCAATATTGATAAAATTGTGGATCCCTTTGATACTATCTACACTTGGGAAGATACACTGGAAAACATGTTTGACATAAGTGGTTCTTGGAATGAGCTTGTAAAAGTTTTGTATGCAGTTAGATTATTATCTGGAAAACTCAGAAACTGGTGGAACAACCTACCAGATCATGGAAAAAGAACCCCTATAGAAAATAGAAAGAAAATACTGATTATGTCAAATAGAAAGATATGCGAAAGTATGACATATTATCTGCTAGTTTTGAAGAATTTAGATCTTGATTGATTGATCTTTTCTGTGGTGGAACTTCAAATCAAGTAATTGAAGCCAATACGGTACTACAAAATCTGAAGCTAAATTTTTTGGCTAAGTGCCACTCATACAATTTAGTCTTTGAAGCCTTCATGATAGCAGCCAACAAATTACATGACCTAACCACAAAACAATATTATTTGAACTCTTTACCTTGTGGCTTAGGCACATGGGCATAAGACTATATTATCAGAAAAGAACACAAGACAATAAAAGAATGTACTTTTGCAGAATTAAAAGGAGTCATTGGCTACAGGCTTGAAAAACAATCCTTATTAGGAGTTTTGCAAGCCAATAAATAAGAATATAATTATACATGTAATTTGAAAGAATTATGTGACTTGCCACCTGTCAACCAGCTTGTAGATTTCCAGCAACTCAAACAATTCAGAAAGAAAAGTTGTGGTAAAAGATGCAAATGCAAAAAATGCTCCCAAAATAGGTATGAAGGAGAGCACACATTCAAAAGAAGTAAATTTGGAAAGCATGGTAAAAGAAGATACAAGGTGGTTCCATACAAAAGAATAAAATTTTCCAAACATCTACCACCATATTTATTAAAGAAAAGAAATAGGAAGGTCTCTAGAGGAGTCAAATGTTTTATTTGTAAAGGACCTCATTATGCAACAAATTGTCCAAAGAAGTTAAATCTTGGTACTAAAATTTATTTAATATTTGAATATTAAAACTAGGATTGGGAAATAGTAAATAGTAAAGATGTTTCCCCTGATATGGATAATTTGCATGAATTACTTGAAATTGTTCTTGATACTAGCTATATGATGAGATTTAAGGATCCTAAGGATAGGCAAAGACACTATGACAAAAGGAGGTCATCTTGTAAATCAAAATCTCCTTTTGAAGAAGAAGAAGAAGATTATTTGGTCTCATTGCTTAAACACACCTTAGATGATGTCAAGCTTAAAATTCAAATTGAAAAATTCAAAGATTCTTGTAAAACCACAGGAACAAAAGAAGAAAGGAAAAATGTTGTAAAACAAAATCTGGCAGCTTTGAAGAAACTGGAGTAAGAAAAAGAACTCCAGAAACAACTTAAATTGCAAAAGAAACCCAATAAAATATTGACCAAGGATATTGACCATGGTTACAAGATTCCGCCATGGAAAAAAGATAAATCATCATCTTCTTCAAAAAAGAAAGAGAAATCTGGAGACATTGATATTGATATTATTGTTGTCTTTAAGAAACTTGATCTTATCATGAATGACATATTTGACCTTAAACGTACTCTTAACACCCAAAAGAAAGAATTGAGAAATCTTTATGCCACAATGGGAGAAATCAAAGACATTTTGTTCAAAGTTGATTAGCAGTCAAAAAAACATAACTCTGAAAAATCAGAACCCAAGCAAGAAGAGACAAAAGAAGAAAGTAGCACCAACAACTGCAGTTTAATCTAGAAAACCAGAGAAAAATTTTCATCTCTATTATTGGCTAATAATGGCAATTATATCAAAATTAACTTTTGCTTTCCAGGTTTCAAAAAGATTCATATGGATGCCTTTGCAAACATAGGATTTTCAAGGTCATTGGCTAAGACAAGTGCTATACCTCCAAAATTTTGGAAACCAAGGCCAGACTTGCCACATAGCTATGCCGTTAATGGAGAAATAATTCATATGGGCAGGTATGCACAACATGTACATGTGGAAATAATGGGTAAGATGTTTGTAATAGATTTTATTGAATATAATGATCTTGAGGATGATGTTCTGTTGGGATTTCTATTTCTCACTAAATATGAATCGCTTCACTTTTGGAAGCATAAAATATCTTTGAGACATGAAGACAGTTAGGTAGAAATACCTACACTTAAAATAGTCAATCACATGTTTGAAAATAGTGGGAAAAAAGAGAAAAAAGAGTTAGTTAAAGAACTAATGGAATCATCTACAAAATTGTTTATTGAAATCAAGAACAGATTTGAGAAAGATTGTTGCAACATGAACCCATTACAGTTCTGGTCTCAAGAGCATGAAGAATGTGAAATCCAGATTAGACCAAAATTTCAATCTATACTTCCTCATGAGCTAGCCTATTTAATGAACCCAACATAAGTCAAAGAAATAGATGAACACTTGAATGAGTTTCTTGAAGGCCACTTCATCCAACCAAGCAAAAGTCCATTTTCATGTCTAGCATTTCTGGTAAATAAAAGAGCTGAACAACAAAGAGGTAAAAAATGATTTTGTATCAATTATAATCCTCTTAATGACATCATTCTTCCATTTAATTATCCAATTCCATTCAGCTCAGATTTGATCAAAAGAGCTGCAAATAAGAAAGTGTTTTCTAAGTTTGACTGCAAATATGGATTTTGGCAAATAAAGGTTAAAGAATCAAACATGTATAAAACTGCATTTTTAGTCCCTTAGGGGTTGTATGAATGGAATGTTATGCCATTCAGTCTTTGCACAACACCAACTTATTTTCAGAGAAGAATGGACCAGGCTTTAAAACATTTAAAGGATTTTTGTCTAGTTTATACTAATGATATTCTTGTATTTTCTGATTTAGAAACTGATCATTTGCAACACCTGGAGGAGCTTTATACAACTATTAGGAAACATTGAATTTGTTTGATTGCTAAGAAAATGGTAATTGGTCAATCCCAAGTAGATTTCCTTGGGACCTTCACCTTAATAAGGGAAAATTCCAACTTCAACCACATATTCTCCAGTGTATCCAAGAATTTCTTGATGTATTAGAAGACAAAAAGCAAATCCAAAGGTTTCTTGGATGCCTGAACTATGTATCACCCTTTTACAAAGGATTGGTAGAAGACAGGAAAGCTATCCAAGAGCATCTCAAAGAAGGGAAAAAGGAAGGATGGTCTCTGAAGGCAACCAAAGTAGTTCAAAGAATTAAATCCAAATGCCAAAATTTTCCTTCTCTCCAAATCCCAGCTCCAAATTTACCATTATTTTTATATACTAATGCTTTTGATACAACATGGTCTACTGTGCTCATACAGGAAGAAGAAGATGGAAAAAGAAGAATCCGCGGCTACACATCCGGAACCTTCACTGATACAGAAAACAAATATCGTATTTATGATAAAGAAATCTTGGTAGTAAAGAAAGGAATGGAGAAATTTAAGATCTTCCTCAAACTAGTAAAATTCACTGTTCGCACAGACAATCAAGCAATGAGAAGCTTCCTGAAAAAGAAGCCCAACAAAGACATTTCCCAAAGAAGAGTGGCTAGATGGTATTTTGAATTTCTCAGTTATAACTTTGACGTAGAATGGATTAAAGGAGAAAACAATCCATTAGCAGATGCATTAACAACGGAGCTTGCATGATCCATTTATAATGAAATCATTTTTAAAGAGCCAGAATTTTACAGAACAGATGGTACTCCTATGTTCTATAGAAATGATGGCACCACTTTGCCATATTTTCCCAATAATATTGTAGAATTATTACTTGAATTCTATTTTTTGGATAAATGGCTACATGAGCTAAGAGTGACTATTTGCTGGCATCATGGACAAGGCATAATGGACCAAGATGAAGAAAAAGAACTTCTAGAACTCCTAGGCCTAAATGAAGCACTTGTTAAACATTGGTGTAGCAGATATGGAGCTTTGCATATCCGTGTAAGAGGATATTTTGGAATTTGAATTGGTCAAAATGCAACAAAATGAACCTGCTTAAAAATTTGAAATATGGTTTCATTAGTAGGATAAGTTTTGATCAGGATTCTTTTGAAGAATAAACAAACCTGATTGGGGAAAGGTTTAATCTAGAGTTTCTCAATCTAGTCCATCCTCATCTTTGGGAAAGAATGCTCGAAAGTATGGAACAATATTTAACACATTATCCCAGAATTGGATATGAATTCCCCAGAATTGAGTTTTATGCTCTGGAGGCCAGATGGGAGGCTAAAGTCTGAATTGAAAACATGGAAATCCGCCTTAAGCTAGCATCATTAGCCAGAAGGATTGAATTAGATTGTGCATATTCACAAGATTATGTGGTACAACTGGACTATGTTTTCTAGGCTCGCTCCCAAGATTGGGATATCATCTTTACCCCATTAACTAAACAACTCCTTGATCCTATCCCTTTCTAATGCTAGCACATGGGCTTGTCTATGCCGTGATGTCATCCATGTTAAGATGTGACAAAAGGACACAACCCTGTCATAAAAAGCAAGATCCCTGTAGCCACTTATAGGTGTTAAGTGGGCCCTTCTCTCTTATAGGTGTCCAAAAAGTGATTGTCTTTTATTTTCTCCACTATGTTAGTGTTTACGATAAACTTCCTAACAACTGTCTACTCCATAGTGCGGTAGGTGGTGGGACACATGTCATTCTCGTATGGTTGGATTCAGAACTTAATTGTAAAATGCCTTGAGGTTACAAGCTCGACCCCTTCAATAAATTGCTAGGGATGCCTCATTCTTGGCATTGAAATATTTCTGGATTGGTGTCTAGAGTCTAAGTTAAGGTCCCAAGTTTTGGATATCAGACGTATGCTCTCTCCTACGCTTCGAGCAATCTGGATGATAAAAAATGTATATATAATATATATGTATACATATACATGTTTATGTACATGTATATATATGGATATGTATATATATAGATATACATACATATACATGTACATGTATATGTATGTATATGTGTATTATACGTATATGTACATATGTACATGTATATATATGCATTTGCATATGTGTATATATATATGGATATGTATAAGTGTGTGTGTGTATAATGTATATGTATATGTATAAATATCTATGTGGATATGTGCATGTGTATGTGTATGTGTGTGTGTGTATAATGTATATGTATACATATACATTATACACACACACACACATACACATACACATATACATTATACACACACACACACATACACATACACATGCACATATCCACATATACATTATACACACACACATATACACATACACATGCACATATCCACATAGATATTTATACATATACATATACATATACATTATACACACACTTACATATACATATCCATATATATATACACATATACATATGCATACATATACATGTACATATGTACATATACATATAATACACATATACATACATATACATGTACATGTACATGTATGTATATCTATATATACATATCCATATATATACATGTACATATACATGTATATATACATTATATACACACATAGACATAGACATAGACATATCCATATAGATATACATACATATACATATACATTATACACACATACACTTAGACATATACATATTCATATAGATATACATACATTTACATATATATATATACACACATACACATACAATTATTATTGAGAGCACAACTAACAAGTACACATCCCCTCCCCAAAAGAACCAAAATAAAAACATAAAAAAATCATTTGATTCTGAATTTGAGATATTTCATTGTATTTAAAAGTTCTCTAGGCTTGTTTTTTAAACATTCATAGAGGTCAACAAGGCTGGGTGCATGTGATTGTATGGGCAATTGATACCCAATCTCAGTACAGTAATGCCAACACCTATGTGGGCCTGCTTTCTTTTTATTAAACTTGGTCTTCATGGTATTTGAGTTGTCATTATGAGTTGACTCAGATATTTCTCTTTCTTTTCCACTATTCAAATGCAAATTGGGAGGCCTGAAAACAACTCATTCCTATTTCATTTCTCTATAAATCCATCTTCTGCATTTCCTTTGCACAGTGAAAGGCATCCAAAAGCATCTGAACTCAACTAGAAAAGCAAGCTCAAAGCATAGAATTTCGTAGAAGATGGCATCATATGTTAGAGGTCTTAAACTTGCTTTCACAGTGATTGTAATGAGTGCCGTTCTTGTTCAAGAGATTGAGGGAGCTTCCACCCCTCATCATGCGCCTTCTCCTGCCCCTTCAAGCCATGGTCAGCCATTCAAATCACCATCACTATAATCCCCACATTCTGTTTTTTTTTCTGTGAGTAGCATATTATACAGTGCTTACAACTAAAACTTTTGTGTTTTTTCTGATTTGTTGCAGGTGTGGGGATTAAGCAGAACATGAATGGCTATGCTTTTGTATTGGTGGGACTGGTCTCTGCTATACTCGTCCAGGCATTCCATGAATTCTCATTTTCCTCCTGAAATTTGAATGGGTTGATCGTGGTTGGCTACATTTGGATAATAAATTGTGTTTGTTGACCTGAGAATAAGAGTCGCATGGATATGTTTCGACCATACCAGACAATATTATTTTTTAATTACAGATAGCAATCTCTTCATGTATTGGATTGTTCATTAATCTCATAGTTACCTCAATCAGGTTTTCCTAAATTTTTCTGTCCATATTACAAAAGTTAATTGGAACATATTTGTTAGTTCCTGTATGTAATTTTTCTTAAATGGTCTATGATGGTAATTAAAGTTAATTTTTATTTTTGGAAATATTGAGTTTGATAGCAAGCTGTATGAGATGGGAATTGTAATAGATTAAATTAAAATAAATAAAAAAGTATTTTTTTTGGGAGATATCTTGGATACAAACATAAAAATGATTCTTTAGTAAAATTAGTTTTTTTATGATATGGTAATCAATTAATTTAATTTATAGTTGTGTGATAGATTATATAACAGAATTTAGAAGATCTAAAAATAAATAGAAATGAAAATATTTAGCTGATTTTAATATCAATAGATAGTTATTTTATTGTTTTGATCATAATTTTTTGTATTTGTTAGAAGTAGAAAATCAAAATATGAATTAGGTTACCTTGAAAATTGGTGGTTTGATTTCAAGCACTACAGGTTCAATCTCAAGTGCCATGGACTTGATGTTTTTCATAGATTTGATTTATGACACATAGATCTAAACTAATGATTTAAATTTCCAAAATATTTTTCTTTAATTTTTGATGTCTAATAAGATTGAAAGAACTATGATGTTTAAAAAACCTTAGGGAAATTTTCAAGACCATTAGGGTCAAGTTCTCCCAAGTTAGACCCCTATATTGATTGAATTTATTACTTTGAGATTGAAGATTTAAATACACCGCCAAAAGCCTACGTGTGGCCTATATGTATTCTATGATTTAGAATTTAATTCTTTGTTCCTTAGGAAATCAAAGCAAGCTCTAATAATTTCTCGTTGTTTGACCAAATAAATTATTTACACATTGAAACTCTAGATTAGATACCAAAACAATGCAATGAGTCACAAAATCATGTACCAAATGGGCTCACAACAAATAGTAGAAAAGTGTACGAGAGCATTGGGATTCAAACTTAAAATTTTAAAATTTAGATTTAATCTCAAGCACCTCAACATTGATCTTGAGTGACATAGGATTAAAATTTGGTAGGGGAAATACAAGTCTTGAGGCAAAGAGAAAATGTATGGAAGTGGATACAAATATAGGCACACAATAATGATAATAAAATGGTAAATGTCTTAGAATAAGTACAAGTGGGAGTAAATCATGGATAGGGATTGGAACATGAGCCAAACATAATGCTAAAGGGTGTTAGTTATCTCAATAGTTGATTATATTTGGACATTACATCAAGATAGGCCCAAAACTAAATGGGAATAGGCATGAGTACATACAAAATTTACTAATAATTTTTCCATCACTTTGAAATGCATGTGAATATAACATGAGTATGCATTTAAAATAATACATGTCCATTATCAATATTAAAAAGTAAATATGGGAATAGAAGCTACTACTCTGGCTTAGATTGGTTCAATGGCCTTTGGATATTTCCAACTTGCCTTATCTAAGCTTATGGAGGCTTCTAACTCCGCTATTGATGACTTGTTACTAGACTCCATACCTGATTCACTAACTATTGGGATAATGATGCTATTCTCCATGCTGTCACTTGTGAGGAAGTTAGAGTGGCTATCTTCAGTATGGGTACTTTGAAGGCCCTAGGACCTGATGGTTATCCCCTGAATTTTTTCCAAGAGTATTGGGATATTGTGGGCGAGGACATTTTTGTTGTTGTCAAGGACTTTTTCAAGTCGGGTAAACTCTTAAACTAGTCGAACCATACCTTTCTAGATCTCATCCCTAAAAATGAAGACCCCTAGACCATGGTTGACTTTTGACCCATTAGCCTATACATAATACCATCTACAAGATCTTCTCCAAAATTCTGGTTAACCATTTGAAACCTTTTCTTGAAAAAATGATAAGCCCATGTCAAAAGGGGTTTGTCCTAGGTCACCATATTATGGGTGCTGCAATTTCCACACATGAAATCATACACTCTATGGACATAAGTAATTGTGTTGGTATGACCTTTAAGCTTGACATTTCAAAAGCTTATGACAAAGACCTATGGAGTTTTCTACACAAAGTGTTAGCCACATTTTGGTTTAATTAGAAGGTTGCGAATCTCATTTTGGAATGCACAACTACTATGAAGTACTCTATTTTGGTCAATGGGATTCCTCATGGGTTCTTTAATGTAGGTAAAGGAATAAGATAGGGTGATCCCCTTTTTCCTTACCTATTCATAATGGTTGCTGATGTCTTAAGTAGGAATGCCTCTAGGATGTTGACTAATGGCTCTATTAAGGGGATCAAACCTACCACCACCCTTGATCTGGCTGCTATACAACAATTTATGGATGATACCATCCTTTTGGGAAAGCCTCAGTAGTGGAAGCAAGGAAATAAAAGAATTACCTAAATACTTATGCTGCTAGTTTGGGCCATAGCATAAATTACAACAAGAGCATGATTTATTTTTTTAACAACACTCAAGATCTGCAGGACAGAATGATAGCCGTTCTGGGTTGTAAGAGTGCTTCCCTTCCTTTGGTGTACCTTGGTCTCCCTCTCACTATTAAAGAAGTCACTCTTGCTTTTTGGAACTCTGTTCTTGAAAGAATTCAAAGAAAACTGGCAAGGTGGAAAGGTTAAATCCTTAGTCATGCTGGTAAGTTGCAACTCCTTGCTGCTGCTCTTCAAGGGATCTCAGTTTACATCCTTTCCATTTTAAAAATTCCTAGATTTATAGCTGAAAATTTTGAAAGAATTCAAAGAAACTTCCTCTGGAACAGTACCAAGGAAAAAAAGAAAATGTCTCTGGTAAGTTAGGATACAATATATCTCCCCAAATCTAGTGGGGGATTAGGCATAAGGAAAATCCAACCTACCAATAAGGCTCTTCTTGTTGAGGTCAGATGGGATCAACTAAGGAATGAGAAGGATTGGTGTAGAATCCTAAATACGAAGTATCTAAACAACTTCCCCTTGATTAGGTGTATATTTGATGAACAACCCAGTGGTTCCTTGATATGGAATAATTTTTGTAAGATGAAAAAGCTGCTTCAATCTAGGTTGAAATGGAAGTTGGGAAATGGTAGCAAAATTAGGTTTTGAGAGGATCCTTGGTTGATTGAAATTCCTCTCTCAATCAAACTTCAAGAACCTGATGGTTCCTACTAAGTTGATCTTTGGTAGGAATGTGAGAGAGTACTTGTGCGATCTTCTTGGTTTGTTGAAACGGAAAATTTTGGAGTTATGATGTTCTCTTTCCATCGAGTTAAGACACCTAGCTAGGACCTTGCAGGACATCCTCTCACTAACTATAATTTCCATCTCAAACTCAGAGGATGAATTTTATTGGACTAAGGAAAGCAAGGGTAACCTCTTTGTTAATATTGCCTATGATTTTCTATCACTACAGGGGAATTAGAATAGGTTATGGAAAGAAGCCTAGAATATACAACTAACACCAAAAATTAAGTTCTTTTGGTGGACGACTTGTCACAATAGGATATTCACTCAGGACAACCTAAGGAAAATGGGATTTCAAATCCGAAGTAGATGCATGCTTTGTAAGAATGACGAGGAGTTTGTTTGTCCCTCATATGTTACTCCACTACCTATTTGCTACTAAAGTTTGGGAGTTGGGTTTTGGAAGATTAGGGATTCGCTAGACCATGAATGTTGACCTTAAGATTTTTACTGAAAACTGGATTGGCCCTTGTCAACATCCTCTGCCTAAAGAAATCTAGTGATAGATCCCCCCATTTTATGCTAGTGTTTGTGGCAAGAAGTAAATAACAATTTTTTTAGAAGTGCAAAAAAAATCCCTAAGCAGGTATTTGACATTGGTCTAAGACTCATCATTGAGAATGTCTCCTTATACGTTTGGAAATTCCCGGATAGAGCTCCTACTAGGTGGGAGATCAACATGTCCAAATCATGGAATAAGAAACTAGAGATCAACTCCTTTGACAACTCTAAAGCTCTAGCCAAACTTAATAGAGCCTTGAAACCCCCCGATACTAGTTGGCACAAACTTAAATTTGATGGTGCAGCAAAAGGGAACCCTGGATTGGCAGGCATAGGAGGCATTATCAAAGACCCATAGGGAAACTTGGTGGTTGGGAATGTCAGTGGCATAAGAACATAGACATCCATGATAGCTGAGGCTAGAGCGCTGCTCAAGGGAGTTAAAATTGTTGTCACTATTGGCATAAAAACTTGCACATTTAAGGAGACTCTAAGGCGGTCATTGATTCCATCAATCTTGATCATTGCTAAGGTTGGAGTATTAGGGACATTTTGTTGTCCATATTATCTTCTTGCTTACCAAACTTGAAAGAAAAAAACTGACCCACATTTTTCGTGAGGGCAACCAGGTGGCTAATTCTTTAGCCAACCTAGGCTCTTCAAGGGTGCTATCCAAATGTTGGAGAAGATTGGGGGCCCTCCTTGTGAACATACAAGGAATTATCCTTGTGAAAAAAAACATTACTATGAATGATGAAATCTAACATTTATTTTGTTGTAGGTTACATTTGGTACTACTCTCTTGGGCTCATGGTGATGTGGCATTTGCATGATGAGGTGGAGGGGTGTGGGAAGAAGTTTGGATGGGGGACAAGAAAGATTGTGAGGATTAGATGGTAATTTCAAAATATTCATGAGCTGTCTTATCAAAAGTACCATTTTTAGAACCACATTTATGGAAACGTACATAAGGCTAAAATTAACATCATTTTTTTGCTAATAATGATCCGATAAATGTCATGATGGCTCTTGGATTAGCTTTGAGGTACTTAAGCAAGATTTTTTTGGCCTTGCAACCCTAGTCTCTTTAGGAATGACCATTGGTACATGCAAAAATCTGATTGCCTTAATTAGGCAAGATTTTCTCTTATGGTATGGTAGTGTTGATAATTGGGGTGTTTTTTTTCTTGTTGGAATTTTGAAAAACCTCTTGCTTTATTATTTTGGTTGAAAATACATGATTTGGGAGAGAAAATGGGTGGTGAAAAAGTTTGAACTGAGCTTGGTTCTTGTGAAGAGTTTCGTAGGGACCTCCTTGTTTGGAACATTTATGTTGTGGGAGGCATTGTGCCTGTAAGGGAATGCCCTCAAGGGCATAATGATAAGCTCTCAGTGCAATTCACGAGATTGTGGAATGACATGAGAGTCACAGTTGGTGGAAACTCTTTCGAAATTAATGAGGAGGTCATAACCAAAGCCACGCGCTGGTCATGCACATGCCAGAAGCTTAAAAAATATACTAAAGTGTAGCATTTGGAAAGCCTCCATACATTCTTTCAGGAAAATGAGGAACCAACAAAGTTGCATTCATGGTTCGAAAGGGATTCTCTGTCAAAGCCTTAGAATCAGGTATGTTTAGCCAAATTATATAGTACATTATGCTGGAGGGGAGATTAAAAGTTTTTTATTTTTACCTGTTACCTATTTTTCACTACAAGCTCAAATAGGTAGAGCTGAATCAAGTTCATCATTGATAGGTACATAAATTTTGAAGTTTTGCTGTTTAAGTATTCATTGATCATCATAGAGATCATTTTACATTTGAATCATAGTTTTATTGTGCAAGCTTTTGAAACAGAAAATTGAAAATTTGCATAGTAATGCCTTTTATTCATTTTGTAAAAACATTGAATCTTGCACAAGCCACGAGAGTAACTGAATTTGATTATGACAATCAAATGATGAATACAAAATTCAAGGAAAAATTACACTACTAGACATAACGTAAGCGTAAAGAAGAGGAGCAATTCATCATTTCTTGTAATGATGAATCACTTTCGTTGGTGTCTTTAGTCGCCGCGTCTCCAAGTTGCTACAGCCTCGTTTCCTCACTTCATGAACTTGCAAAATTGTAAAGGAGTGGCATTAGAGTTATACTCTAAGCAATAATGAATTACATTCTTCCTTATGCCTATGCTATCAACAGGAATGTAATTTGCATCAAATCAAGCATTCACCATATGAGAGGCTGACAATCAAGAAAAACATAACTCAATGGAAGCTTTCAGCTTCTTTTATTTTGCTAACATGCTTGTTTCAATGTGCAGGAATAGGGTTCATCATGTTCGAGATCATTTTATCAGATATGTGGAGTAAAATGGGCTCCCACAAGGGTAGAGCTCGACATATCATAAAGATGACATCTTTCATTCACATTATTACATGAGAGTCATCAAGTGTTACAGTCATCAAACAAAACTGCTGTAAAGCAATAAAATCATAAGAAAGCAGTCTAATTCAGCATGGTAAAATAGATTGAGCAGTTATCTTTTGCTCATCATAAACAAAGAAGCATGTTAAGAGAGCGTTAATTGTATTTGTCATAGTTCAGTTTTAGCTCTGTCTTCCATTCATGTTTTACATTCTAATGAGGCATTGAGCTTCCTTAAACTGACAAGAGAATAAGGTATTAAGTTATCTCAACTATTCCTTACAACTCTGGAGCATATTCATAGTCTACAGGAGAGACAAAGAAACAGGTTTTCCAAATGCTACAGGTAATGAAAGCTTCATGTCAAGCGGTAGTCTTAATATGTCAGCAGTGAATTGATCAACATTAACAATAAATGGAGCATCTGATTTCAATGGCAGTCACTATTTACAAAGATATTCAAAACAACAACTACAGAATGAAACAGTCAAGCCATAAAGAACAATTACAAATCAATTATTCAGCTGAAGGAGTTGGTTGAAATGACTGATGTTTCTAGTTCATAAGATGAGCACAGTCAAGAGAACATTTGACTAAAATCCATATTCAATGGACACAACCCAGGCCATATCAAGATGGAAATTTAATAGAGTAGTTAAATAGATAAAAGGCAGCCATACAATGACAAACATAATCCATGCTTAGTCTTTTTGAATGAAGGAGCAAGTAACAAAAGGTAGTGGTAAGTGATACAAGACTAAGTTATCAATGCAAATACAATGCAACAGATGTACGCTAAGCATAGAACACATGCTACAGGACTGTCATGTTGACGATAAATGCATGGTGGAGTCAATCAAAGAAGGGACAATCTTATAAATAATTATCATGGAGGTTTTTCTTCTTTGAGAAATGTGAAATTAATGTTAATACTGCTACTTCCTTTTAAAATTACTACAACCTTGCATATGCTTGAAGTTTTTATGGATTGTAGTAGTCATTTAACAATTTCATTCAGAAATTAGGAAGGCTTTGATAATACTGTTGTCAGGATGAAGCTTGAAGACTATCATGCCAATAAAGGTATTTGGGAGAGATTTCCAAGAATACAATTAAATGAAGGCAAAAATCTTTATTTTGAACAGTATATATTTGTAATGGTACAGTCATGGAGAATGAGCAGTGCAGCTATCATTAAAAGAACAAGCACATTGCTATACATTAGATCATTCACTACAAATATATGATGGTTGCAGCCATGTTAGTAGTCAAAGTTATGAATGTATGACAGTGAGTAGTGCATGATAGCAAGGGGCAAAGGTGGACATCAAGAACAGTAATAGATATTCACCCTTTATGGAGGCAGCAAAAGAGATGCGTTTTCATGGTTATCACAAATATTTTATATATTTGCAAGGAGCTCAAAATATCAAGAAAAAAGAGCAGTGTGGGGGTTTGTTCTAAAAAATACAAAGAGCGAATACTTCACAGATACCCAAAATGCTGTGAGGCCGTGACCTGTTTAAATCAGGCTTACAAATATGTGAGAATACAAATATGATGCTATTTCAATCAAGGTCATGAATACCCAGATTAATAATACAAAGACAAATACCCAGAATGTTTATACAACCACGGTTTTTTCAAGTAAGAGTATATGTTTTTTTTTTTTGAAGACATCAGTTTTCCCTTACCCATGTAAGGGTTTTACTCTAAGATGCAAAAAGATGCAGAATACAATGAAATACAAATACCCAGATGGAGGATATTATAAGTTGCAATTAGAAAAATGGAGATAGCCATATTCTTGTGTCACTTTTGTTTTACAAAAGCACAGTGAAAAGCTTAATAATAAGAAGAATCGGCTTACCTTTGTAACAAAGAGAGAGGCGACCAAGATTAAGATTAAAATCTGAAGGAACTCAGCAATATCAAGCTCAAATCAAGTCTTTAATGGCGGCCCAGTACAATTTGATAACACCAAATGACAGAATCAGAAAGTATATTCAACAAATGAGTTACAGCCGCGCCCTTAAGGCTTCAAAAAAAGCATTCAAATGCTCAAAAGAACTCAGATTTGCAACGAAATAAACTTTATCTTACATTTTATGTTCAGGATCTTCGAAGAAATCATCAAAATTGATAGCAAATGATGAGTTCGAGCTCAAACCCTACTCAGCAGTGGCAGACAGCTTCTTCAAGAAGTTTCATCAAAGTCAAAAGAATTGTAATGATTTAGGGTTTGATTGTCCATTCGCCCTAAGCTTTATTTTGGGTATTTTTATTTTTAATAATCATTATGTCTTTTAATTTTCCCCGTGGCCATGACTTTTAAGTCAACGAGCCTAGTAAAAGTGGTCGGCCTTATTAATATCTAAACTTTGTGCTAAAATATTATGGCGGGGTTTTAAATTATTGACAAATTTATGCCAAGAGTGGTCGGTTCGGTTGTTAATGAAGAATGCATATTTTCAAATGTCACATATTTTCAAATATATGCTAAGTATGAGATTAGCTTTATTCTTCAAGCTGTTTGCATTGAATAATGTAAATGAATTAATTAAATGATGCGTTATATATCATTTAATTAATCATCTTAAAATGCAAAAAAAGATATTGTGTAAAGCTGGATCACAATTTTACTTCAGTTACACATCAGACTCAACTGAAGACTTTGACGTGAAGATGGAGTTCCAATGTGCATGGGCGAATTGACAAGAATGAGATAGTTTTTCATGCTTTAGCTCACCTTTTCAGGAATTTCCAGTTCAATTTGAGTTTCAGATTAGTTGCATGCTTTATGACTGCAAGTTCGAGACTGAGTTCACTCATTTTTGCATGAGTTTGAACCTTATTTTCAGGAATTTTTGCTTTTGCTTAGATTTCACCTTGGAGTTATCACTTTCTCACTGAAATTAACTTTCAGTTGCTTGTTCATGCACTTTGAAGTGCATTCTCATTGTATATATTGAAAATGTTTATCTTTTTCAGTTGGTTTTTATTTTTCTCCTTTGCACTCTACAAAAGTGAATTATTTTGTAACTCAGCATTATTTTCAGATTAATACAGCAGCAGGTTTACAGGTCAATTAGTGTGTTTTTGTAGAAAGACTCCTTTCATTACCATCTTTTTTAGAATTCACCTTCAAGTTTTCAAGCATCATTGTCATGTAGGATTGATCGAAGTGATTATTGTGTTTGCAGTTTATGAAACCTTTAAATATTTCTGTCTCCTTAATGAATTTTTGTATGCATCTAAGTTTAAATCCACTGGTTAAACATTGTGCTAATCAATAATCGAATAGTCTAGTTGTGGGAATCATATTTTCCTTATATGATTGTTTCTTTAAAAGCCTTTGTTTAAAACATTCAAGTGTTTAAGCTTTTAGATCTAGTTGTGCGAATGAAAATAGTGAGTAATCATTCTGTGAGTTAAGTCTGCATATTGAATTCTTTGGTGCATCACCATAGTTAAGTTTCATAGTTCAAAATTTAGATTTAGTCTTTCTCCCTTTTCCAGCAAATCACTCAGTTATTAACCAGAAAATTAAATAGGAACCAGCCTAGAATCTGGAGGTCTAATTCCTTATAGGATACCCATAGCCTGGAATTAGTTCCAATGTTTCAACAGATTGTTGAATTTCAATATTCAAGCATTCGGGTGCAATCTGTTTGACAAAATTACCATTTTCCCTTGCTAAACCATTTTAGACACAAAATCCTCATAAGCTTTCCATTCTTCCTATTTTCATCTCTTGAAAGTTAGACTGTTAGGGAAACCTTAGACTTGGCTTCTAGAAACCCTGATAAATCGCCACCTTTACTCCAGCACCAAGGCCTAATTCTTCGTCTGTACCACTTTCATCTAGCCCTTTGTCCCCCTAAACCTATTTCGGCTATCAGAATCAAGGAATAGGAAGCCTTTGACCATTCCCTTGATAAACCTTCCCTGGGTGCCTCGATTGGACCCAAAAGAGAGAATCCCCCTATGCCTAGTGAAACCCCCGATGACCCTAAACCTAAACCCCTAGCTAAGAAGAAGAAAGGGGGTGTGGGTCTAGCTTAGTCTAAAGTGATTGCTGTACTTTGTGAATTGAAGTTCACATTCCCACTAAAAGGGATAGTAAATTTCCTATCAAGAACAAACCTAAACCAAAAAATGGCAAAAAGGGCATCCCATGCCATGTGGTGGAGCCGGACATGGATACTAATGAGGGTGACTTTTTTGATAGAGATTCCCATGGGGAAACTATTGTTGTTTCCAGTGTGGACTTAGGGGTGGAGCAGACTGGTGTCAAACATTCTAATAGATTGGCCAAAAATGAAAAGGATACCCCTGTTGATGAGATTTCTAGTGGTTTTGAGTAAAAGGGGGGCAAGGAGGAGAGAAAACATGATACCGTTGAAGAAATCGAGGATTATGTGGAAGGGATGAGCCATTTTCTAGAGCTAAATAAAATGATCCATGAAGATTCCACTCTGGAATCCTTTGAACACCTGGCTAGGGATGAGGGAGTGAACAAGGTGGAGACTGAGAAGAGAGAGGATCTCAACAATTTTCTATCTCGTATTATAAAGCTAGAAAGGAAATTCACTAGGTTAATATGCTTCACTGTTCAGGTCATCCATAGGTTCACAGTTACTCTGTCCAATGTGTTGTGTGAGGTTGACAAAAAGAATCTAGAAGAAGGACCTAACAACAAATGGGTGGGTGATGAGATTTTGGATTTCCTCAAGTTGAGGAGTGGGAGGGCTTAACAAAGTAATGGGTTGGGTATGTGTTGCTGGTGGGTGGGTTTTCCTTTTGCTATCGGTCTGTTGTTGTTGAAATTTTTTGGTGTCTATCTCTTGTTTTTTCTATTAGACTATTATGTTAGTTTTTCTTTTTTGATCCTCTTTGGCCCTTTGGGCTCCTGGTGTAAAGGGTATTGCACCCTGTAAATGCAACTTATCTTATAAAAAAATTAGAATATTATGAGATGGATTAATTAAATAATTAAAATTATTTAGTTAATATCAAAATAATATTGAGGTAATTAATTAAATAAATTTATTTAATTAATTAGAGGATTATGATGAATATTAGTATAATTGATCAAATACAAATTTATGCCTCTACAACTACCATTGAACTTGTTCCATTCCTTTGCCACATGACAATTTGACTTGTAAAAGGGGCACTACCTCATAGAACAAGGATAAATGCAACCTACATTAAATTTAAATTAGTTAAATCCATTGGGTAGATTGCAAAAGAAGATAAAATTTGAGCTATTGGATTGCAACTTTATATTTATTTTTTGTAGCAAGTAGTTGAGGTGTAGAGCTCCCTAGCTTTGAGCTATTAAATAGCTAGATAAAACTCTTTGTAAGGGTTATAATTATTATGTTGAAGAACCTTTGGTTGGAAGCCAATTATTTTTTAATGCAATTTTAGATGTGTTTTAGTTGTTTTATCTTATTTCTTTAGTTTTTAAAATAATGGGAAATGTTATAATTAGTGAGTATCTATGATCCACTAAGTGTGATAAATATCAACATGTGCTTAATGAATATTACTTGAATTAAAGGCTATGAAGGATTATGCTTTACATTTGCACATGTATATGGTGATCTATTGCATGTTTCCTCACAATCCCACTACCCTTAGATATCTATATAATAGTATGTCACTGGGTATGTATAGAATAGTCAAGCAAGGCCTTTTTTAGGGTTTTATCTTCCAAATCAAGTCAAATTAGATGTCATTACAAACTATGTTCATTCCTTCTCTCCAATCCCTTTAAATTTTATCCATTTTTTTGTATTAATAATAGTTTAGAAATAGTTATACATTGCTTCTAGATCAGAGTATCAGGATGCTACTACAACATTTAAAAGCTTTACATAGTTATGATTAGCTGTTGTTTATGCCATGTACATCGCTGCCATATATACAAAATTGGTCATTATGCACATAAAAAACAAACAAACTACCTCCGTTTCTGTAGCTTGCTTACTATTACTGATCATACTCTATATATATGTAAGAGGGTAATTTTAGCATTCATTGTTAGAAATTCCTGCTTTGAATTCCATCTTCTAAGTCATCCCAACTTGACTCTCTATCTGAGAGTTCCTCATTGGATCTTACTTTTTCAATTACTGGATTATCACCTTCGTTCACATAGAGTCTAGCACCATGTGTTTCCTTTGCCCTTTTTGGTTTACCAGTTGCCTCATTGAAAATCCTTTGAAACTCACTGAGAGCCTTCATGAAGGTTGCAGAATCTTCGTGGTTGTGGTGCCAAGTGTGACTGAATTTGATTTCTTCTTTGTTGACTCTGACTGTTCCATCTCCCAAAAGCTTCATGAATTTGAACATAGATATTTCCATATTCACGATCACTTCTGGCTCTCCATTGTCAGTCCCCTAAGCATTGGGTGGTGCTATAGAACAACAACACTATTGATGATCCTTGATCTGCTCCTTTCCCCACCGTCCTCTGCATTAGCTTCGTTGAAGACCCTTTGAAACACTCTCAACGCTCTAAGGAAGGTCTTTGAATCTTCCGAATTATGATGCCAAATGTGCCTTTCTTTAGTCTCAAACTTGTTCCCCATCTTTACGCCATCATTGAGCTGCTTCATAAGTTTGGTCATAGATAGCTCCATGTTCACCGTTACCTGTAGGACACTAGAGAGGAATGTGAGTCTCTTATTTGACTCAGTAAGCCCCCTCCTACCCCCTTGGAATTTTTCCTCATTCCTAGCCCTCCACAAATGCCAAATAATTTCAATAGTAAGACAATGCCAAAACATTTTATACTCTTTGGGAATTTTTCTACAGTTAAACATTATCTCATACCAGTTAATCTGACCAAATCCATTCCATATCAGAAGTTCATTACAAAAAATGTTCCAAACCTCTCTAGCATAGAAGCATTCAAAGAAAATATGCAAAATTATTTCAGGTGTCCTGCATAAATTGCATAAGTCCACTTCATTATGATTCATTTTATAGGAAATTTTCTGCAACAAAAGTTGCCATCTAAAGCAGGACTTCTTTGGTTCATTCACATTCTGCCACACAAAAGAGAGCACTTTTTTCCAACTAGAATCAGTTAGCTCTATATTCCAATAGTTATTAACATGAATCCGAATAGAATCATCATTAGTGAGTTCTTTATAGACATTCCCAGCTTTAATTCCTGCTAGTGGAACACCATCCACCCAGATTAGTTCATCAACAATATTATATTTATCAACAAAATTTAACAGAAAAGAAGAATTTTTGCAAGCATCAACAATAATATTGTAAGTTCTAACATTAGTGCTATCTAGATTGAATTCCTCAACCAGCTCATTCCAAGTTTTGATAGGACCATTCTCAAGGATATTATGGAAGGTATGAATACCAACTAGACTCCATTTTTTGGCCGAGCACCCTTGCAAGAGTGCAAGAGGTTTGCTGTCATGTTCCAAAGTCCACCACAAATAATTTTATTCATTTTTAATAAACTTAGTTAATTTTAAGATAATTATAGTAATATGTTGTTGTGAATAGATATTTTTCTCACTATTACAAATAATTTACCATTATTAGTTTTATAGGTCTAGATGATTTATGTATGCAATGAGTAACATTTGAATAAACTAAATCTTGAATGTCAAATATGAAAATGTTGACTTTGTATAGTTTATATTATACTTTTATCTTTTTTCACTTGATTTTGCTATGTTCCCTTAAATTAGAACAACATTTAATAGTCCACTAAGTTATCCTATATAGACAAGACTTGGTAAGATAAAACTCAAGGAGATTTGAGTTTCCTTTTAGGAGAGGTAGAGTATATTTTTTTGTCTTGTCTAAGTTAGTGTGTTAAAAACATCAACAAACCTTGGCCTAGAACATATTTGACAGGCCCCATAGTTCACAGTTAGTTTCTTAGAATAATATGATATATACTAAATCAATCTCATCAATTTCTATTAGGTGAAAGAATTTATTCCTATAGTTTTCTCTCTCAATATACAAGTATATAGGATAGTAAATTTTTTCTTTGATTTCTCAATCTCTATTTATCATGAGAAGCCCATTTTATTAGTTAAAATTGTACACCAATGTAGCTACTAATCTAAAAACTTTCAATTTATTTTGATCAACCTAAAGATAAAGTTCATGTGCCCAAATGTTTGTCCTAATATCCATTCTTTCTTAAAATTATTTTTGGGTTCTCCTAACAACATATATAGTCTAGATTTCTAGTATTTACACAATTATATTCTAAGTACACTTGTTTTTATTTTCTATTTTCATTCTTTTTCACTATTTCATATTTTTGTTTTCAATTTATTGTTTGTGTATGTATAGTTTCCTATCTTTTATTTTCCCTAACTATAATGTTGATTAATTAGTCTTACACTGGATTGGGAAAACTTATTTTAGATTAGTTTACTTACACATGAAAAGAAAAACAATAAAACTAACTTAATCCTCTTTATTTTATTTCCTTTCAAAGACAAACACTCCATCTACAAGTCCCAATACTAAAAAGTGAAAAATCAAAGTTTACTTGTAAATAAAAAGATCTCATTGATCTAAAACTAAATAGAGTGTGATAAACATCATAAATAAAAATTAAGATAATTTAAAAATTCAGTAAGGTTAAATTAGGAAACTTATAGAAAGGAAAAAAAAACATTCCATTTAGAAATGAAGAAAACTTACATAAAATTTAAGTTTAAAACAATGAAAAATTATATAAGAATAAAAAAATTGTATCATTTGATGATGAAATTAAGTAATACCATTTAAATAAATTTTTATTTAAAGTGAAAGTTTAATAACAAAATACAACTTTTTAAATTATTAATTTATTTTAACTACTATAAATTAAATTAAAATATTTAATATTTTTTAAATTTATAATATAAATTTAATTAATATACAATATATTAAATACACCATATCTTATTATAAAATTTTAAATACAAAAATTTAAATAAAAAATATTCATTATAACATCTAATTTAATAATTATCTAAAATTTTAAAAAATCATATATATTTATATAGATGCACATACACATACATATACACATACACATACACATACACATACACATACATATACATATACTTACGTTATATATACATATACATATACATTTACATTATATACATATATAAACATATATAATATTTATATATACAATATTATTGAGAGGACAACTAACAAGTGTCCCATCACCTCTCCAAAAGAATCAAAATAAAAACTTAAATAATCATCTGATTCTAAATTTGACATATTTCATTGTATTTGAAAGTTCATTAAGCTTGTTTTTTAAGCATTCATAGAGGTCAACAAGGCTGGGTGCATATGATCATATGGGCAATTGATACCCAATCTCAGCACAGTAATGCCAACACCTATGTGGGCCTGCTTTCTTTTTATTAAATTTTGGTCTTCGTGGTATTTGAGTTGTCATTATGAGTTGACTCAGATATTTCTCTTTCTTTCCACTATTCAAATGCAAATTGCGAGGCCTGATAACACCTCGTCCCTATTTCATTTCTCTATATATCCATCTTCTGCATTTCCTTTGCACAGTGAAAGGCATCCAAAAGCATCTGAACTCAACCAGAAAAGCAAGCTCAAAGCATAATATTTCATAGAAGATGGCATCATATGTTAGAGGTCTTAAACTTGCTTTCACAGTGATTGTAATGAGTGCCGTTCTTGTTCAAGAGATTGAGGGAGCTTCTACCCCTCATCATGCGCCTTCTCCTGCCCCTTCAAGCCATGGTCAGCCATGGAAATCACCATCGCTACAATCCCCACATTCTTTTTTTTTTCCTGTGAGTAGCATGGTATACAGTGCTTACAACTAAAACTTTTGTGTTTTTTTCTGATTTGTTGCAGGTGTGGGGATTAAGCAGAACATGAATGGCTATGCTTTTGTATTGGTGGGAGTGGTCTCTGCTATACTCGTCCAGGCATTCCATGAATTCTCATTTTCCTCCTGAAATTTGAATGGGTTGATCGTGATTGCCTACATTTGGATAATAAATTGTGTTTGTTGACCTGAGAATAAGAGTCATATGGATATGTTTCGAACATACCAGACAATATTATTTTTTAATTAGAGATAGCAATCTCTTCTTGTATTGAACTGTTCTTCTTTAATCTCATTGTTACCTCAATCAGGTTTTCCTGAATTCTTCTGTCCATGTTACAAAAGTTAATTGGAACATATTTCTTAGTTCCAGTATAGATTTTTTCTTAAAAGGTCTATGATGGTAGTTAAAGTTAATTCTTATTTTTGGAAATATTGAGTTTGATAGCAAGCTGTATGAGATGGGAATTATAATAGATTAAAATAAATAAAGGAAATTTTTTTGGGAGATATCTTGGATAAAGATACAATATGGTCGTAAAGAGATAAAATGATTCTTTAGTAAAATTAGTTTTTTTTATAAATATTGAAGCAAGAGCAAAAACACATTACCCAAAATAATTCCACAATTCTTCTTATTCGTAGCCAGGCATCAATTTTAATTTGACAATTTCGGATTGAATTCAAATTCAATTTACAATTTCAATTACATAACACAAAATCATAGACAAACACCTCTAATTTAAAAATAATTTCATAAATTGATCTCCTCTTTCACAAGAAACACTGTTTTCATTCTGCAAGTTTTAAAGATTACAATTTCTACACTTCTCTGTTCATCGAATCATGCACCTCATTTCACAATCGCTGCAACTTCTAAATACCTAGACTTCTATTTTCTATCTTCTCCTTCTATGATCCAAGATCTCAAATTACTTGTTCATTTTGTTAACTTAATTCTGTATACCCATCTATTCCCTTAGTCACACAATGAACTCTTCTTCCATACTTCATTCCCAGCCATGCCCCTGCTCTTTTATTTTCTCCTGCACTTCACTCTATTGCAGGCTCTCTCACAATTCTTCACACTGCCTACCACATGCCAGCGAGGGATTTCATGGTCTTTATCTTCATTTCGTATCATTTAAATGCTGCAGCCCCCTTACATTCACTTCTTCCTGCGCTGTCTCTTTCTTTTCTTTGCTGCAAGCTGCGTCCTTCTCTATCTGGCCTGGCTCTAGGAAAATTCACTACCAGCAATTCATCAACGGAAAATTCACCGTCAACAATTCACCAGAGAAAAAATCATCACGAGCAATTCACCGTCATGGAAATTAACCACCAAAAATTCATACAATTAATTTTTCACCTGTGAATTGTCATGTCAATGAATTTTCCCAGATGAATTTTCCATCAGGCGGTGAATTTGCCGGATGCCATCTGACCTACCCTCTGTTTCAGCGCACCCCCTCTCTTTTTCTATACTCAATTTGCAATGAAATGTATACAACCTGTTGAAGATGGCTGCTCCTTCATCTCCCCTGCAGTCGTGCCCCTTCCCTTTCACACAGACTTGGCTTATTATTGTAATTTTTTTTAATCTTCCTCTACTTACAGCAAAATAAGAAATGCCAAAATTTCCTAATCGTCTTTTTTGGAAACTGAAGCACCACTTTAGATGAGATAATTAGCTGAAGCAACACTTTAGATGAGATAATTCATTCTTTGAAACGGCTGACTTTTCATGGAAAATTTAAATTGAATCAATTAAAACATGAATTACATTTTTTCATTTCATCTGATTTTAAGACTTCACAATTTTATTTTATTTTTGTTTTCGGATGTACCTGCATCAAATATGATAATCAATTAATTTAAATTAGAGTTGTGTGATAGATTATATAACAGAATTGAGAAGGTCTACATAATCTTGTTTAATTAGATGTCCCTCTTACCCATTTTAATCATATTGGTTTTGATTGGATTTACCTAGTTTGACCATGATTTTGAAGTTGAATTCTTGGAATAACATTATCCATCATCATATCAACCATGCACAACTAGTCTATTCATAAGGTACTTAAATAATTCATAATTGGTGTAGAAAAATAATAGTGTAGCTAAAATATAATCTGAAAAAACCATTAATAATTATTTTCTTTTCAATTGTAGTATATTTCCTCTTAGCTACCACAAGATCCCTACTTGCAAATACAACTAGATGAACTTTCCGTCCTCTTAATTGTGTTACTTCTACACCTATTACTATATCAAATGCATTTGCATGTATGTGAAATAATTGCTTCTAATATAGAAATATAAATATAAGATCTTTTATTATCTTAGTTTTTAGTATATCAAATGATTCTTTACACTGATTTATCCTCTCAAATTTATTATATTTTTCTTCTTCAAAAGTTCTTTAATTGGTTCGGAAATAGTTTTATAGTTTCTAATTAACTTATGGTTGTTTTTTTAAAAAATATTTTTATTTTAAATATAATATTTGAATGGCGTAAGTTTAAAATTATGCTAATTTTAAGAGGGTCCACTATCACCCCTTATTAAAAAATAACATCCCAATAGGGTGCCAAATGGTGCAATAGCTGATATACCTTTATTTAAATTTAGAGAAATTTGGAGTATATAAAATCCCTCAAATATCAACCTTAATGCCTAGATATGCTCTATAAACATTCAATAAATCACCCAATAATTTAAATATACTTCTCTAAAGTCACAAATAAAGTCTTGGAATGTATTAACCATACTTTTTCTAAAAACTATAGGTGTATTCTTTAATCTAAATGATATTACTATATACGTGAATGATCCCCATCCAATGGAAAATGTAGTCTTTGATTGCCCTTGTTTCTTAATATCAACTCGGTGATACCTTAAGAATCCATCAATAAATTAGTATACTTCTCTGCTAGCAATACTTTCTATTACTTCTTGTTTAAATGGGGTTGGAAATGGGTTTCAAATGTATTCTTTGTTTAGTTCCCAAAATTCTACACATATCCTTATCTCTTTGATATTTTTATTCCATATCACTATGGGACTAATCCATTCTACATTCGCTACTATTTTAATAATTCATCTTGTAAGCATTATTTATTTCATTTTGGAATTTTAATTTTATATTTGGATTTAGTCATTAAGTTATTTGTTTAAATTACAATTTGGAATTTATCCTTTAGCTAAATTCTCATTACTCTTGTAATGCCCCGTCAGAAGCACACAAAAAAATTGAATGAATAACTTTTTTGTTTTGAAACATAACCACAACATCAAAGATACGACCTCAAAATTTTCTACTTGCACAATGATGTGCACATGGGTGTCAGATGAACATAGGAACACTAGGATAACAACAAAAACAACACCAAAGATACATCACATGTCACACCTGCACAACAACATGCACACAAGCATCAAATAAAACACAATGACAATGAAAACAATAACAAGAAGGCCTCACCATTGTATAAGGAGTGTAGAAGTAGTAGAAGATGTTGAACATACATCAAAATATTGAGATGGGGAGGTGAATCTGTATTCTATTAGATCTCAAAACTTCTAGAACAAAAGAAACTTCAAACTCTACCGCATAAGCAAGAACATGAAAGAAATAATGCATAACACAACACAACACCAGATGTATGTGGAAAACCCCAGAGGGGAAAAACCACGATGAGAAATGCAGCTAGGAGCTATTGTCCTAATCCAACCTCACAAATGAAAAACAATTACAATTTTATTTTAGGGCTACAACCCAAGGAAGCTACTACTCCCTGAAAATGGGTTTTAGGGTCACTCCCAAGGAAGCTACAACTCCTTGCAGATTTTGTTTTAGGGCTATAACCCAAGGAAGCTACAACTCCCTGATTTGAGAACAAACTCAATAATGATTATAGAATGACAATCCTTTCACTATCTAAAACTGATGATTAAGCTCAATCCTTTTAATAATTGCAATTCTTCTTTATCACTTCTTCAAATGTATTCTCTACAACTTACTAACTCACTGCTTTTAGTATTCAAGAAGCTTTGCCTTTGGCTCACTGCCTCTAGAAAACAATGAGAGACACTATTCACTTCCCATCATCTATCCTTGCCACCCCCCTCTATCAAGTCTCTTTGTCTCTCTATCCCTCCCATCCTAAATCTCTCTCTCTCTCTCTCTCACGTCTCTCCCTCTCCCTCTCCCTCTCCCTCTCCCTCTCCCTCTCCCTCTCTCTCCCCCCTCCCTTACTCTCTTTCTCTTAGGTCTCTCCCTCCCACCCTACCTAGATATCTCCCTCTCTCTCTTAGGTATCTCCCTCCCTGTATCCCTCCCACTCCCCCTCTCTCAGGTTTCTCCCTCCTTGTATCCCTCCCACCCACACACACTCTCTCTCTCTTAGGTCTCTCCCTTCCTTTATACCTCCTACCCCTCTCTCTCTCTCAAGTCTCTCCCTTCCTTTATACCTCCTACCCCCCTCTCTCTCTCAAGTCTTTCCCTTCCTTTATACCTCCTACCCCTCTCTTTCTCTCTCTCTCCCTCCTATTGTGTGGTCTCACAACATGCCCCAAGATTGAAAAGAATTGGGGACCCAAGTAGAAAAATATAACTCCTATGGCAAGAGCTAACGAATTGGAAGATCATCAGAAGTGAAGAAGAAAGATAAATCTTTGATAAAAGAAAGTACTTCATATGGTAAGTGTTTCGTGCACCAGGTACCAGAAACACAGAAAAGACGAAAGATAATGTGAAGTTCAAGTGAAAGACTCAGGTCTGGTAAGATGTAGTCCGGTATAATGGAGTTCTGGTATAACTGAGGTTTGGGAAAGTAAGTGGGTAAAGTTGAATACCGGGTATCGGGTATTGGGTTGCAAAGTGAAAAGAAATGTTAAATTTTTTAATTTGTATAATGATCTTGGTGATCCAATATATATGTACAAGGATTTATGATATGCTTTTTGAAAGTGAATTATTTACTAGATTTTGTACTAACATTTGAATAATGGTTTTATTTACATGAGATGTTATGATGATTTTTAAAAAGGGATTTAATATTTGGAATTTGTGATTGTAGGAGATATCGATTGTGATGCAAAGCTCGGGTATGAATGGTCAAGCAAATTATGTTGGCAAACAAATTTTACTTTATTACCAGGTTCGATGATGCACTTAAGAAGCTCATGCTGGAACAAAGTTCGTTGAAAGATGTGCCAGTTATCGGAATATTGGGATGCTGGAGTTCAAGCATGTAGTAACAAAGTGTATCTATTCGGGGAGTGATTCATTCCTGGAATGTTCAAATCGAGGAATGTGAGATGTAGGAGTTCAACTTCCACCTGATCACTTCGTTATAATGGAAGGCTCCTATATACCTTTGTTTGGATAGATTTGTTCGATTTCATAAGGAATCCTGACAAAGATGAAAAAGTAGAACCCGAGGAGCTTCAACAAGTAATTGGAGTTGACTTCCATTGAATTCAATTGCAATTCTCCTATTGGTCACAATATTCCACGTGCCTTGATGAGATTGGTCCCTTAGATTTCCTCTCATGTAATTGTCTTATCCTATATGAGCCTTGTGTTCTATAAAAGGCCAGAGGATGCTTCATTTTCATTTTAAGTTTGGAATTTGTGGATGTCGGAGGAGCAAAAACTTCTTTTAAGTTTTTTTTTTTTTCCTATTTTCTGAACCATTTTGGCATAAAAATTTGTATGCATGTAGACATTAATTGATATCAGAGCTTTATGGATAGCTACCTATTTAAGTATCTTTTGTAGCTGGTTTTGTAAGTTTGACCAAACAAGACTGTGTGTTGTGACATTTAAGGGTGCATACAGAACCTACTCGGTGTCCATAAACGAAACCCTCTCTTTAAAAGCTTGCACTATTTTATACGTAGTTGTGAAGCAATCTAGTGAAATATAAAGCGGTTTGCTTTGTTTTGATTAATTCTTTGGGGCACCCATGGAGAATAACCGGGAGAAACTTTTATTTTTCAGTATTTTATATACTTTGTTTTAGAATAGATGTTTAATATTTTTAATTTTTTTTCAAAAAATATGTGGATGGAAATAGTTTTGTTGAAAATCTTTTATTTTCCATGAAATTGCTGAATGCTTAATGCTAAATCTACTTAAGTGATAGCAAAGGATTGGTGATATTCCATGAAATCTTATGTCAAATCTTTTGGTTTCATGATGTCCAAGTTTATCATTTCAATTAGGAATGTTGATTTAAAATGTTCAAAGAAATTATATATATATATACACACATATATATACATATATATACACATATATATACATATATATACATATATATACATATATATACATATATAAAAGGTCCCTTTGAGATTAACAACAAATATCACATCATTACTTGAGAGTGACCCTAGTGCAACCATGACCTGGTTATCAGAGACTTGGGATTGAACGGAAGTCAATCTTTGCTCTGTGAATGCAGAATTTCTCCTTAGGTTGTCTTTGTTCCATATCTTTCAAGAAGGATAGGCTCTTCGTGATCTTGTCTATGGAGATTTTATTTGACCTGTTTACTGCGAGTAAAACCATCGTCAATAGGAACTGGCGCTAGAAGGAGGGCCACAAGTAGCAGATGTGCATATATCTTTCTCTCTTATTTCTTTGATATTTTTTAGGATTTATCCTTTGGAAGTGGAATCGTGCTTTGAAATGTTATTCCTAAATTTGGAAAGAAGCTTGTAAATGAGGAATTGAATGCACGCTGATTTTCATTATGGAAATTGGAAAACTTTGTAAAATCTTTAATCAGAAACTGCATCCTTTGAGTTTGTTTACTTTTGGTAGAGTCACCAAGTGTAGAATTCATGATACAACTGATCACGGTGAACTTGAGTGTGATTTTTTTATAAGTAGGGTAAGTTTAGCCATAAGTGGAGAAATTTCGTTAATGAAAGAAGTTTTAACTGCTAAAAGAAAATGATTGTTAATGAGAGAAATGTTCTACCCTAGTGGAGTCAGAAATATTAAAAAATTAACCAATAAACCGAAACAGTTAGGAAACTATGATTATTTTAAAGAAAATCCTAACGTCTTGCAGGGGAATAGGTGAGAATATTGAGATTTAGAGATATTTCATCATAAATGAGAAAAAGATATTGGTGAATCATCATTCCCTGTATATGTGGAAAACACAGATAATGAGATGGAGCGGAAAATCGAGCGAGAAACTCGTGTATTGTGCTTCAAGCTGAAAATTCATTAGCTATAAAAAGACATTTTCTTGATTTTATACAAGATACAAAATATCAAGTTTTTACTTTTTCTCCTTCTGATAATAATATAAATAGTGATATGTCTTGGTCTAACAAAATACAAAGTGAAGATAGGGTCGAGGATATGAAGATTTTTAGAAGAGGAGGAAATAGAGAAATGAGTGCAGCCATTCATGGAAATGGACCAGGGCTGGGAGAAGGTACAATATTGCCGCACCAGACAAAATGTGTGCAATCGGTCTCTAATGAGATCATTTTCATACATTTAAGCCAGATTTTGGGTAAGTACACCTTCGAATTTATGATGTTTAAATCTAAAAAATTAAAATATTCCATTATTACAGTAGAATATTGAAAATGTTGATAACATAATTTAAAGATAAATTTGCTATAATTCGTACTAAAACTGTAGAGGAAATAGCTGTAGAAATTGAAATAAATTGCTTTGTTAGAGTTAATCTTTTGTAATATTAGAGTTAGGGTAGTTAGGGTTAGCTTAGTTTAGTTATAGTTTTTTTAGGGTTTTCCTTTGTGTTTGCCTTTTTACTGTTGTTTTCTTGCTTCGTTTTATTTTGTTCTTTTTGCTCAACTTCTACATTAGCAAATTCTGCTTAAATTTATTTTAAACATGAGAGTGAAATTCAAACATTTTAGAAAACTAAACCGAAAATGAGACAATAAATCTATACACAGTAAAACACGCTTCTAAGAAAGATACCAAAAGATATATATATATTTGTGTGTGTGTGTGTGTGTATAACGTATATACATCAGATATCAAAATCCTCATCAAAAAATAAAAAAAAATTCAAAAAGAAAGGTAAGCATAGTTGCAGACGATAGTAGCCATTCAGTTGATCTGGGACTCTTCTATCAAGGCCAAATACCCTATGTAGGCGAGTTCCCGGTGAGTTTCAAAATATTGGATATGGAGATCAGTAAGAAAAGGCCAAAGTGGAACCACTTCCTTGTGTTCCAGGAACTAAGGAATATCATCCATGGAGGGAATCCCAATGGTCGGATGTGCAACAGCTAAAATGGTATCCAGATTCTCCAAGAATTCAGGCTTCACTATTAAGTTGGCAGTAGTGTGAACATCTTCAACAGGTAACCCAATGTCCAAAAGTGACACTACAAAGTGAGAAGCTATATATCAGAGTAAAAATGGAAGTAGCGGCTGAACACAACATGTCTTTCCCCAAGGACTAAGCATAAATTTGGCATAGTGAAATTGGAAGTCCTAACAATAAAGACCTTTTCAAGCCTTTGTGGTGTGATTCTCCCCAAGAAAACATTCTGTCTATGAGAACAACCCAAGCAAATAGGAGTATCCATGGCTAAGAAGCAAATGTAAAAACACAAAACAGAGCAGAATTACATAAAATATATAAAAAGAGAAAGAAAAGAGAAGTGTGGAGAATTTGAGAAGAAATGCACAAATTTATAGAAAGCCGTAAATAGAGTGGCGGTACATAGTTTCCTTGAGTAATTTTTTATTTTTGGAAATCGTATGCGAGGTCGCAGCTAATAATAATCTTTAGAATTAAAGGTTAAATCAAATAAATTCTTTACACATATATGGTGAAATTGCTTTGAATTTGAGCGGTATGGAGATTGCGAATCAAGCAAGTTGGAGATTTTGAAATTGATAGTGGTCATTTCCAATTGTTTAAAAAGTTGTAATAATTATGGAGGTGTTATGTGTGTGGAAATTATACAAGAGAATGAAGCCAACAAGATGTTACACGTCATCACCTGAAGAAGTTAAAAAGAAAATATGTGTTGAGCAAGGCGTGTGAATTTAATGCGAAATAGTGTGATTGTGTTTCAAGGTAATCATAACATTTTTATCCATTAATGAAGTGCAGCGCTGTCAAGTTGAGATAGTTAGCAGAAGTTTTAGAAGTTGCCATAAAGTTTAATTGAATGGGTGGTAACTAATGTTTCTAAATTTAGATTTAAATTTGGTGATTAAGTTGTCTATTGCTAAATTTTAATTTATGCATATTTTATAACATATAACAAGCTACAGTTAGTTGGGATTTGGCATAATTAGTGAAATTTAGCTGGAAACACACACTTACAGGGAATCATTAAATAATTTTTTGGAAAGTAGTGAATTGATGAAGGGATTTACATTTAATGAAAAATAAAAAAGTAACCTTCACTACCACTGTAATTCCCAACCTAATAGTGGTGCTTCAATGCTTGCAAGTTGATAAAAGAGCTATTATTGCAATATCAAAAGTGAAAAATGAGCTATCATTGCTATATTTAAAAAATAAGAAGTGATATCAACTCTTTAGGCTATCCAAATAACTCTACCGGGGGTATGGACACCTGACTGGCAGTAGAGCTATGTTTGGGGGAATTATGGAGATAACCTTGTTGGGGCTAGGGACGCTTGACTGGCAGCAAGGCTCTATCCCTGGTTGGCTTTGGAGGATTACTATATTATGTAGTTCAATGTTAATGAATGATTCTATTTACAAGTTTCAAAAACTGGAATTAATCAAGAGCACACATAGATGTTTCCAGTGGAGTTTTATTTTTATGCCAGAATCTAATTAAAGGTAGAAAGTTATTGTTTTAAAATATGTATAAGTTTTAATTTACAATAGGTGATTTAATTTCAAGTTTAATTTTAAATTTGGTTTTATTGGTTGCAAGTTGTTGTGAGGTCTCACAACACACCCCAAGACTGAAAATACTTGGGGAACCAAGTGGAAAAATATAACTCCTATGGCAAAAGCTAACAAATTGGAAGATCACCAGAAGTGAAGAAGAAAGAGAAATCTTTGATAAAAGAAAGTACTTTGACATGGTAAGTGTTTTGTGCACTAGGTACCAGGTACCGAAAACACAGAAAAGGCGAAAGATAATCTGAAGTTCAAGCAAAAGACTCTGGTCCGATAAGATGGAGTTTGGTTTAATGGAGTTCCGGTATAACCAAGGTTCGAGAAAGTAAGTGGGTAAAGCTGAATACCAGGTACCAGGTATCGCGTTGCAAAGTGAAAGAAATGTTATATTTTTTAATTTGTATAATGATCCCGGTGATCCGATATATATACAAGGATTTATGATATGCTTTTTGAAAGTGAATTATTTACTATATTTTGTACTAACATTTGAATAATGGTTTTATTTACATGAGATGTTATGATGATTTTAAAAAAGGGATTTAATATCTGGAATTTGTGATTGTAGGAGATATCGATTGTGATGCAAAGCTTGGGTATGGATGGTCAAGAAAATTATGTTGGCGAACAAAATTAAATTTATTACCAGGTTCAATGATGCACTTATGAAGCTCATACTGGAACAAAGTTCATTGCAAAGATGTGCCAGTTACCAAAATATCGGGATGCTGGAGTTCAAGCATGCAGTAACAAAGTGTATCTATTTCAGGAGTGATTCATTCCTGGAATGTTCAAATCGAGGAACTTGAGATGTAGGAGTTCGACTTCCACCTGATCACTCTGTTATAATGGAAGGCTCCTATATACCTTTGTTTGGATAGATTTGTTCGATTTCATAAGGAATCCTGACAAAGATGAAAAAGTAGAATCGGAAGAGCTTCAACGAGTAATTGGAGTTGACTTCCATTGACTTCAATTGCAATTCTCCTTTTGGTCACAGTATTCCACGTGCCTTGATGAGATTGGTCCCTTAGATTTCCTCTCATGTAATTTTCTGATCTTATTTGAGCCTTGTGTTCTATAAAAGGCCAGAGGATGTTTCATTTTCATTTTAAGTTCATAATTTGTGGATGTCGGAGGAGCAAAAACTTCTCTTAGGTTTTGTTCTTTTTTCTTGTTTTTTGAACCATTTCGGCGTAAAACTTTGTATGCACGTAGACATTAATTGATATCAAAGATTTATGGATAGCTACCTATCTAAATATCTTTTGTAGCTGGTTTTGTAAGTTCGGCCAAACAAGACTGTATGCTGCACTGTTTAAGGGTTTATACAAAACCTACTCGATGTCCATAAATGAAACCCTCTCTTTAAAAGATTACACCATTTTATACGTAGCTGTGAAGAAATTTGGTGAAATATAAAGCGGTTTGCTTTGTTTTGATTAATTCTTTGGGGCATCCATGGAGAATAACCGGGAGAAACTTTTACTTTTTAGTATTTTTTATACTTTGTTTTAGAATAGGTGTTTAATATTTTTAAAAATGTTCCAAAAAATATAAGTGGATGGAAATAGTTTTGTTGAAAATCTTTTATTTTCCATGAAATTGCTAAATGCTTAATGCTAAATCTACTTAAGTGATAGAAAAGGATTGGTGATATTCCATGAAATCTTATGTCAAATATTTTGGTTTCATGATGTACAAGTTTATCATTTCAATTAGGAATGCTGATTTAAAATGTTCAAAGAAATTATATATATATAAGGTCCCTTTGAGATTAACAACAAATATCACATCATTACCCGAGAGCGACCCTTGTACAACCATGACCTGGTTATCAGAGACTTGGGATTGAACAAAAGTCAATCTTTACTCTATGAATACAAAATTTCCCCTTAGGTTGTCTTTGTTCCATATCTTTCAAGAAGGATAGGCTCTTCGCAGTCTTGTCTGTGGATATTTTATTCGACCTATTTACTATGAGTAAAACTGTAGTCAACACCTACCTCCTTCCCTCTATCCCTCCCAC
>VDFB02168118.1:170917215-170957532 GCA_007258455.2 Sequoia sempervirens
AATCCAAGCTCAAAAAGAAACTCAGGGAAAAAAGCTTTAAACTATCTCAAAAGACTGCATAAAAGCAGAAAAAAGCACACTGCTTTTATGATCATACTAAAAAGCCTCTAAAAATAAACTTAATCTACTTTAAAAGCTAGAAAAACACCTTATCTCTCCAAGATGAAACTCAAATCCGACCAAGAGGAAAAGTCAATACAAATCTGCTAAAAATAGCAAGAAATCATAAAACAATTTATAAGGATTGCTTTATGATTCTGCTTTACATGATTGCAGATTTTATAATTTGATTTTATTTTGCAATTAAAGATTACTAAATTTTTTGCAAATAAAAACAAATACAACCCTATTCCACCAATAAGGCTAATGCTTGATTTTTTCTTTTAAAAAATCATAAAAACATCAAGGCACATCACTCTCTCCTCTCAAGATCCTTAATTGATTTCTCTAAAATCATTAGTAAAAAAAAAATCCTAAGTCAAAAGCGCAATGATTTTACAACCTTTATTGATTTCTCACAAAATCAATTAAAATCAAATATATCTTCACTTATCTACTCCTCACCAAGGCATCATTAATCATAAATTTCTCTAAGTTCACAGCCCCTTACATTGCCAAAATTTAAATAAGGAAACCCTTGGCCTTAGGAAAATACACCATCATCCTTCAAAGCTTGACCTAGGTATATTAGAGTTCGACCACTTCATAACATTAAGCTTCAGATTTTTATGAATCACAATATAAAATAGACCTAAATTCGAATTTCCCACATGCTATTGTCAAATGGGAAAATTCAAAGGCAATCATAATGTTCAACTTAGCTCGAATTAGGGCATGAGACAAAAGGAAGTCAAACCCTAAAAATGATTTCATTTTCTCAATCATCATTTTGGAAAAAATTGGTCTCTGCATGAAAGGATAGCGTCGCCATGATTGAGCTCAATCTGTAGCTCGCATGCTTAGGAATCTTCACTCTTGCCTCTAGATAGTTGAATCTTTGACTGGGTAAGCTCGATTTCTATACCACTGCGGCTTTTGACTTCATTCAAAGAGCAAGAAAGGCCATTAAGGCTACGGCATGGTCATGCTTGGTCTCTGATTTCTTGTACATTCTTGTGACTTCTCTTCTTCTTGGCCGCTTTTATGAACTTGGGCTTTGACTAGAAGCTCCATGAGAGAGTTTGTTCGAGTGTTATTGTCCTTTATTGCACACAAGGTAAGCTATTGTTTATAGCTTCTATGGATTTTCTTTTTGAGTTCATTCTGGCCTTGTGGCCGCGGCTATAACTCAGTTTTTGTGATGGCTCTTTATTTCCTGTGCTTATTATTTTGTTATTTCTGTGCTCTTTGTCTCCACTGACCACCCTATACGAGCTTGCACTGGATGTTTTGCTTGGGGTTTTGAGACTTTATAAGCTTTGGCCACGGCTATAAGCGTTCTCTCACAGGCATGAAGTGGTAAGCCCTCATTATTTCATTTGCTCTTTGTTGTTCACAAAACTTACAAAAGCTTGAAACTATGACATCCGTGGCTTCTTTGTCTCTTTACTGGAAAGCAAGAAACCAACCAGGCCGCGACCTTTACATGTATTCTCTTTATGATTTTTGAATGTTCATTTATCTTTGTATTTGAATTGTCTCCTTGGTCGCCATGAGATATAGCTCTAACTTGAAGTTGAGAGCTCCAATGGCTTGCTATGCCATACTCATACATAAAATGGATTTCTTTGTAAATTCTTGGGCTCGACCCAAAAGAAAATAGTGTATATTCAACATTTTGAAATAAACCCTCATGTGGGTGCTCGTTACTTTGAAGAAAACACTGCATTTTGTTTTTCCTTTAGCAACACGATGTGGGTATATGAGAAATCTGTATTTTAGTTCAAACCCTTTCATGGGTATTCTGGAAATGGCGTTAAAATCCGTGTGTCTTGATACTCATGTAAAACTAGCTCGACCCATGATAATTTTACTTCTTTTGAACCTCCAGTTGCAAAACCTAGGCATGTCATTCATTACTAAAGTTGTAAAATATGTTTTAAAACAAAACCCCAATATGGGTGTTCCTGAAATAAAGAAAAATCTATTCATTTGATTACTTGAAAAACTGGGCTCGACCCATCGTTTATTTCTGCATTTTTTCTTGTAACTATGTAAACTCCACCATATGGCATTCGATGTTTGTGAAGAAAATGCGCTTCTCCTTTTTAAACACTGTTGAAAACCCTCATTCGGGTATATGAATTTCTGAAACAGAATATCCTAAATTTAAGCCTTCATATGGCTTCCTGTACCTTAAGCATACCGAACCTTTAGGTATCTTATGTTTATATTTTTAGTTACTATTATAATATTGTTTTCTTGCACACAGATCTTCTTTTGATTTAAATCTGTAGATTGCTAGTCCACTTTTGCTTCTCATACATATTCTTTAGGGATACATCCAAATTAATCCTTAATCAGCTCTATTTATTCTGAACTGATTGTCCTCCTGCAATACCACCATCTAATCTACAACAACTCTTGTTTCTGTCTTCATACTTCACATTTGAGAATAAGAACAGTTATGATCTCATTGTTTGGTGACCATGATAAAACAGTGGCATCCATACTCCTTATAGGTCGCTTTGATGCTGTCTCCTTATTGATTTTCCTTGAAGAAAATCAGGATGATTGACTTCTTGATTCTATTCTTGGACTTATGCAGAAATTTTAATTGACATATTGTAGTTCTATGAACTGCATCTTACTTGATTGTTTCAGCCAGCTAACACTTCAAAAACACCTTCTATTATGCTTGTCATTTTCTTGTCATTCTGGAACAATCATGTCACATTGTAATTCCTAATGCTATATTTACATTCTCAGCCAAACTGGAATTGACTGCTCATTTATTATTTGAATGCATTGGCAGTCCTTTCATACTTTTAGGCTTCAACCTGACACTCTTCATGCATTTTTATGCTCCACTTAATAAAATGTTCCGTGAATCTGCTCTCCTCTGAGATGAAAATTGAAACAATTCTCTTCATTGAGGCATTATGTATGCCTGTTCACTATCCTTGATTGAGAAAATAGCACTGTTGAACGGATCCTTGCATGACATATGAACATGATGAACAAATAACACTATAGCAAAAGAACATGAAGCATACAACAATGTTTGAGATAAATGTACTTAGTTAAGTGATATATCGAATTAAACTCACTGTTCACCTGTAGCTTTCAGAAAGCATTTACTTGATTGTTATGAATGCACAGTTGGTTTAATAGCTTGATAGATAACTCTGTTTAACTCTTTCAGCTGTATATCATTTCTTTCCTTGATGAATATGATGATGCAATTGCTATCTCGGCCCACTTGTTAATGAAATAGGGGTAGCATGCTGAGGTTTACCCTTGTGGGAGCTAGTTTTTCTCCACATGCTTGGTCTTCAAATAATAATCAGCTTCATGACTTTCTCTATACCTGCACAGGGAAACAAACAAAGTTAGCATAAAAAATAATATATCATGATCATGTTGATGTTTTTTCTTTAGCTCATGCTTCTGTACTTTTCTTGATTGTTTCAGTGCATGATTAGTAGTAGGCTACACTATTGTTGATGATTCATATAGGTATCTTCATAATCAGAGCCTCTGACATCCCTTTCTTCCTTCATGCAGGTCAACGGAGCTTGGAGAAGACAAAAGGTGCACCATTTCAGTGTCAACCATCGGCCAATCTGGCAATGATGATTATGTTGTCACTTATGTGATTTCTTCTTTTGCATTTTCCATATTGTAGTGCACTATTAGTTATGCACTGTGACAGTCCCATCCATGGCTTGTGTGGATATTTGATTTCATCTTATGCTTTTCATTTTGAAAAGAAAAATGCATCTCAATGCAATGTTATATTATCATTTGGTTTCTCACAATCAAATGAAGCTATGTAAATATGACTCACTTTATGAAATGAATGAAAGCATTTGAAATTCTTTGTTGTTTATATGCTCAATTCTGTACTTCATTTAATTGTAAAACATTGAATAGTGCTTCTAAAATTATGTTTCCTCATTTTAATGCACAACTGTCACTTGACGAACAATGAATCAAAGTGCAAACAACACTTAAGCATAATGCAGAAATAACTGTAATTTCACTTTAAGATATAACAATGTTTAACCAGCTCCACCAATTGAGCTGTAGCGAAAAATTGGTAACATTTTGGCAATTTCTGCTAAATGCTTGCCTGCTAAGCATAGATCAGTTGCCTTAAAACACTCCATTAGGTGTGGAGTCAAATTTTCCCCTTCTTGAAACTCAGAAACTCGAACAACAACACTCCAAATAGCAGCAAAAGAAAACAAAACAAAACTGAAAGCAAACTAATAGGCCCTTATGGCCGACGGAACATGCGCATTAGCGCTTAGGGAAAACAAAACTACTAAAAGTAAATGTGTGGAACACAGTTATTTGCAAGACTACTCTACTTTACTATGCGATAGAACTTATCTTAGAGGCAATGTTTGAGGTGGATCCCATTAACTGGGATAGACAACACCTTGCCAGTCTACTTGGAAAGTTGGAACGCGTTGTGTTCCTTGCACTCCGTGATCACATAAGGCCCGTCCCAAATTGCATTGAACTTGGAATGAAGTCCAGGTTTGCTTTTAAACTCATTCCACTTGAGAACTAGATCCCCAATAATGAAATCATGTGGTCTTGCCCTCTTATGAAAAGAGTTCTTCATCTGAGCTTGATGTATCTCTAGCTGTCTAAGAGCCTCCCTTCTGGTTTTGTTCGAGCTCTACCAGCTGTGCAAATCTCACTTCAAGAGGCTGTTCATTTAGCAATTCTAGTTATTTAACATAACTTAGAGTCGACAACTCAATAGAAATAGGTAACTTAGCCTCTTTACCATAAGTCAAAACAAAAGGAGAACAACCAGTGGCCCTTTTATGAGTTATTTTGTCAGCCCAAAGGGCTAACTTCAAATTTTCATGCCATGTCTGCTGATTATCCTCAACAGTTTTCTTGATTATTCGAATCAGATTCTTATTTGTAGATTCCGCCTGACCATTGCCCTGCAGATAATAATTAGAAGACGTGTTCAAATAAATGTTATTTCTAACTGACCAATCAGAAATCCTCAAACCAATAAAAGCCAAACCATTGTCAGAAATGATTGAGTTTGGAACACCAAATCTCGATATGAGATCTTGATAGAAATTAAGCACTGAAGTCTCGTTTGCTTCCTTTAAAGCAACAACTTTGGTCGATTTTGTAAAATAATATGTGGCAGTAAGAATCCACTTATGACCTGCACTTGAAGGTGGATTGATAGGACCAATAAAATCTAAGCCCCACTTGGCAAAGGGCTATTCTACCTGAATTAGATGCAGGGGCAGCGGTGCAAGCCTCTGTTTTCCAAAAAATAAAGCACATTTCTCACATTTTCTTACCCAAGCAATAGCGTCTTTAAACAAATCTGGCCAGTAATAACTAGCTCGCATAATTTTCAAAGTTGTTGTTCTTGCAGCAAAGTGACCTCCTATAGGTCCATCATGAAACTCTGCTAAAAGTTTTTCAACTTGATCAGGCTAAATACAACGCAATAAAACACCTTGGAAATATCTCTTATAAAGAATGCCATCAATGATTGCATAAGGAATGGCTTGTAATCTATAATACCTTCTTTTTTCTTTGTCTAAGCCTTCGGGGCACTCACCAGTTTGCAAATAATGCATCATTTGCTGCAACCAAGTAGCAGGAGATGCTGGAACAACACCTACAACATCATTATTTAATACTGTTTATGTATTTATAGCTTCTTTTAAGTTGCTGTCCTCATTACCAGCAATCTATTCACACAAACCTTTGCCTTCATTACTTTGGTAATCCAACTAGCACGCTTATCATTAATATCCTTATTAAGCAGAAAATACTTAATAGTTGAATGACCTACCAGCAAATGAATCTTGCTGTTGGATAGCATATGCCTGAATTTCTTTAAACTTCTCACAACAACAAAAACATGCTTCTCGACAAAAGAATATTTTACCTTGTAATCATGCAATACTTGGTTGAAAAATGCAACAGGCTGCTCCAAGCCTTCATCGTTTTGCTAGCATAACATAGCTGAAACTGTATCCACTCCTCCAAAGGCATACAAAATAAAGTCTTTGTCAAAATTTGGATTAATGAGAGTAGGAGCGGTTGCGAGGGCTTCCTTAATCTGCTCAAAGTTCCTCTTACCTTCCTTGGTCCAAATGAATGGCATATTCTTTTTAAGCATAGAAGTGAGAGGTTGCAGCAAAGCTGCAATATTTTGTATGAACCTCCTCACAAAATTTATTCTTCTAAGAAAGCTTTGCAAGCCTTTCTTGTGAGATGGTAATGGCAATTCAAGAATTGTAGAGACTCTTTCAGGGTCTATAGAAATACCTTGCTTTGAAACAATGTGTCCAAGCAATTTTCCTTCATGCACTGAAAATATACACTTCTTCGGATTGAGAGACACTCCGAACTCTCTGCATCTCTAAAAAATCTGCTCCAAATGATCAAGGTGTTCGTTAGCATTTCTAGAAAAAACAGTAATATCATCAAAGTATACCAGAACGAACTTGTTCATAAGGCCATCAAAAGCCATATCCATTGCTCGCTGAAACGTTGCTCTAGCATTGGATAAGCCGAAAGACATCTTCTTGTAGGCCATTGTGCCTCACTTGGTCATAAACACTATTTTGAACTGACCTTCCTGCTTCACTAGAATCTAGTTGTAACCTGAGTAACCATCTAGCAAAGAAAATCTGTCAGAACCAGAAACTACCTGTAAAATTTGCTCCATGGAAGGGAGTGGGTAATGGTCTTTCAATGATGCTTTATTTAAATCCTAGAAATCGACACATAATTTGATCTCCCCACTTTTCTTCCTAACTGGCACTAAATTTGACACCCAAGAGGTGTGTTTGATAGGAAAAATAATACCACTCTCAACTAGCTTATTCAGTTCGGCTTTCATAAGGTGTTCCAACTTGGGGTTAAGCGGTCTCTGCTTTTTCCTTACTCGTTTTGTGCCAGGTTCTAATTCAATAGTGTGCTGGGCTAGCTCTAGGTTAAAACCTCTCAAATCCTTGTACTTCTAAGCAAAAACATCACTAAACTTATGACATAACAGAATAAACGCTTGTTGTTCGTCTTGACTACATACCTTTTCCAACTTGAGAAGCTTGCTTTTGAATATTTCAATGGCTGCATAATGTTCTTCTTTAATGGTCAAGCTACATTTGTCTTTACACACTTGGTCATATGAGTTGAACAAAGATTCCAAGGTCACAAATCCTTTTGGCAACTTGTTGGTCTTCAACTACACAATCTGGTCGCCATATTGTTGCTGCCATTTTTGCTGGTTTCCATCTGAAACTCAGCTTCAACAATCAGGAAATTTATGATTTTCTCATCGCTATCAAAAACCTGCCAGCTCACATTATTGTTAGGAACAGAAGGTCTGACCACTATTTTCACGTATTGACGTGGCTCTACTTTATGAATCTCATTGGGAATATCAAACTAGGCTCCTATGGCAGCGAGCCTGTTAGCATGCTTATTTTGATTATGATGAATTGACATGATATTAAAAGCATAAAAATCCTCCATTAAATCCCATACACGTTGCTTGTATTTCTTAAGCAAATCATTCTTGGCAACATTTAAATTTTTGACCTGATTTACGATTAGTTCTGAATCACCATAAACTTGCAAGCATTTAATACCTTGTTTGTGGGCCCATTCAAGGCCATGCACCAACACTTCATACTTAGCTGTGTTATTTGAACAGCTAAAAGAAAATCCGCAAGATGAAAAGTATTTATCTCCTTCGGGTGATATCAACATAGCCCCACCTCCAACACCAATACTGCTCCTCGAACCATCAAAGTAAAGCTTCCAAAGCTCATTTCCTGTTCCTGCAGACGGTTCTTCCCTTTTACAAAGATTAGGCATATCGCAATCAGGTTCTTGAATCATATAGAATCCTAACCCTATCTCATCTGTGTGTTGAAACGGATCAAGCTCGTGATCTTCGGCTACCCATTCATCTAGATTGATATTGTCTACATAGGTACTACAGTCTAAGGTCATGGTTTGCTCCTCCAGTGCAGAGGTGGCGTAGAGGTTAGTGTTTATAGGATTTGGTGAATATGGTTCGATATGGTCTTTGGCGAGAGGTTCGGACTTTATGGTCACTTTCGTACCATACCTTGTTCTAAAAAACAAATGAGACCAATCAGAAGATAGAAACCCACCCAACTTGGCTGTAAAATCCCTCGAAAGACAAATGACAAAGTGCGGCGGTAGGTCTATGACATGTATATCCTAATGAATAGCAAAACTTGGGGATGCGTGCAAAGTAAGAGCTAATTTTTTTATAATACCAACAATTTTAACAGCAGACCCATCTAATTGCACTACACCTTTATGAGGATTAGGCTCGTAAAAAAGACCTAACTTATCAGCTAAACTCTTAGGAATGACTGAACTACTGGCACCAAAATCAACCATACAATTATGAATGATTTTATCGCCAATGATCAGACTTAAATAGAATGGGGGAGGCTTTACCTCTTTCATTTTCTGCTCATTTTTATCCTCCAGATTATTAGCAAGCACTACCTTTGCAACTCCTTGATTAGCGTTGTCAGAAATAGACAACTCAACTAAACCTTCCTGTAGTAAACCCTTTTGCCCTGGAAGGTGTAAAGCGTCTAATACCGACATACTAACAGTGGTTTTCTTGAGATGCTCAACAATATTAAACGATGAAGAATTTACCTTATGCTAGTTTTTTGTGATAGCAACATCGTTCCGCTTCTGCAAAGGCTGTGAATGTGTTCTTGACTGCTCCTTGCTAGGTATCTCTTTTCCTCTTTGCAGAATCTGCATTTTAGGCTGTGCGACATCATTAACATATGATGAAACAGGCTGCTTACTGTTTGCAGGCTGCTGCTGTGAATTTCCAGCTTATTGTCCCAGATCCATAGCTCTCTTTTTTGACCTGGTATTAGCCGAAATAGGTGAATTTTGCTGATCTAGACCATTCACGCCATAAAATTCTGAGCTCTGCCAGTTTGGCAAGAAAAATTCCATGTTATCTTACTATTCTTGATTATGATCTGCAACATTTTCTGAACCAACATAGTTATTTTGAACCATTAAAGCCTGATTTCTCATTCCATTGGCGCATGTTGATTGGTTATGGGGCTGATTGCAAAGATAATACCAATCGCAATCTTGGACAACATTATTTTGCGGCACAAGTTCCTTTGACGAATTGGCTGCATTTGGATTGTATGGATGGAATGGCCTAGGGTTAAAATTCCTTCTTTGGGATTGATAATCATTTTGAAAAGCAGGCCTATTTAGTTGGTTTTGCTGATAAGGGGCTTGGTAAGGCTTATGTTCTTGGCCAACATGATTTTTAATGGTCACGAGATCATTTCCAAAGGTCTTTAATATGCTTTTAATCTCTTGCATCTCCTAATTTGGGGCTAGAGCAACAACCTCTTGAGCTGTGTTATGATAGCCTATTGCTGGAACAAGTGGGACAACAGCCAAGGGAGGTACAACAACAGGGATAGGTGGCTGTATTTCTGGAAACAAAGGCATAGGGGGTCTAGGAGCTATGTCTCCAGCTTGGATGAGATAATTCTCAGCGTTAATGGATCTGTTGTAGGCATTAGGGAGTGTAAGCCCACCCATAGATTGAGTCATGACTGCAATTTTACTATTCAAAGCTTTTAAGTAAAATAGAAAAGCATGTGCTAGTAAAGGTTTTACCGTTGCCGGAATCTTGTCCCAGGTTCTCTGAAATCGGTAGTTGGATTCGACCAAGTGATTGTGATGCCCTCTGAATGGTGCTCAACTACTCTAATAAAGACAGGTTATTAGATTTATCAGCAAAATGTTGATATAAACCATTACCTAATGCATCCCATGTTGCGATTGAGTTGGCTGTGAGACCTCTAAACCATTGTAACACCTTCCCTTTGAGTGACACAACCAACAACCTTAGTGCAGTGTTCTCCTACGTGATATTATACACCGAGCATAACGTGGCTACGTCACAGATGTGCTCAACTGGTGTAGTGAAGTCCTCTCCGGTGAAGTATGGCAGACCTCTAAGGATTGCAACTGGAATGTCGTCATGCTGAATGATGTTTGATGGAGTACCTCCATTGAAAGGTGTGAACAGGTGCTACCTTGGTGCTGCCATTGGCGGTACTTGTGAAATTGGAACTGGTACTCCTGGTGATAAAACCAAGGAACTGAAAAATAGGAGGTGTTGACCTTGATCTCGTGGGTGTTTCAAAAAGCCTCCTTGCTCTTCTGCCTCTTCTTCGTGATGGGGACAAATCTCGATATTTGAAGGGTGCAAAACTTGATCTTGTCTGTATCTTTCTCAAGCGCAGGCTGCACTAGCATGCAAAAATTAGAATCAGAGTCGCTAGGTATATTGTAACGAGCCTTCAGAAGGCTGGAAAATCTATTGCATACAACAAACAACAAACTAAAAATATTGAAATTTGTCTAAATATAGCTTTCAGTGTCCCATCGGGTGTGCCAAAAACTATTGTCAATTAGATTTGAACCTTGCTGAATACAAGATTCAACAATCTACTGAAACATGGAAACCTTCTTCATATGTGGGTGATCTGAATGAAGAAGGAATCTCCAAAGTGAGTTGGTTCTCTGAATGATGAATATTATTCTAAGTAATTTCTGGGAAAAGGGATAAAAGGATAACTTGAAAATAAAGCCTATGACTAACAAATGATTCACCAAACTTATGAAAATTCAGACCTAACCACTCATAATAGTTTCTCTATCACAGTAATCCTCACAATCTCATTAGCACATACTTCATCAGTGATTTGCATGAAGATCTGGAAAGCTAAACACAACATGCAACCTAAAACATGTAATTCTGAATGAAGGTTTACAATAGTAAGACATATAAGGATTCAAGTTTGAAAACACAAATATATTAGATTTTACATATATTTGGAGCTTGTAAACTCAGTTGTACTCAGTTAAGAAAAAACACTCTTTCAGTTTTAATAAAGCAACATATTTCTCCTTCTTATTTTTAAATGCTAAGAGCAAGAAACTAAAATCTAAACTAGAAGAAGAAGAAAGGCTAAGTCTCTTCAAAAATATATCTCTCAAGAAACCCTAATCCAAGCTCTCAAAGAAACTCAAGGAAAAAACTTCAAACTGTCTCAAAAGACTGCATAAAAGCAAAAAAAAGCACACTGTTTTTATGATCATACTGAAAAGCCTCTAAAAATAGGCTGAATCTGCTTTAAAAGCCAAAAAACACCTTATCTCTCCAAGATGAAACTCAAATCCGACCAAGAGGAAAAGTCAATACCAATCTACTAAAAATAACAAGAAATCATAAAATAATTTATAAGGATTGCTTTATGCTTCTGCTTTACATGATTGCAGATTTTACAATTTATCTATTTTTGAAATTAAAGATTGCTAAATATTTCACAAAAAAAAACAAATACAACCCTACTCCACCAATACAATGCTTTATTTTTTCTTTTTTAAAAAAATCATAAAAACATCGAGGCACATCACTCTCTCCTATCAAGATCCTTAATTGATTTCTCTAAAATCAATTGTAAACAAAAACCCTAAGTCAAAAGTGCAATGATTTTACAACCTTTATTGATTTCTCACAAAATCAATTAAAATCAAATATATCTTCACTTATCTACTCCTCACCAAGGCATCACTAATCATAAATTTCTCTAAGTTCACAGCCCCTTACATTGCCAAAATTTAAATAAGGAAACCCTAGGCCTTAGGAAAATACACCATCATCCTTCAAAGCTTGACCTAGGTATATTAGAGTTCTACCCCTTCATAACATTAAGCTTCATATTTTTATGAATCACAATATAAAACATACCTAAATTCGAATTTCCCACATGCTATTGTCAAATGGGAAAATTCAAAGGCAATCATAATGTTCGACTTAGCTCGAATTAGGGCATGAGACAAAAGGAAGTCAAACCCTAAAAATGATTTCATTTTCTCAATCATCATTTTGGAAAAAAATGGTCTCTGCATGAAAGGATAGCACCGCTATGATTGAGCTCAATCTGTAGCTCACATGCTTAGGAATTTTCACTCTTGCCTCTAGATAGTCGAATCTTTGACTAAGCTCGATTTCTATACTACTGTGGCTTTTCACTTCATTCAAAGAGCAAGAAAGGCCAGTAAGTCCGCGACTTGCTCATGCTTGGTCTCTAATTTCTTTTACATTCTTGTGACTTCTCTTCTTCTTGGCCGCTTTTATGAACTCAAGATTTGACTGGAAGCTCCATGAGAGAGTTTGTTTAAGGGTTATTGTCTTTTATTGCACACAAGGTAAGATATTGTTTATAGCTTCTATGGCTTTTCTTTTTGAGTTCATTCTGGCCTTGTGGCCACGGCTATAACTTAGTTTATGTGATGGATCTTTATTTCATGTGCTTATTATTTTGTTATTTCTGTGCTCTGTCTCCACTGGCCACCCTATACGAGCTCGCATTGGATGTTTTGCTTTGGGTTTTGAGACTTTATAAGCTTTGGCCGCGACTATAAGCGTTCTCTCACAGGCATGAAGTGGTAAGCCCTTAGTATTCCATTTTCTCTCTGTTGTTCACAAAGCTTACAAAAGCTTGAAACTATGATAGCCGTGGATTCTTTGTCTCTTTACTAGAAAGCAAGAAACCAGCCAGGCCACGACCTTTACATGTATTCTGTTTATGATTTTTGAATGTTCATTTATCTCTGTATTTGAATTGTCTCCTTGGCCACCATGAGATATAGCTCTAACTTGAATTTGAGAGCTCCAATGGCTGGCCGCACCATACTCATACATAAAATGGATTTCTTTGTAAATTCCTAGGCTAGACCCAATAGAAAATAGTGTATATTCAACATTTTGAAATAAACCCTCATGTGGGTGCTCATTACTTTGAAGAAAATACTACATTTTGTTTTTCCTGTAGCAACAAGATGTGGGTATATGAGAAATCTGTATTTTAGTTCGAACCCTTTCATGGGTATTCTGGAAATGGTGTTAAAATCTGTGTGTCTTGATACTCATGTAAAACTAGCTTGACCCATGATAATTTTACTTCTTTTGAACCTTCAGTTACAAAACCTAGGCATGTCATTTGTTACAAAAATTGTAAAATCTGTTTTAAAACAAAACCCCAATATGGGTGTTCCTGAAATGAAGAAAAATCTTTTCATTTGATTACTTGAAAAACTGGGCTCGACCCATCGTTTATTTTTGCATTTTTTCTTGTAACTATGTAAACTCCACCATATGGCATTTGATGTTTGTGAAGAAAATGCACTTCTCCTTTTTAAACACTGTTGAAAACCCTCATTCGGGTATATGAATTTCTGAAATAGAATATCCTGAATTTAAGCCTTCATATGGCTTCCTGTACCTTAAGCATACTGAACCTTCAGGTATTTTATGTTTACATTTTCAATTACTATTATAATGCTATTTTCTTGCACACAAAACTTCTTTTGATTTAAATTTGTAGATTGCTAGTCCACTTTTGCTTCTCATACATGTTCTTTAGGGATACATTCAGATTTGTCCTTAATCACCTCTGTTTATTCTGAAATGAATGTCCTCCTGCAATACCGCCATCTTATCTACAACAACTCTTGTTTCTTTCTTCATACTTCACATTTGAGAATAAGAACAGTTATGATCTCATTGTTTGGTGACCATGATAAAATAGTGGCATCCATACTCCTTATAGGTCACTTTGATGCTGTCTCCTTATTGATTTGCCTTGAAGTAACTCAGGATGATTGACTTCTTGATTCTGTTCTTGGACTTATGCAGAAATTTTAATTGAAATATTGTAGTTCTATGGACTGCATCTTACTTGATTGTTTCAGCCAGCTAACACTTCAGAAACACCTTCTGTTATGCTTGTCATTTTCTTGTCATTCTGGAACAATCATGTCACATTGTAATTCCTAATGTTGTATTTGCATTCTCAGCCAAACTGGAACTAACTGTTCATTTATTATTTGAATGCATTGGCAGTCCTTTCATACTCTTGGGCTTCACTCTGACACTCTTCATGCATTTTTATGCTCCACTTAATAAATTGTTCCATGAATCTGCTCTCCTCTGAGATGAAAATTGAAACAATTCTCTTCATTGAGGCATTATGTATGCCTGTTCACTATCCTTGATTGAGAAAAGAGCACTGTTGAATGGATCCTTGCATGACATATGAACATGATGAACAAATAACACTATAGAAAAAGAACATGAACCATAGAACAATGTTCAAGATAAATGTGCTCAGTTAAGTGATTGAGCAGATTAAACTCACTGTTCACCTGTAGCTTTTAGAAAGCATTTACCTGATTGTTATGAATGCATAGTTGTTTTAATAGCTTGATAGATAACTCTATTTAACTCTTTCAGCTGTATATCATTTCTTTCCTTGATGAATATGATGATGCAATTTCTATCTCAACCCACTTGTTAATGAAATAGGGGCAGCATGCCAAGCTCTACCCTTGTGGGAGACCATTTTTCTCCACATGCTTGGTCTTCAAATAATAATCAACTTCGTGACTTTCCCTATACCTACACAAGGAAACAAACAAAGTTAGCATAAAAAATAATATATCATGATCAAGTTGATGTTTTTTCTTCAGCTCCTGCTTCTATACTTTTCTTGATTGTTTCAGTGCATGATTAGTAGCAGGCTACACTATTGTTGATGATTCATATAGGTATCTTCATAATCGGAGCCTCTGATATCCCTTTCTTCCTTCATGCAGGTCAACAGAGCTTGGAGAAGACAAAAGGTGCACCATTTCAGCATCAACCATCGGCCAATCTGGCAATGATGATTATGTTGTCACTTATGTGATTTCTTCTTTTGCATTTTCCATAGTGTAGTGCGCTATTAGTTATGCACTGTGACAATCCCATCCATGGCTTGTGTGGATATTTGATTTCATCTTATGCTTTTCATTTTGAAAAGAAAAATGCATCTCAATGCAATGTTGTATTATCATTTGGTTTCTCGCAATCAAATGAAGCTATGTAAATATGACTCACTTTATGAAATGAATGAAAGCATTTGAAATGCTTTGTTGTTTATATGCTCAATTATGTACTTCATTTAATTGTAAAACATTGAATAGCGCTTCTGAAATTCTGTTTCCTCATTTTAATGCACAACTGTCACTTGACGAACAATGAATCAAAGTGCAAAAAACACTTAAGCATAATGCAGAAATAACTGTAATTTCACTTTAAGATATAACAATGTTTAACCAGCTCCACTAATTGGGCTGTAGTGAAAAAATGGTAACAGTTATATAATATAATATAATATCTATTATATAATATAATATATATTGTATAATATAATATTTATTATATATTAATAATACAAAATATTTGAAAAACACTAAACGTAATGGATATCCATTTTAAATGACAATCTATTTTGTTTGACAAAATCTGTAGCCTCGGGATTTCCCTCAGGGTTGCCTTTGGATTTAGCTTGGGGGTGTCATACTTGGAAATTCAACAACAAAAAATGTGTTTAGAAAATTTCCTTAGTTTTCCAAATTTCACCCTTGTGGTTGACAACTTTTTTTTATCCAAATTTGATGAAATGAAAAGGGTTTATTGAAAAAATTGTTAGCTTTCCACCTATATAAGATATGCCTTATTTTTAATTTAATAGATAATTAATATTTTTTTTCTACATGCATTATGATTGAAGTCCTAATTGATAGGCTAATTGAAAAACACCTATAATTCTCAAATGATTTCATATTTTTCAAATCCAAAAGATGCAACACATTCTATGCTTCCCATACTATAGGATAAAAAAATTGAATTTCATAAATTTTTGACCAGGTCATGGTGTTCAAACAAACAAGTTTTAATATTTTTAATAATTTCTAATAAAAAATTCATAACTAATTATTTACTTGCAAAAAAATTACAAAAAAAATGTGGCACCTCTGAGTATGTGTCCTCTACTTATATTGAAAGTTTCACTTTTTTTTTAAAAATATTTTTCTTGTACTTAGGTTGGTCAGATGTACACCTACTTTTTATTTTTTCCTAAAAAATTAGTACTACTGCATTGAATTTCAAATTTTCAACAAATAGATTTACATTTTTCCAAAAAAGGACTAGTACCTTAGAAACTACATTCAATTTGCTACAAATTCTGTTTTTACATATTTTTCTTGAATTATGTTAATAACCTATTCAAATTTTTATGTCAAGTTGCCTAACTCTATTTTTTTGAATTCTCATTGCCACTTAAGGGCCTAGTTTGGACCCACATGATCCTGCATTGCACCTTATCCATTTCCATTTATTTTTCTATACAATTTGCATGTATTACATCACTCATTCTGAGTCATTCATTCCCGACATAAATATTACAATTTCCTTATCTTGGGTCAATCTTGTAGGTGTGGGATCAATCACATGTTGACATAACTAGCTCCCAAATTAAAAAAGTTCAAATTCAAATATTGACTCCCACCTATTTTATTCTTTACATGAACTGACTTGGTACACATTTCATGCAATTATTATTATTATGTACAAGTGCTATTTAAAGAATTTTCATGTGGATGCATTTATCATTCACAAATTCTCATGCATCAGAGAGAAGACTCACTCTAGGAATATTTTAATTGGAACACCAAAATGAACTTGAAACACATAATTCATTCTAGAGAATATGTGTATTTGAATTTTTTTATCCTCAGTCATTTCTATGACCATAAAACTTGTCTCTCCAAGGGTTTGACCTAGAAGAACTTGACCCTACTAATTTGACAACCTCTCCAAGGTATTTTTAATACTATCATACCTTGAAAATTATTGTAAATAAAATAATTAAGAGATTTGTAGGTTACAAAAAAATACAATATTCAACCTCTCCAAGAGATCCATAATACTCAAAGTATATTCTCTACATGTAAAATCAAAATTGCTTGATAGATCAAAATTTCATTAGATTGCTTAGATGTTCAAATGGAGGGAAATTATACTTATATTTATGTGTGTTCAACATTTTTTGCATTAATTATTTTGATAGGTTAACAAATAGATTTAAATTTGTAAACATATTAAGGTTAACAATAAAATATTAAATTTTGGGCCAAAATAGGGTAGACAAGGGTGAGGGCACCCTAGTTTGGACCTATTCTGAATTTAAGATGCTCATGAAATAAATAATTAATTTAATTTCCCAAAATTAATTCAATTTATCGAAGATGACAATAAAATTAATGATTTATAAGTATAATTAGGCTCAAGCACTTAGGGGGAGCCAAACATAGTATGAAATTGTCAAGGGTGACAATTTATGATGCTACAACTACATCTAAATCTAGTGTTGATTCATCCATGACTGTTAATGATTTTTTGTAGCCAATTATTGATATCAATTTCTAAATCCACCATATTAGTACACATTTCTACAAGACATTTCATCCTTATTAGTAGAGTCCTGCATTATAAATTTTGCAAACAAAATTAAAGACATTTGTCTTCTATTTGATGATAATTTTGATGAAGTTGCATCACCATCATCTTGTTTGGATGTGATTTTTATTCATCCTCCTATGCTTTTGTCACATTTTAATAGTGGATTTGATAGCTTTGAGAAACATTCAAAGATATCATCTCAGGCTTCATTCTTGTCTTTGGATCATGTGTAGAATTTAGAGGCATTCACCTTCTTCCCATATTTTCTTGTATAGAATGAAAAGATATCTTGCACACATATGGTTATATTTCTTCTCAAGGGGATAAATGTTGTTTAGCATTATGGACGATCTTAAAAATTCAATGTAAAACATCTCCCAACATTGCATGATGAAATTTTAGGGGAGTTTGCATGGTTTCTCTTATCATCTCAATTTTGGGAGGGAGCATTTCCTCACATGGGTTTCTTTCCTTCTCACATTTTTTGGGGGTTGCATGGACCTTCTCGCTTTTCTATTAAATGGGGGGGAACATGTATTTTACTTTATGTTAGAAGTAGTCCTTCTAGGGTCATGATAAGCCCTCCTTTCTTCTTCACTTGTCTATTTTTTCATGTATCTTTTCTCTTTTGGAGAGGAGTTTTGTCACCTTGATTTTCTACTTCACTTTGTTTATGATTTATTTTTTACATGGATACCTAACATGGCATAGTAGATGGGACCCATTATCATTATATTAGTGCATTAATCTACTTTCCCCAAGTTGCACTTAATAGGGGGTGCTAGTGTAAATAATGATATTAAACAACTAGTTAGCATTTAACATATCTCTAGGAGAGTCCAATTCACACTTGTTAATTCCACACTTAAGGATTTTTTTTTTGTCCAACCTTAGAAGGATGTGGAAAATATACACATATTTAGAGACATGTATCTTATGTGCATATGACACAACACTTGGTATACTTATCCTATTCACATGCAAGGTGGTTAGAGTTCACAATCATCTCCTCATTTCATCCTTGCCTTTATATATTTAAATATCTCATTATATATTTTTGAGTCACCTTTGATGATAGATATTTGTCTTATTGTGGTCAAAATTTATTTGTGAAAGTTGTTATATTTTGCATTCAAATATTGGCTGCTCCAATATACCATTGGAAAGAGCATTAATAATCATGACATTCCATACAAACATAATCTCTCTATCCCAACTCTCTCCTTTTTCTCTTAATGTTGACAATAAGTTATAGTTTGTAATTATGCTTGTCTTTACTTGCATGACATAGAATACTCATTACACATCTTTTTATTTTATTTTTTAGGTTCACATGTAGGACACATGTTGAGGGATGAGCACACTCAATGATATGGAGAGGCTCATTAATTTATGTGGAACTTAGTATCCTTTATATTTGAGTATTTACTTTGCTTGCATGTTTACGAGTGTTCATTCACATTAAGATACGTGTTCATGATAGAATTCACATACACCTTAAAGTGAAGGTAAAATGTAATGGTGAAATTTGCACACTCATGTCAATTCCTATTTAGTTAGAACCCATTTAAGAGAATAAATTAATACAATTACTTATAAAAAATGGTGCAATCTTTTGCAAAGTTGAACTCATTTCCTAATCCTTCTCACCATACCTTATCCATTTCCATTCATTTTTCTATAAAATTTGCATGTATTACATCACCCATGTTGAGCCATTCATTCCCCACACAAATATTACAATTTCATTATCTTGGGTGAATATTGTAGGTGTGGGAACAATCACATGTTGACATTGTTAGTTTGTGGAGCATGGTTAGTCTCCCATATTATTTTAATAAAGAAATTTGGAAATTAATTTTGATTGAATTCAGTTTGGTAACTACGCAAAAATGGCAAACAATTTTCGTGTTGTGGTTGGAAGTTGGACTTGCAACAAACATGTCACAAACTAGAAATTGAATAGTCATATGGAATTCGTAATCACATGTAGCAAACGTGTGGAATATGATTACAGATCACATAAATTGTGTTGAATGTATGCGCAATAAGGTAGTGCGCGAGAGAATTAGAATAGTTGCAATTTGTAAATGGACACACAATAGAGGAGCAATTGTGACCAAGAACATGTGGGTAATTTGAGCGTAGATTATAGTGTGCACAATTAGAGTTTTTAGAGAGTGCACATAACAGTGAATTTTTGTTGGTTATTGTAATTATTCTTTGTTAGAAGTTTTAATAAAATTGGATCACTATTGTTTGTGGATGTAATCCAAAGGGTGAACCATGTTAAAATTTGTTGTCTTTCACCTCTGTGAATTATTTCTTTGTTCTGTCATTTAGTTCTGCATCATAATTATTTAAATCATTTATTATTGTTTCAACCGTGTCGAAAAATCCTAATAGACATAACTAGCTCCCAAATTTAAAAAGTTCAAATTCAAATATTGACTTCCACCTATTTTATTCTTATGCATCAGAGAGAAGAATCACTCTAGGAATATTTTAGTTGGAACACTAAAATGAACTTGAAACATATAATTCATTCTAGAGAATCTATATATTTGAATTTTGTTATCCTCGTCATTTAAATATGACTATAAAACTTTTCTCTCCAAGAGTTTGACTTAGAAGAACTTGACCCTACAGTTTTGACAACCTCTCCAAGATATTTTCAATACCATCACGCCTTGACAATTATTGCAAAGCAAATAATTAAGAGATGTAGGTTGCTATAATCCACAATACACAAATTCATTCCCATAAATTATAGTTTAAATCCATAATACTCAAAGTATATTCTCTACGTGCGAAATCAATGTGCCAAATTCTGAAAACAACTTCTAACAATTTTTTTTTTCCTACTTCTAACATATATAAAAAGTTCCCATTTTGAATTAACTTATAATCAAAATAATAGAATACTATCTTCCAACCATCAAAATAAAATGTTTGACCCACATTAAAAATAAAAAATTAAAGTAAAACCCAACAACCAGGGCACCAGTCGCATCCCTTTTCACACACGGAGCTCATCCTCCATATACCCATCCCACCCAAAAAATAAATTCGTTCAATCCAATCTGACAGAACAACCTAAGCCGTGTTTAAATTTTCTTCTGTATTGCCATGTACAAAAGAATAAAGAATACAGTAACCCACATATTCCATGATCTTCAATCACATAAATAACATCTACAAAAGCCTTCGGATTAAACCCAAAGAAAATCCATGGCTGAAATTCAGAAGGCTAGTAGCGCTTGCTGTGGAAAATCTATTATTCAGTGACATGCGCGAACGAAAGCTTGGTGGTCTTCCCTCGACCCATCGTCGAAATTAAGCGCATAACTTGAAGGGTCATAATGAAAAACTCCTGCTTTCATATCTGTGCCATTATCACTATTATTGCTTTTCTTCTTTAACCTGCGCACAAGATTCCTCAATTTCTGCCCGCTATTCCCAGCGCTGTGTACAACCGATCCAGACCATTCTCGCGCCTTCTTCATACTCTTTGACAATCCTTGGCGCACCCAATCTTGGCCATTACTCACAGATCTGTAACCAAAAAGACACCCGAAACAGCCAGACTGAGAGGCCGCGGCCTCGTCCTCCTCTTCTATGGGCGTTAAAAGCCGGGCGCCTTCAATACTAACCATTTCTGTTTCACTAATCAAAACAAGAAGGGGGTAGTCAGAGGTATGGTTTATTTCCAGGACAACCCAGAAGAAAAAGAATAGATTTCAGCAGAAAGATGAATCGATATTCAGACGTACCCAAAGAAAAATCTCTACAGGAGGAGGAAAATATTGGTTTGAAGGAGAATTTTATGTTGTGGAAGTAGCTATATAAGATTATGATCAAATTAAAATAGAGAAAAACTCGTTAAACACGCAAAGGGGCGGATATAACCACGAATTTCAGCATGAAAAACGAAGGCAGCTACGTGACAGAGAGGAGGAAAGAGCTAGAAAATTCCTGAGACGCGTTCCATACGCAGCCGCCCGCGGGCTGCCCGCAAACAACTAATATTTGAGTTTATCACGCATTTAGCGTTAAAACGGTTGAACAAGTCCAAGGCATTTTCCTACAGGGAGGATGGCGTTCTTTTGAAATCATATCACCATGGAATGACAGCTGGATTTTTGGTTTTTGCGGTTTGTCTTATTGAATTGCTTTTCTAGGAGGACCTATGTTTGGTGTTTGTCGATGATCTTGAAGATAACATTTTTAAATTATGGATATGCTATGGGTGGTATGGCTGTTGGGATTGAGTTGTCAATTTTGTTAAAAATGTTCAAGTTTTGATTAAACAAATAAAAGAAAATCTAGTTTTTGAAATTGTACAAGAGATTTAGGGTATGCTATTTTTAATGAAAATATTATATACTTAAATTAAGAGTAAAAGTATATAACTAAATCTTAAAAAATATGGGTGGTATGAGATTATGTTTGTGAACAAGTTAAACAGGTGGGGACAAATTAAATAGATGGTCTCCCTTAAAAAGAAACCATAGAGCAATGGACAATTTTGTAAAGGAAAGTATCATTAAGTCACTAGTTTAACTATAAGGGTAAACCCTAAAAATCAGGGTAAGTGCACAAAGTTTACGAAACGTGAAAGTTTTTGCCTTAGCCAAAAAATTGAAATCGGCATTGGAAAAATGGGATCCCGATTTTTAAAAATCGGGATCCTGAGCCTAAATACAAAACAGGATCTCACTTTTTAAAACTTGGGATCACATTTCCTAAAGGGTCCCGAACCAACAAACAAGGAGCGAGATCCCGATTACTACGAAACGGGACCCCAATTTATAAAAATCGAGATCTCGTTTTCTAATGCTATTTATTTTTTTAAAAACGAACAGAGTTTATTTTGCAGCAGATGGGATCTCGAGTATAGACAACAACAACCTCCACAAACAGCTCCAGGTACCCGCCCATGCCCCTTTTTTTTGCATTTTTCCATTTCTTATTGAAATTGTGAATAAAATAAATGAATTTAGCATTTTTTTTAAATTTATTTCATGTTTTGAGCATTTTTTCCCCTGTTATAGTAGAAATGAGTAATTGTAGAAATAGATCAAAAAATGTAATGAAATTTAAAGATTTTTTAATAGAAATGAAAAAATGAACCTTGAATTGTGTTTTACAAACAAAATTTAGCTTTTGAAACCTAAATTTTTTCTATTAAACAAAAAGAAATTGCATTTCAAAACCCTAGAAATTGAAATGAAATAAAAAAATGCATTTAGAAACCCTAATCAAGCTTTTTGAAACCCTAAATTCAAATCAAATGAAAAAAATGAATTTAAAAGCCCTAGTTTGAATTGAAACGAAAAAATTGCATTAAAAACCCCAATTGCTTAGAAATTAAAACCTTAAATTGAATTGGAACAATTTTTTTTGTTAAAACCCTAAATTGAAATCGAATAAATCATTTTGATTTTGAAAACTAGGTAATTTTGAGCTTAAAAAAATTCATTTGCATTGCTTAAATGTTTTAAATTTTATTTGCATTGTATGGAGAAAACGATATGTTAAACTTTAGTTCCAATGTTAAATTATAATTAGATTAGAAAACAATATGTTAAAGAATATTAAAATTCATAAAGTTTATCAATGTTTGTTTGCAAATTTATAAATCCAAGCATGTACAATCGATTCCAATTGGCACTAACTTGCAAGTCTAAATTATTCCAAGGGCCACCCAAACTTCACCCTAAGTTTGCTAAACCCTAAACCCTGAACTGTAAAATCTAAACCTTCAACACTAAAGCATTTGAATTTTGTCTTAGGACCTTAAAATGAAATTTGGTTGTCTTAAAAAACCCTCTGTTGTCACCATCCAGTAGAGCTTCTTGTAATGTTTTCACTTATTTGAACACATAATAAAGAACCTTTTGGTTTCTACAAGTTTATGAAGAGTGGATGATCACTCTCTATGACATTTAGACATGATCAATAGGGATCTAAATCATTGAAAGAAAAAATTATTCTATTATATCCACAAGATAGGAGAGCGTGAGTGAGAGTGCTATGGGTAAAGTTTCTTTCATTGGACATACCTAAAATTATGTAGGTTCAACGCCAAGAATGGGTCTATTTGGTAGATTTATGAAAACTATTATGAATATCTAGAATACCATAAAAGTATAATTATAGCAATTCCAATTGGAAACACTTGGGTATATATCATATGAAATTTAAATAGTAAGGTGTCTATTATATAGGAGAGTTGATAATACATGGAAAGAGGTTTGTATGGGAATACATGTATTAAGAAACACATACCATGATCTCTATAGGATTTTTAAGATGTGATCCTAGATAATAATCCACCCATCCTCAAGCATAATGGATTCTTTAGCAATTAAGGGAGATTCAATAACCATAAAATTACCTATATTTTGATACTATATAGATTTATGTGGAAGGATATAAATGCATCAATATGGAGACCAAGATGGAACCATTTAACACCTAAGGTACACCTATTACATGGGAAAGAGAGGAGGTACATGATGAAAGGTTGGAGGAACTAGGCTATTATTACAATAGAGAGAGGAGGAGGATTCATATTATGCTCCTATAAATAAGAGGTCAATTTAGAAGATTAAAAGAACTCTAATAACAAAGGAAATGATTCTATAGAGGGAGTGAGTGGGATTGTTGGAAATATACAAGGAGAGAGGTGAGGGTCCCAACACCTACATAGAGTCCTACACGAAATACACCAATCTAGGCACTTCCTAGAAGGATCAAGATCCATGTGAGTAGCCTCTTTTTATTTTTGTATCTTCTACATATGTACATATTTATTCCTTTATTATGTGAATAAAATTATGTATGATATAACTTATTAATAAGTGATTACAAGTATAATTATTAAAATATTTCATATTTATTTTGATATCCTCTAATGTAGGAGGGAATTTTTACTTGTTTTCATAAATGTATGTTATTTTTGTGATATGTATAGATTGATTCATTTTTAACATGATACTTTTTTTTATTAGAGGGGTAAACACTTTTGACCCAGAGCTATGAACCAATGAGGCCACAATATGACTAAATTTGGACCTCACTAGACATCTAGATCCCCTTAAGCCATCCTATCACCCTAAATCGTAAATCGATTTCTTAAGGGGTCCCAATATGACATTTCTTAAGGGGATCAAAGAAGTTCTTAAAATTTGGTGTTCAAAGTTTCCCAAGGCAACCAAATTTAACAATAATAAGATCATGCAAGATTATATAATATTAATAGTTAATTGTATTTTCATTCAAGTAACATGTGCCTTAGACATAAATGAGGCTTACATATTTTATCATTTGTATTCAATTATTTAAGGCCATTTATATTGAATGGTTTAAAGGTATTTCCTAAACATGTATCTTACATCTTGAAATTACAAATCTAATGCAGGTTCACTCATATCTTAAAGATCACATGGATCCATTTAATAATATTCGCAATCCACCTCCACGCCATCCATCTCCACCACCTTCACCTCCACCTCCAACCACTCCACCTCCACCACCTGAAATCGTTGAACATGCTCGTTTGCAAGCACAAATCAATGCCAATGTTAGAACCATCCAAGATCAAATCAACATTATTCAAAATGAAGAATGTGTCGCACCTCCTGTGAGGATGTTTTCATCTAGGATGCAAACCCTTGTTGATGCTGTCAGGGCTATGGATGTGATCTTAGATGAGTGTTAACAATGGCTAGAGGAGAGGAGAACTTCTGATTCTGAAAAGGAAAACACAAAGAAATGAAGAGATGCAGTAGAGAGCCACAATATTTTCTAAATTAAGACAATGATCTTAAATAGTTATGAATTTATGAATTTGGTGAATGATGGATATTTTGTGTGATGAATTTATAAATTTGGTTGGATGGATATTTTTAGTGACATGAATTTATGATTTTGGTTCTAGATGGATATTTTTAGTGACATGGATTTATGAATTTGGTGGAATTTATGAACTTATAATGAACAATATATGATAGTATATATTTTATGACTATCTACTGGATCATGATTTCTCTTGTTGAAAAATTGTAATATATATATGTGTGTGTGTGTGTGTGTGTGTGTGTGTATGTTAGACATAAAATGAGATTTTGTGAATGTTTCAAGTTTATTGTTTAGTATGTACGTGCATGTATTAAAAATTTGCATATAGTTCTTAAATTTTGAAATTTGTATGTATGCACATAGTTTAGTTTAATGATCTATACGCATGCAAATTATGCATCATATTTTATATTTTAAATGTATGTACATGTTAAATTTTGAATTTTGTATGGACATGCTCAAGTTCAATCAATGTATATATATGTGCATTTCAATTAAATATATGATCTTAATATATATGTTGCTCATTCTATTTCAATTAAATATATGATCTTAATATATGTATGCACATCCTATTTTATATGATTTAATGCAGGTGCACATTTATATCTCATATCATGGATAATTTTAACATTGATGATATCATCAATCCACCACCTCAGCCACAACCACATCCACCTCCCCCTCCACCTCCACCTAATATGCCACATCTAGCACCTATCACATCTGACGATGCTTGCTTGTGAGCACATATAAATGATCAATTTGCATCCTTACAAAATCAAATCAATGCTATGTAGAGTCAAGCATTGATTCCACCACATATGAGACATTTTGCATTTGTGATGCAAAACATTGTTGATTCCATCAGGATGATTGATTCTGATCTTGATAGGCATCGATGAGAGAGAGAGAGAGAGAACAAATGACACAATTTTATTCTGACGGTCTCTCTTACAAACAAATATTAGACCTTAAAATAACGAAAGCCCATCTAGCCCCCTACTTTCTTGACGCTGTTACTTGACAACCCATTCCACCCAAAAAATATAGAATATCCATGAGGTGGTGCATACATCCACAGATGAGTGTAAATTTTCGGGATCAATGGTATATGGTTTTTGATAGTCCCCCACATGCTAATTGGGAGTGCCCATTGTATTTTTTGAGAAAAATGTATGTAGAGTTTGTTTTGGGGAAAAAGCCCAATTATTTTGATTTTAGATCATTTCAGGGTGTTGGTGGCAGCATTCCACAATAGAGGTTAGGGGCAAGGGTTGATCCCCAATGCCCTGTGCATGTGCAACCCCTTGTTGTTACTCCTGGTCCTCCCATTCTCGCACCTGTACATCATCGAGATCTGGTCTCAACATTAGGTTCCCTTAGTACACTCACAGGAGACCTTGATCAACATGCTTCTGCGATAGTGGGTGGGGAGCATAGAGACAATGATGATGGAGGAGTTTTTTATGGAGCTAGTTTGAGTACCGCTCTAGGAGTGTTGAGGCCCGTCCCCCATATATGTACTAGTTGTCATCAAGTATGCTATGGACCTGATCAGATCACACCTAGTTCAGGTGGACGAGGAGATTCTGGTGGTTCATCTGGTCGCATCAATTCATTTGTAGAGTTTCTTACAACAAACCATCACCTTGAGGACACTGTGACACAAGTATAAATATGCATCTATGTACGTTCATTTTATAAGAATTTTGATGGATGTATATATCAAAGAAAATTTTGTAATATATTTTAACAATCAAATTGTTTGGTGTACAGATGACACTAACGATGGGGAAATCATCTATTCCATGAGTACATACATCGACACCGGTCGTACTCAGCAACCCTTATGGGGTATTTTGATTGAACAATTTTTAAAATTATATATGAAGATTTCATAAATTTAACTTGAGTTTTAAATTTGTAATTGAATTACATATATGTTTGAAATATTTATGTTGGTTTAGGCGAGTCATTTGACATCCACATCGATTCCTCCTGAGGGATTGTCAACCACTCCTCCACTATCAGGCGTCATAGATTAGGGGTAGGTACATTCATATTGTAAATTTGTTTAAAGTTTACATTAGTATAGTTACAATTTTATGAATTTTTAATTTACTAGATATATGAAATACATGCATGTACACTTGTAAATATTATAAGCATTAAATGTCTATGTACATGTATATCTAGGTTGATACCACAATGAGAATGGGCATCGGGAAAACATTTGATGTTGCAGCTACTCGTGAGGCCACTGATTTCTAGGTTGTTTACAAAAATTTCTACACAAAATGTGCACACTTGAATATATATATAAACCTAATTCAATTGTACATGCTTTAATTTTGATCTTGTAGAACTTTGTTAGTGCAACTTTCAACCCCAGGACCCAAACATAGTTACACCACCAGGAGGACATGCAGAGTAGGCTCCAGATCAAATGGTAATTTAAATTTTTTATTATATTTAAAGTCAATTATAAATTACATATTCTGAATATAACTTAAATTTTAAATTTTAAATTGAATATATACATAATATGAGATTTATTACATATTCTTTTTCTTTTATATCATGAGACACATCTTGTAGTTGAGCATGTACAGACAGGTCCTGGAGAAGAGCCTGGTGCACAACCTCAGAATACGGTACAATTAAAATATGATAAATTATAAATTAAATTGAATTAAAAAAAATTAATTGTAGAGTTGTACAACTAATTTCAAATTTCTTTGTCTTGTTTATGTAGATTGATTTAGAGAATTTAGAGGTTGCTTCAGGTGCACCAGAGCATCTAGACACAAATATGATGGTAATTTAATTTTATGATGGATTATAAATTAAATTGTCATTAAATCATTTTTCATTGTCTTACATCTGATTTCATCTTTCTCTTGTATAGAGTGTTTCAGGTCATCCACATAGTCCGCATGGTGTGAAGAGGTCTCTTGATTATAGAGACAGTACATGACCTAGAAACATGTGATTTTATGTGTTATATTTGTTTATTTCATGGACTATATTTCTGGTTTCTCATGTACTCTGTTGGATTTTATATTTCATGGCTCAAGTACTTAGTTGGAATTTAGTTCACGGGTTGTACTCTGGACTTTATTTCATGTGCTTAATATATTGGTTTCATGCACTTAATATATTGGTTTCATGCAATTAATATGTTAAATAAATTATGGACTTTATTATTGTTTGAAAATTTAATTTACACATGTACATTTATGCATTTTATGTTCATAGTCAAGACATTAATATAGGACATTTTAGTATTTATACTTTACAAATTTAGTGATCTCATACATGATATACATGATATGTACATTCAATAATTAGTGATAATTACTCAATGAATTTATTCAATTCATGTCAATCAATAATTAGTCAATAAATCATATTTTACAAACAAAAGTAATCTGTTTATATACCAGAAAGGATAAAATTTTAAGAAATAAACAATACCATAGAAGATTAGAGATCAAAAGCATTAATAAATTCTATAAATAATAACATCTAACACTAATTTATAAGCTGCCAAAACAAATAATGACATCCCATACTAATTTATAAGCTATCAAAACAAATAATGGCATCTAATACTAATTTATAAGCTGCCAAAACAAATAATGGCATCGAATACTAATCTATAAGCTATCAAAGCAAATAATGACATCAAATACTAATATATAATCTATCAAAAAAAATAATAGCATCCATAATTATAGGTTGTCTTAAGGAGTCGTAATACGACATCTTAAGGGGATCAAAAAAGAGTATAATTGAGTATAAATATTAAGTGATATTAACAAGTATTATAAGTTTTAGGGTGAGTCATCATAACACAATGTCTTAAGGGGATGTTTGAAGGGGTCATAATACGTCTTAAGGGGATGTCTTAAGGGGTCTTAAGGGGATGTCTAAAGGGGTCATGATACAACGTCTAAAGGGGATGTCTTAAGGGGTCTTAAGGGGATGTCTTAAAGGGTCATAATAAAATGTTTTAAGGGGTCATAATACAACATCTAAAGGGGATGTCTTAAGGGGTCTTAAGGGTTCATAATAGAATTTCTTAAGGGGATGTCTTAAGGTGTCATAATACAACGTCTAAAGGGGATGCCTTAAGGTGTCATAATAGAATTTCTTAAGAGGATGTCTTAAGGGGTCATAATACAATTTCTAAAGGGGTCTTAAGGGGTCATAATAGAATTTCTTAAGTGGATGTCTTAAGGGGTCATAATACAACGTCTAAAGGGGATGTCTTAATGGGTCTTAAGGGGATGTCTTAAGGGGTCATAATAGAATTTCTTAAGGGGATGTATTAAGGGGTCATAATACATCTTAAGGGGATTTCTAAAGGGGTCATAATACGTCTAAAGGGGATGTCTTAAGGGGTCTTAAGGGGATGTATTAAGGGGTCATAATAGAATTTATTAAGGGGATGTATTAAAGGGTCATAATACGTCTTAAGGATATAATTGATTTAACAATAATGTATGGATGATATTTAGTGATTGTACAATTAGACATAAAGTTTCAAAGTAGGAAAACATGCACATTTAACAAACAAAATATATAGAAATTGATTTGATACATAGAAGTACATAGAGTATGTTTAATTCTATAAGTATGTATGTACATATATGTCATCTCAAAACAATGTTTACAAAATTTGGATATGCCATCTCAAGAACATCTTAAACTCGTGCCTAGAATGTAGTAGGTCTTCACACCACCTGATATCAAAAAGGTACAAGCAATATCAATGAAATCATCAAAACATACATATTTTAATTTATATAAAACTATCTATATGTACACAACTTACGTACTTGCATTTAAAAGTATTCCACACATGTTTGTAGGTTGAATCCAGACATCCTCTCCTTTTTGTTTCAAAGTATGAGATCAATGCAATGATGACATAAGGATACAGAAAATGATAATAAATCAATTTTAACTATTAATGTATAAGCAATATCAATATGTAATCAAAACATGTATTTAAATATAATTTAACTAATAATTACCTATTTTTACCAAGTGTTCCATTTTGTCTAGGTTGAATTTGCATGGACTAGATCCTTTTTGTGATTATGCCTTAAGGATGTATAAAAGGACAATTTAAATCAATTTCAACTAATAAAACACTTGACCAATATCGAAACATGTATTTAATGTATTTAAAATGACAAAATAAAATTAAACTATATTTACCTGTATTTACTTATTCCATTGTACCATCTACATCCTCTTTGTTTTGCAATGCATCTATGATTGCCTCATGGTCTTCCATAGAAATTGACCATAGCACTTTTTTTGAAGGTCTTCCATGATACCGCTCTAGTTTTATATTTGTTTCCACCACCAAATGTGAATATTGTATAATCTTTTTATTTGTTTCATAGTCTTCAAATGCAGGTAGACCATTCTTTCTTCTCAGGTATTTTCGTAGCCAAGTGCCAACAACCACCACCTATCCTATTGGAAAACATGAAAACCATCATCAAATAAGTTCTCAAAATTTTCTTTAGGGGATCAAAGACTTGTTCTAAAAAATTGCTTAAGGGGATCAAAAACTTGTTATCAAAATTTGCTTAAGGGGATCACCGTACCTGTAGGATACTGGAAGCCATCATTATCTTCTTGAGGTACTATTAACTTATGTTTAGTTTCCACATAATGAGCCAACCAATATTCTATTTGCTCTTCATTCCCCTCAAGTGCAATAACAACATACACATGTCCTGCCAACAAAATTCGATTTAATAACTTGCGCATATCCATATAAATAATTTAGTATTACAAAATAACTTAATAAAGTGAAATAAAATGAAATAAATTGAATTAAAATTACCTTCTTGTACAAGGTCTAAAACACGGTCATAATCTTCAGATGCAAACACTTGATCATTTTCTTCAATAGTTCTTTCATATTGATCATGTGCTTCTATAGGTGTCAATGATCTTTGTTCCCACTATTCAACCCATTCTACATTTTCACATGCTTCCAAATATCTTGAGATACAAAATTGGCAAAAACATGCAAGCTCCCTTGTCCAAATAGTCCATGTTCTTGCTGTCGCACTCCTAAATGAATGCCATTTAGTAGATCCACTGATTGTCTCACAATCAACTCTAGGTACAATGTTCTCTTCTTCCACCAACCAAAAGAATTGATCAACTATAGAGTAATCAATCAAACCAAGTGCAGATAATCTTCTATTACACCAATCCACAATCTCACGTGCATTTTTAAATTTTAATTATTCTCTAGCAAGAATTATTTTGACACACGCACCGACTCCATCATGTTCTCCTTTACCACACCCAACTTCAAAAAAACTCCATATATGCTGGACATTAACTTCCTTGTGAACCCTACTTAACCAATAGAACATTCAAGCATTCTTGAACTGCCCTGTACAATTATCTGACCATATGAGGTGTTCTTTCATCTAAATTCCTCTTTCTCTTAAATTTCTATAAAATATACTAAAACAGTATTGAACAAACTTTGACGAGTGTAATTGATTGTCACTCAAATAAAAATGATACTCCCTCAAGAAATTTCTATCATCCTCAGTGCTATCATCTGCATGTCTATAAACAATATGGACAAACATAGCTACTTGCACCGAATTATAATATTGAGATTGAATTTCCCCTTGCAGAGCGAGAGTATAATTCTTCGCAAAATCAACCACTGAAAATATAGTACCAATTGGAAATGTGTTTCTACATGCGCAAAATTGTCCATCAAGCCATTGAGCATGTTCAGAGTACATGACATATTTTGGTACAATTTTATTCTTAAATTCACTCATGAATGCATTCATACTAACTTTTTTTGTAACTAAATCACACCGCTTTCCTATTTTTCCATCTTTTAAAGAATAGTGAACATTCTTAAATCTTTTAACATCTACTAATTGTTGTCCAAAATCATGATCAACACTTTCATGAAAACAAATTCTTAAAAATGAAAGATTTCCACAATTAATGCATTGTCTAGAAATACAAGAACTTAAATAAAATAATTTATCATTAGTTTTTTCACAAAACAAACCTGAAATAAACTCTCTTATTGCTTTAGGTGGCATATCAACACCATATTCCTGTATAATCATGTTAGTATGCAAGGTACAGTGTATATATCGAAAAACATCATAAAAATAATGAAATTGAACATGTATTTTACAACAAGATATTCATTGCTTATTAATTTTTACATACTAGGGTTTACATTTTTTAAAAGACCGTTGACTTATTTTAATATTACCAGGTAACATTGAATTGCTACCAAATTTTCTATAAAATTCATTTTGTGTTGTATCTAATACATGTTTTGGGTGAGGATCGTGAACTTTGGACCTCACCCTTAATTTAAAAACATCTCTAGCATTAGATGAAACCCTAGTATTATCATGCCAATATTTTTTGATCAAAGATTTAATTTCAACATTCAATTTCATAACAGACCTCGGTAGTCATCCATTGAAACTCCAACATTGATTGATCATAGGATCATTTTCTATACTTTCTCTTATTTTTGCCGCTCTTAGCAATGTTTTAGGATGTATTTTTAAAACTTCACTAATATTGCTTACCATTCTTTTATTCAAAGTTTCTTTATTAACTATAGCAGTTGTTATAGCTCTTCTTGCTACGTTTTTATCTTTAGATCGACTATTTTTCCCAATATATTGAATGGCACTAGCAACAATAGACATAACATGTTTTAATGATTGATATTTTCTTTTTGGTTTAACATAAAAGCCTAACCTTTTCATTGTTTTCCTCATTTTTTGCATTCTCATCAATTGGATCATTAGTTGACATTGAAATGTAATTTTTTTACGATAAAAGAATTTGGTGTATATTCTATTCGCATACATGTTCTTATTTGCCTCCAAGAAATTTGAGTAGGAAGATTATCGAAAACACCACTTCCAATTTAAAAAAAAGTATTTTCATTAAATTCAACATCACCTTCTAGATTTTCATCTTCATCTTCATCTTCATCTTCATTTTCATTTACATTTTCATCTTCATTTTCATCAACAAAACGGTTTTCATTTTCATTTTCATCAAAAATACAAGTTTTGTTTTCATTTTCAAGAAAATGGTCATTCTGATTTTCATTTGCAACAAAAGATTTTTATTTTTTTGTTTTCAACAAATTCTATAAAAGTTTCGTCTCTCCAAATATCATCAATGCCAACATCATTAAGTCCAACATCTTGTAAAACTTCTACATACAAATTTACCATTTCACTAACATGTGGATTTGAAGACGTACCTAGATTTGTGCATATTGAAACATTCTCCATAGCATTCAAAGAGGGATTTGAAGACATAGTAGGACTTTTTTGTATAATCATATTCTTCTCCAAATTGACTCCTTGCAAATTAACTTCATCTACAACCATGGTATCCTCAATGTTTTCATCTTCAATAGTTGTGGAATTGGATGCTCCACCATCATTCATTGATTTCATTCTCATTCTTCTTTCTCTTTCTCTTTGTCTCTCCTTCTCTCTCTTTGCTTCAACTTCTTGAGGAGTCAATGTCTTCCTTCTCTTATTATGAGATTTATCTCCCATGATTATAAAATTCTCAAGTACAAATGAATGTCAATAGTGAAATTCTTCAAAAATATTCAATCCAAATTGGAAGTTGAATACGTATTAGGACAAAATTCTTCCTCTCCTCAAAACAAGTAGAAAACTAGCACAATTCCACTATAAAAAATGTTTTCTTCATGCCTCCTTTGAAAAATTCAATCCATAAATTGCAAGTTGAAGACCTTTTGTTCCTCCAAACAAGCACACAACTAACACAATTCCACTTCAAAAATGGTGTAGATGATGCCTCCTTTGAAAAAATCAATCAAAAATCAAGTTCACCACTTGTAAATACAATAGCTCATGAAAAATAGTTCAATTTTACTACTCTCAGCCGTACATGTGAAGTTGCAGACTTCATAGTATTTTTTGGCAGTAAATTTAAATAAAAGAAATGGGATCCCGTTTCCCTTCCAATGGTCTGCATATTATAAATTAGGGAACGAGATCCCGATTATAAAATGGGATCCCATTTTACAAAGCGCGATCCCATTTTTTAAAATTTGAATTTCTATTAGCTTTGTGGTCGGGTTTTTTCCTAAGATTTTGGTTCAAGAAAAGCATTGGGAATCTGAACCTAGGCCTTCATCCTAGTTTGACCTACAAGTTGAAGGTCCTAACAATGTCAGAGAAAAATACTGACTTTGGACATATGGCTGGCGACTTTTTTTGCAGAATTTTTTGACAAAATTAAAAACCATTTTAGATGAGACAATGCAAATTCTAAATACGTAATTTGTTTTACAATTGGATTATTTTTTCTATTTTTCAATTAATTTCTAATAAAATTGGTCCATAAACTTTAAATATCAAGGTTTTTTACTATTTTAATAACTTTTGATCAACATAACATTTTGACAAACAGAATGCACGAGAACAAACTTCAAACAATTATTTTCAATTTTTTTTAAAAACATAAAAAAATGATAAGTTTAGGTTATCTTATGCATGTCGTACATGACGATTTTTCAAAACGACAAATCTACTTAATAAAAATTTAACAAAAAAAAATTCAATAAAAGATTACAAAAAATTATCAAGAATAAGCTTTAGTGAGTCACAAATATTTTCCCAAAAGGATTTAGAAGAATATGATAATTTAAGTCAAAATATGGATGTCGTACACGTGCATGGTATGGTAAAAAAAAGTGACTTTTAAACAATGGTTTTTAGAAACGCCTATTGAAACTCAATTTGTACAATCTGGGTATTGAAATAAATTACATATTTGGAAACTAGACTCCGAGAACTACATTTTATGATCAGTGAATTTTTTAAAGATTCCATCTCTAATTGCTTCAAATTTTAAGGTCAAATGTGTCAAATTCTGAAAATCAGGAAAAAACACTTCCACTTTTTGGCCAAAAAGTGGACTCAACTTCTTGCACACACCCATCAATATTTTTCAAGAATGAGTGATTTGCTTGTGTTCATCCTTAGAACTTCTCTTAAGAGAAGGATCATTAAATTCCCAAGACAAGTGAGATGGGGTTTCAAACAAATCACACATAACATCCTCAACACCAAAGGAGGCATAACAACCTCAATTTTTGGAAGAATCATGTATTTTTTTCAATTGGTTGCTTTCAATTGTCCTAATTCATTTTTATTCTCTCTCAAACCAACTTTATCTTGAATTTTTTATATTTCCTCTTCCCCAAAAGGGCATTGTTTCCCTACATTTCTTTGCAGTTTCCTCGAACTAATTTCAAGTTGATTGTTCAATTCCCTTTCCAAAGGGGCCTAAATATGTCCTAAAATTTTGAACAATAGTGGTCTAGCCCTATTTGATATCTTGATTTTTTTGACTCTTCCTTTGTTGAACATGTCTATTTTCTTTGGATGCGATGAATGCATGTTCAAAGCTTTAGGGTGCTTAAGGAACATTATATTATCTTCTACAATCCTTCATAAAATGGCTATACTCATGGAATTTATTGCATTTGAATGGAAAATGGTCATAATCAAGCTATTACATACATGGCCATCCACCTAGATTTAATTCAATAGCTTTAGGGAGACCTTTCTCCAAATCTACTTCCACATAAAATCAAGGACATATAAAATACCTTTTGGCTTAGCTTATGAACAAAAAACCCAAACTGTTGCCAATGGTAGCCAAGAATTTGTCATCCCAAAAATAAAATATGGGGATGGGGAAGTTACACTTAAATAAGAACTATGAAAGACATACCTTCAACAAAGTTGAAATCCATGGACCAATGGTTCAAATACAATTTTCCCACATAAAATATGGGCCACTTCTAAAAAATAGATCTTTGTCCTCTTCCACAAAAAAAGTTTTCATTCTACCATTAAATAAGGGTTTTAATAGATATTGAATCAATCATCCAAGGTTTTGGATCTTGGCCAAAGACTCATAAATTTTCGTGTCAATACTTTCTCCAAAAAACCCAAAGCCTTTTTCTTAGGAGACTCACGAATTAAGGTAACTTTAAGTAATCCATATTTAAATTTATTATGAAATGATATAAAAGGGGTTTAATCTTGGATCAACTAATAGCAACAAAAATCTTCAAATCATGGTTTCCATAAAAAAAATTCAAAAGAGTTACCTATAAAAAGCTTTAAGGACATACTAGAAATACTATATTGGCCACCACCATTAACATCATGGTCTTCAATTTGAAATTTATACTTATTCTTTCTCAAAGTAACATTCAAGATCTTTCATGTTGGATAACAATTAATACCAAGAGGGATGAATTCTTAGGAGGAGGAAGAGAGATATTTAAGTAAGGTTAATCTCCTAATTGATATATAATTTGTGAATAAGGGGTTCTCACATGATTGCGAGAAAGTTGTTTAATATGCTAAGCTTAGGGTATTCCATATAATAAAGGAAGGATACAAAGACATGAAGTATTTGATGAGATAAATTGATTAGAAGGTGGGGATTAAGGCTAATGAAAATATGTAACACATGTAGAATTGGACTTAGAGAGTATGAGACAGAGAGGGTAGTAATGGTAAGAAAAAATGACTTAAGATATTGATTAATTTGAAATATGATAGAAGAAAAAATAAAAATATCTAAAGCTTAAATAATAAAACTTAACAAAATAAATTATAACAGGTGTAATTTGTAAAATTAAAGGCATCAAAAGACTTAGAGAGAGTAAAAATAACACAATATAAAGAAGATAACAAGAGTGATAAACTAAATATTAAACATTATAAAGAAGATAACATAGATGATAAAATAAATATTTAATTAAATATAAAATGATATGGCAATAAGTATTAAGGGTAGAGGGGAAAATATCAGAAGGATAATCATTAGAAATAATAATTTCATAAAAGAGGAGGGTAGTAATACAATTAAGATAATTAATAACACAAGATGCAATTATGGTAGAAGATGCTAGTAGGTGAGAAGAGGTGGAAATTATGGGAGTAATATATCACTAAGTATATATCCTTTAATTGTAGACACAAGAATTATCCTGATTGATATCACATACCTGATTCTGGTTCACTAACTTCGATTCATCCTTAATCATCCCTCTACTAACCATTTTAATCGAATAATCTTTATCTGATTAAAATTCATCATATTTCATCTTTTAATTAAATAAATCAATCTTTATTTAAATTAAATCATATTTTTCCTTTTAATTAAATAAATCAACTTTATTTAATTAAATCTAACATTCTTCTTTTAATTAAATATATCATTCTATTTGATTAAATCATATTCTTCTCTTTAATTAAATAAATCAATTTTATTTAATTAAGTCATCAATCAATCCTAAAGTCATTTCTTTAATTAAATAGATCAATTTTATTTGATTAACTCCTAATGTTCTTCATTTAATTGAATAAATCAAACTTTATTTAATTAAATTACTAATGCATCAATTTCCTCCCATTTGATTTAAATAAATCCAAAAATCTAAGTCAAATGCCAAATAAACTAATCTCCACCTAAGTTAATTAAATCCTAATTAACTCTAACTCTAATCCTCCAAATCCTCTAGATTTTGAGACTTGCACAATAAATCAATTTATTTTATTTATTAATTCATCTATTTCCATTCAAAAATGGCATCTCTTTGGAATATTCCATCAATTTCAAATCTCCCTCCTAAAAGGACTTGTCCATCCAACAAAGCATTTAAAGCTCTTACATGTCTCTTACACTAGTCAACTTGGCACTAACTCTTCTTTCATCCCCCCTAAATATGTCACTTCATCAAATTCAAATTTCAAATGCATGCACATTTATCAAAATGTGCTCAACCTCCTTCCATTTACATGTTGACAAGTGGCACAATGCCATTGGTCCATCTTTAATCCCACATTCTCCCTATTTCTTTATTCTTTTATCATTATTTTCTATAAATAGAGAACCTCTCTATTGCATTTGGCATCCACAATCCATGCAAGATCACCATGCTCATTTGGATTCACATTTCATCAAGGTTTTCATAACATTTCATCACCATAGCTAGGTTATTGCAGATTTTCATCAAGGAGCATCAATTATCATTCAAGCTTGAAAGGAATTGGGAAAGGGCTATTTTTCACATCAAAATAGCACCAATTCCCCCATGGGATTGGGGGTTTGTTTGTTTTGAGCAAGATTACATAGTTTTCATTTGGTTTATCTCTTGTTTTCTTATTCATTTCATTTCAAATGAATTGCATGGGGAATGTTGATTTAGATTTGCATATTGGAATAATATTGTGTTTTGTGTCCATGTTTGAACAGGTATAGATCGAGCATTCACATTTTGGTGCTAGGAGGGAAAATCTCAAGTTCTTAACATCTTTTTTGAAAAAATTACATGTTTTTTTGTGTCTATAGGAAATTGAGTCGCTATCAGTCCAGTGGCACCATACAATGATGCTAACCAATCCAGTGGTGCCGTACAACAATGCTACAAACTTCAAACCTCGTCGCTATGTCTTCCCACCCATAAATTCAAATTCTCAAACTCCGACGCTGGGCCATTTTCTTGTTGCTGAATTTTTCAAATTACAAACTGTGCCACTGACAGAAACAATGCCACAATCATGGTCTTTGTCCCTACTGCAGAGCATCGCTGTTAGTCCTAGTGACATCATATAGCGCTGCTGATCTCTTCAAACTATGATGCATATGCCGGTTGTGCCACTAGGGTGGGGTAAAAAGTTGATTTCCAGTTATTTCAGCATGTTCCTTTTTGTCTTTGATCATTTTGAGCTAATAACCTGTTTTCTACCTCTGTGTTTCTTGGATTAATAAGTTTTTGCAGGTGGAGTCAAGGGAGGAGCAAGGAGAAGTTTGAAGTATAACATCATTTATCTATTGTATCAAGTGTCTTTAGACACTTTTGGAAGCAATTATAATTCCAAATCTAAAGGACTTTATCTCTTCAAGCTCTTTAGGACTCAATAGATTTCAATTTGGGTTTCAAACGAACAAGACAAAAGGATTAAAATTGAACCTTAGGAAACTTACTAGATTTTGTTTAAGGTTTAACAATTAAACAAGCAACTTTCACTTTTCCTTTTGGTGCTTAAAAAGAATCAAATCATTGCTTTGAGGGTTTAAAATGAACATGTGCACTTATGTTTTGTAATCACTTACCCAAAATAATATCATCTAAAAGATGTATGCGCTTCTCTCGCACCTTACACCAATCTTGAGAATCAAAAGGATTTTGGTGATGTTGGGTTGTGTAAGTGATTTCCTCCACACTTCATTTGGGTTCTTAAAATTGGACAAATCTTGCGAGTGTGAGTGGAACATATTGCGTGTGTTCTCTCTTTGTTTCTCAACAAAGATTGATCGAACTACAAATATGTTTGCTCGCTTTTGTTTATCTTAGAGGGCCTGCCTTGTGGGAAAAAGTAATCACCCAAGGGAACAACCCAACTGGGAACACGCTAAAGACAAGCGACTTCCAACCGGTATATAAGTGTGGGTACTTGAGGAAAGGAAAGTATCACAAGGATTGTTCCGACAAGAAGGGAAACAATGGTCTCTTTCCACATGGATGATCCCCCATGAACGAAATGCCCCTACTAGAACCTTTGTTTAGAAAGGCCAAAATCCTTGATCTATTTTTTGGTGCAAGAACAGTCGTTCTGAAGCCTTCCCACATTTTTATGGCTCTTAGTAGAGATGAGAAGTATGCCATGGGAGTTTCATGGGTATTGATGCTTGGATGACTTGAGAAGTGTGTGTTGTGGAGGGGAGCTAGTGTGGTTAAGCATCTAATCATCCACTAAGAGTAG
>VDFB02168118.1:170957632-171062418 GCA_007258455.2 Sequoia sempervirens
TATATATATATATATATATATATAGAGAGAGAGAGAGAGAGAGAGAGAGAGAGAGAGAGAGAGAGCTACATATATTAGGAAAGATAGGGGGAAGAGTGAGAGATATGTAGGAAGAGATAAAGAGATAATAATAGGAGAGAGATAGAGAGAAAGATAGAGATGGAGATGGAGATAAGGATTAATATAGAAGGAGAGAGAGGGAGAGATGGAAGGAGAGAAGAAGAGGGAGAGGAATGAATATATATAGAGAGAGCTATCTTTCTATATATCCCTATCTCTACCTCTCTCTATATATATCTCTTCCTTTCTTTCTCTTTTTTCTCCCTCTTCCTCTCTATATGTTATCTCTATATCCCTCTCCCTTCTCTATTCCTCTCTCTTTTCTCTCTATCTATTTTTCTCCATAAGTGTGTAGTGGTACACTGAAGAGGTCTTAAAGGTGAATTATCATATCCTTCATTGAAAATGATATACTACCTTGAGCATAACTCCTTAGGGACACGTTCTATCCTTGGATTGTTGGCACGAAATGACTGATCAAAAGCTAGCTTTTCTCTCTCTCTAACTTTTAATTTAGATTTTAAATTTTATATTTATTTTATTATTTGAATTAAAATAAAAAATATAATTATAATTATTCTACAATAATTACGATTTTAATAAGAGAATTAATTATAAATCAAATTAATTCCAATAGCTATTAATTATTTTTTGTAAATTCATAAGAAGACATAAATAATTAAAATAAATTTAAAACTTAAGTCTAAATTATATATTAAAATAGAATAAACTAAATACAAAGTGAAAATATATCAAAATACAAATATTAATAAAAATAATAATTTAAAAAATAATAATAAATAATAAACGTATTAAATTAATAAATAATTAAATAAAAAAGAAAAGCTATTTTTAAATTTATTAGATTTTTTTAAAAAAGGGGTAAAAGTTTATTCCATCAAAAAATCAACATTACAACTAAAGCCAAAGAGCTTGAACATCAAGGACCACCGGGCCCACACAACCCCACAACAACAAAGAACCAATGGCCAAACCAATTAGCCCCCTTCAACCCCCTGCCAGATCCTAGATTATCCTCTTGAATGAGCATCTTTAACCTTTGGGAATATTCCAAGGGAAAATGCTCCCAACCATCCACTTGCCAATTACCCCTCCTCTCAGAGGCCCATTTAGCTAGATAGGCCACCACACTGTTCTACTCCTTGGGGATATGGGAGACAGAAACCAAGTCTAACGAATTAGTAATTCGATGAATCTGTTGGACCACCGGGTATAGTTGCCAATTTGCCCCTTCCAAGTTATGACTATTCAACATAGAAACCAAAACTTGAGAATTTGATTCACATATGAACCTACACCATCCAAGAAAACACCCCTTCTCTAATGCAATGGTGATAGCACAGGCCTCCATAAGATTATTAGAATGATACCCCTAAAAATTGGAGAAAAATAAAATAACATTTACAGAACTATCCCTATCAATACTGCCAACCCCAAAAAAGCTAGGGTTACCTCTAGAGGAGCCATCATAATTAAGCTCCAAGACACCAGCAAGGGGGCCAACCATCTACCATCCCACTGAATCTTCCTATTGGGATATTTCCTTCCTCTAGAACAAGCCTGCCTTGAACCACCACCAACGATATCCAGCCTCTTCAGTACCACCAAATCTTTAGCCCCGAGAGAGGAATCTACCTCACACTTTACCTGGATAGTTTCTTAAACCATGCGCAAGATCCTCTATCACACCTGAAGAGTAGCCAATCCCCCCCCTTAAAAATTCTATGATTCCTTTCCAACCAAATTTTCCATAGAATGCAGAAGGACCCTATGCTCCAGGCCACTTGGAGATAAAAATAATGTGCAAGGGTGTGCCCAAAGTCCTCAAAAAATTGACCATAGATGAGGCATCGATGCAAGTCTAATTCCAATCCATCTACCATTGATGCCAAATGATCCTAGAATATGTGCATTGAAAAAAAATGCGAGGAAGATTCCTCACAACTACCACATAGAGTGCACCTAGACGGCCCCTGAAATCCTCTCTTCTGAAGATTATCCCAAGTGAGACACTTGTGGGAAACTAGCCAAAGGAAAAAAATACATTTAGGCCACACATACTTATTCCACACCCACTTCCACCAAGGAACCTCCTCCCCACCATATTTATTCCTATCAAGTTCCTGGTACCCCACAACCACTGAGTACTTCCCTCTAGGATCAGGACTTTGAGCCAAGATGTCACTCCTCAACAAAGAACTACAAGATCTACCAGCCAAAATGTGAGATAACTCATCATGAGCCTCCTCAGAACCTCTAGGTGGACAAGCTCGAGAATCCTTCCACTTGCAAACTTCAATTTTTCCCAACCTCTTCATCTCTTTGAAGTATTCCACATGAGACCAACCAACCTCCAGAAAGGTGTGATAAAGATTCAATAATTGCGGATGTGAGCTAATGATTGATGGTTGTCCATCCCTAGAGTCAAACCAGAAAAGAGTATCAAATCCTCTATTGCAAATCCAAAATAGACCCTACTTGATTAAGCTAGCACCCCTTTTGAGAGTGTCCCATATCATAGATCTCTTACTAGCCAAAGAGACCCTAGGTATATCTTTCCTATCAATTCCCCTCAAATGTTTTGAAGCTAGGATTTGAGGCCAAGCTTGATCTTGATTAGTGCACCACCACCAATAAAGCTTGGCATCCAAATCCTGGCCCATGAAAGTAGCCTGCCTCAAGCCCAAACCACCAAATTTATTTGGTCTATAGATGCTCTCCCACTTAACCAAACTCCACTTTGAGGAGGACAGGTTACCAACCATATAAGTTGTCTAGCTAAAGCATCCAACTCCTTAATAAAACTAGCTGGAACTAGCTACACCATACACCTGTAAAGGGGAAGTGCTTGAACCAAAAAATTTAATAACAAAACTCTTCTTACATAGGACAACCATCTGTAGGTCCAATGGATGACCCGCTCACAAAATTTATCCAACACATTGTTCCAAGTTCCCCTTGGTAGAGGACCAATTTAGAGAGAGGAATACACAAATACACAAAAGGAAGCACGTACCAATTTGAAACCTCAATGTTTGAGAAATCCTTACTTGAATTGTGGGAGGAGTATTAAAAAATAAAATAGAGGACTTAGATTCATTGATCCTTTGGCCTGAAGTAGCAAGATAGATATCCAGTGTACGCCTAAAGTTAGTCACTTCCTTGATTTTGGGAACCCCCAAATGAGCGGTATCATCCACGAATTGTAGATGAGATTGAGGAGGCAGACCGTCACCCTAGTGTCATCCATGAATCAAATCCTTCCTCTTGTGGGCCTTCAAAATTCTCCTAAGCCCTCGGCCATAATAAGAAAGAGATAAGATGATAGGTGATCACCCTACCTAAGGCCTCTAGAAGCCCCAAAGAGAGTAGAATGCTCACCAGTAATCATCACTAAGAATGATGTAAAGACATAACACAACTCATCACCCAACTGATCCATCCATTGCCAAAACCAAAGGCACTGCACACTTTCTTGAGGAAGTTCCATCTAACCGAATCATAAGCTCTGGCCATATCCAACTTGATGAACATTTCCTTTTCCTTAGAGATGTTCATAGAGTGGATAGCTTCAACTACAATAACCACTCTGTCAAGAATCTGCCTACTTGTCACAAAGCCACCCTACTCCTCTGAGATAGCTTTGTTGAGCCACAACCTAAGTCTCTCCACAATAAGCTTAGATATGATCTTATAGACCACATTGCATAAGGAAATTGGCCTATATAATTCCAGTGAATTTGCACCATCCCACTTAGGGAAAATCACAAGGAAAGTGGAATTCATTTCCCTCAACATCTGCTTGCTGCTTTGTGATTCGTGGACCACATCTAAGAGATCAAATTTAATGATCTCCCAAAATTCCTAGAAAATATTGATCGAGAAACCATCCAGGCTAGGGGCTTTTCATTTATTCATCTTAAAAACCGCCTCCCCCACTTCCTCTAGCAAGATGGGAATACAAAGAGCCACATTCACCTCATTAGGCACAACTCAAGGAATACACTCCAAAATAGGATTCTCTTCCAAACTAACATCAAGAGAGTCCTCCTTGAACATAAAAGAATAAAATTGAATAACCTCATATGAAATGTCCCTAAACAAAGAAAGTTGTTGCCTCTAAGAGGACAACAATGAGGAAATCGAGTTACCATGCCTTCTAGCTTTGACAGAGTTAAAGAAAAATGTTGTATTCCTATCTCCCTCCTTCAACTAGTCAATCCTAGACTTTTGTTTCCAAAAAGTCTCTTCCCTTAGTTTCTATTCACTTAACTCCTTCATGGTTTCCCCTTCTGGTCTAAGGGAGTCCAAGGTGGGCCCTTGATCCCTATTCTGCCTAGTGATAGTATCCAACCGGTGCTAGGTAACTAATTTTTCCAAAAAGATATTCCCAAAACTTTGCCTATTCCACTTCTTAAGCTGATACTTCACATATTGGAGTCTCTTAACAAAGGTGTACATAGCTGTACCATGATTTGGAATACCTTTACTCCACCACTCCCTCCTTAAATCCTGCAATGAAAACACCCACAACCACATGAGTTGGAATTTGAAGGATGGGCTCTTAGAAGCACCCATCATTTGCATAGATAAAATTATAGGCTAGTGATATGAGCCTTTCCAATTCAAAATCTTTGAGCCGATAATCCAATTACTGCCAACCCAAAAGCTAGAGACCAAAAACCTATCCAATCTTTCAGAAATGTAACCTTCACCACACCTCCTATTACTCTAGGTGAACATACCATTTCCTGGCTTTATATCCACCAAGTTAATAAAGGCCATGTTATCTCTAAATATCATAGAGGCAGGCTCCAACCTATCAATTCCCCCTTCTTTTCCTATAAGCTGCTAATACCATTAAAATCCCCAACCAAAATCCAAGGATACAATGGAGTTAAAGAGCACACATATCCAATGTGGGCTCAAAGGAAATACTTACCATGCTGATTAGTTGAAGCATAAAAATTAGCGCACAAGAAAATTTCACTTGAATAAAAAATCGAGGCAACCATAGATAAATAATTTTTACTTGAAATCCACCAGATAAGAGATCTTGTGTGGGTCCCAAAGACATGCAATTCCTCTAGCACTACCTTGAGCCCCAATGCATTGGAAATGATCTCTAAACCACACCCGAGTATCCACTTTGAGCATACCTTCCACAAATAAATTTAATTCTCGAATAAGCAAAACATTAGGAGAATGAACCTTAATTAAATATTGAACAACTTTTTGTCTAGGGATGCTGTTCAACCCCCTTGCATTCCAAGAAAGAACAATCATTTATGAGAGACACTGAAATGGGAGTCAATAGTCTTGACTAACCTTGACTCCACCATATTCTCTCCTGCTAACTTGATTTTATCTCGATCTTTCTTCCTTCCTAGCTTAAAAGTCTTCTCAGAGCCCCCTTTTTAAAATTCTTTTACTGGAATCCTAGAATAGGTGCAACCTTGCAATCTTTCCCTAAATCCTATCCCACAACTGAATTGGTATCGGCCTTGGCAAAGCTAAAGCCAAACTGTCACCCCCATCATTTCTCCCAAGAGGGGCCAATTCTGCAGGAGTTTCAAGAACTTGGTTTGTTTCCGTCTATGACTCAACCCTCTCAGCCACTAGGCCATTAGTATTGGCATCCACTAAGGCAGTGACTGGCACTGCCCCCAAAGTATCCATTCCTAAGATCATCCCATTTGGGCTTTCCTCCTGTAGAATACTATCTTCCAAAGCCTCAAACCAGTTATAAGATACATCACCTTGTCTATCCCAGAGAGTTCTCTTTAGGCCTCTCCCTTTGTTATGGTTCTTAACAGGGATAAACCATCATTATCAGAATCCCCCTCAGCGAAAGAGGATTTCCATTTATTTTGTGAAGGAGGAGAGCGAGAGGGAACCTTAGATGAGGCACCACTTGCAGGCCTCCCTTAAGAGCCTAGTTTTGGGCATTTCCTCTATAGGTGATCATACTCATGACAGAGTTGACAATGGAAAGAAAGAGATTCATAGTCCAATTGTTGAATCCATGAGATAGATTCGAATTGAATTTCTAAGGAATTTGGAAATGGATGATTTAAATCAATTTTAATGCAAACATGAACATAGGAGATTACCTTCTTGTCCAGTGTTTGTTGAGAAGGTCCCACTAGTTTTCCTAGCAACATAACAATCATGTGTAGAATGTCGTTCCTCCAAAACTCCATCAATAGCCACAAAAGTCTCACCTAGACCGAGACCCTTAATAGAAGCTCCTTCATCGGATTGAAGCCCACATGCCAAGGTTCAATGAATAACCCTGCTTGATTATATAAGGACCTCCCTTGAAAGCCTTGACCCGATTTTCCATGCAGGAAAAGATCACCAAAAAAATAATTATTGGCTGCCTACATAAGGTCTCCATATATCCCTCAGGGTTCCAGGTTCAATGCGCCCATGACTCCAAGAAAGGAAGAGAAACCTAGATTCCCATAAACTTGAAAATTAATGCGTGGTTACTCAAATAACTAATATCTTTTGCAATTGAATCTAGTTGAATAACCAAGATGGGTGGAGTAAAACTCCTTTCTAGGCAACCATTTACCTTTGGCATGTGAGGACCCCCATACTGGGATGAAATCCCTTTGTTTAAAGACTTGCTTACAAAATCCATCGCTTTAGAATGACCAACCTGCACCGGGACTACCCCTATCACATCCTTAGAGAATGAAAAATTCACATTCCTATCCATACCTGTAGGCATCGCCATAACAACTGCATGCACAAAAATAAAGAAACAACAAGGCACCCCTAACCGCTATTCCACACCCAAACAAGACTAACTGCACAAAATAGAAGAAAAGGATATCAAAACAACCATGGCTCATGCAAAGGACACCCCCTTGATGAAAAGAAAAACCCCCCACCCACGCTCCACTACTACCATTGAACACCTCTACCACTTCGTTAAACACATGCACAAAAGGAAGGCCACATGCAAGTTGCAATCACACCTTGAACCCCATCATCCGTCTCCACCCTTAAATTTATTAGAATTGAAATATTAATAAAATATTATTCTATTTTTCATTTCAATCTTATCAACTTCTTTTCTTTTCTTTGTTTTTAAAACAAAAAGTTTGCTTTTAAAAATAAAAATAAAGAAAGTTATTAGAATTGAAATATTAATTAAATATAGCCTGCATTGGCATGGTGTGATGGTTTAAAGGTGGCATTGTTGTTTGTGCCAACCAAGGTTCAAACCCCATTGGGGTGGTATTGTTGAATGGTTGTATTCGGGTTCATAGCTCATGTCAAAAGCGTTCCCTTGAATAAAAATATTAATAAAATATAGTTCTATTTTTCTTTTCAATCTTATCAACTTCGTTTCTTTTTCTTTTTTTTTTTAATAAAAATCCCACTTTTTAAATTGTTAAATCATTTTAAAAATAAAAGTGCGAATGGTTGAGATTAATTGCATTGTCTTGCATCCTTCTCCTCAAACTTTAATCATTGATTTCAAAAAGGTTCAAAAAGGTCGAGATTAATTGCATCATCTTGCATCCTTCTCCTCAAACTTTAATCGTTGATTTCAAAAAGGTCATCCATTTCATATAGGGAACACTTCGACATAATAATTGAAAAAAGTCAAGTAGATTAAGAAACTTACATAAAGGGAAAACAAAAATTCTAGTTGTTTTTTTGAGAAATGAAAAAAACTTATATAGAACTTAGGTTTAGAACAATGACAAATTATATAAGAATACAAAATTTGTATTGTTATAAGATGAATTTAAGTAGTATGATTTAAATAAATTTTTATTTAAGGTGAAATTTTATTGATATATAATACAACTTCTTTTTATTAAAATTATTTTCAATATTACAAATAAAATTAAAATGTTAATATAATATTATAAATAAAATTAAAACTTTTAGTATTATAAATAATTTTTTTTTTTAATATTTATAAAATCTATAATATAAAATATAATTAATATACAATATATTAAATACAATATATCTTATTATAAAATCTCAAATATAAAACTAAAATAATTTCAATAAAAAATATTCATTATAATAGTTATCTAAAATTTAAAAATATCATATAGTACATAAACATATATGCATATACATATACATATATATACATATAAATTTATATTTACATACATATACATATACATTTGCATTTACATATATAAACGTACATACATATACATATATACATATAGAAAAACATTATACATGTACATATACATGTATATGTAAACATATATATTATATATACACACATACATACACATACACATACAAATACACATACACATACACATACACATATCCACATAGATATTCATACATATACATATACATTATACACACATACACTTACACTTATACATATCCATATAGATATGCGCATGTAAATATACATACATATACATGTACATGTACATGTACATATAAATATACATACATATACATGTACATGTACATATATGTATATCTATATATACATATCTATATATACATGTACATAAACATGTATATGTATACATATATATTATATATACACATATGTATATGTATATACATATCCATATATATACATGTACATATAAATGTATATCTATACACACACATACACATATTCATATAGATATTCATACATATACATATACATTATACACACATACACTTACATATATATATATATATATATATGCCCCCCTCTCCCGTCCCGTCCCGTCCCGTCCCCTTAAAGAACCAAAATAAAAACTAAAAAAATCATTTGATTCTGAATTTAAGATATTTCGTTGTATTTGAAAGTTCATTAGGCTTGTTTTATAAACATTAATAGAGGTCAACAAGGCTGGGTGCATGTGATCATATGGGCAATTGATACCCAATCTCAGTACAGTAATGCCAACACCTATGTGGGCCTGCTTTCTTTTTATTAAACTTTGGTCTTCGTGGTATTTGAGTTGTCATTATGAGTTGACTCAGATATTTCTCTTTCTTTTCCACTATTCAAATGCAAATTGGGAGGTTGACAATACCTCATTCCTATTTCATTTCTGTATATATCCATCTTCTGCATTTCCTTTGCACGGTGAAAGATATCCAAAAGCATTTGAACTCAACTAGAAAAGCAAGCTCAAAGCATAGAATTTCATAGAAGATGGCATCATATGTTAGAGGTCTTAAACTTGCTTTCACAGTGATTGTAATGAGTGCCGTTCTTCTTCAAGAGATTGAGGGAGCTTCTACCCCTCATCATGCGCCTGCTGCCGCCCCTTCAAGCCATGGTCAGCCATTCAAATCACCATCACTATAATCCCCACATTCTTATTTTTTCTGTGAGTAGCATGCTATACAGTGCTTACAACTAAATCTTTTGTGTTTTTTTCTGATTTGTTGCAGGTGTGGGGATTAAGCAGAACATGAATGGCTATGCTTTTGTATTGGTGGGACTGGTTTCTGCTATACTCGTCCAGGCATTCCATGAATTCTCATTTTCCTCCTGAAATTTTAATGGGTTGATCGTGGTTGCCTACATTTGGATAATAAATTGTGTTTGTTGACCTGAGAATAAGAGTCATATGGATATGTTTCGAACATACCAAACAATATTATTTTTTAATTAGAGATAGCAATCTCTTCTTGTATTGGATTGTTCTTCTTTAATCTCATTGTTACCTCAATCAGGTTTTGCTGAATTCTTCTGTCCATGTTACAAAAGTTAATTGGAACATATTTCTTAGTTCCAGTATAGATTTTTTCTTAAATGGTCTATGATGGTAGTTAAAGTTAATTCTTATTTTTGGAAATATTGAGTTTGATAGCAAGCTGTATGAGATGGGAATTATAATAGATTAAAATAAATAAAGGAAATTTTTTTGGGAGATATCTTGGATAAAGATACAATATGGTCGTAAAGAGATAAAATGATTCTTTAGTAAAATTAGTTTTTTTTTATAAATATTGAAGCAAGAGCAAAATCACATCACCCAAAATAATTCCACAATCCTCCTTATTCGCAGCCAGGTATCAATTTTAATTTGACAATTTCGGATTGAATTCAAATCCAATTTACAATTTCAATTACACAACACAAAATCATAGACAAACACCTCTAATTTAAAAATAATTTCATAAATTGATCTCCTCTTTCACAAGAAACACTGTTTTCATTCTGCAAGTTTGAAAGATTACAATTTCTACACTTCTCTGTTCATCGAATCATACACCTCATTTCACAATCGCTGCAACTTCTAAATAGACTTCTATTTTCTATCTTCTCCTTCTATGATCCAAGATTTCAAATTACTTGCTCATTTTGTAAACTTAATTCTGTATACCCATCTATTCCCTTAGTCACACAATGAACTCTTCTTCCATACTTCATTCCCAGTCATGCCCCTGCTCTTTTATTTTCTCCTGCACTTCACTCTATTGCAGGCTCTCTCACAATTCTTCACACTGCCTACCACATGCCAGCGAGGGATTTCATGGTCTTTATCTTCATTTCGTATCATTTAAATGCTGCAGCCCCCTTACATTCACTTCTTCCTGCGCTCTCTCTTTCTTTTCTTTGCTGCAAGCTGCGTCCTTCTCTATCTGGCCTGGCTCTAGGAAAATTCACTACCAGCAATTCATCAACGGAAAATTCACCGTCAACAATTCACCAGAGAAAAATTCATCACGAGCAATTCACCGTCATGGAAATTAACCACCAAAAATTCATACAATTAATTTTTCACCTGTGAATTGTCATGTCAATGAATTTTCCCAGATGAATTTTCCATCAGACGGTGAATTTGCCGGATGCCATCTGACCTACCCTCTGTTTCAGCGCACCCCCTCTCTTTTTCTATACTCAATTTGCAATGAAATGTATACAACCTGTTGAAGATGGCTGCTCCTTCATCTCCCCTGCAGTCGTGCCCCTTCCCTTTCACACAGACTTGGCTTATTATTGTAATTTTTTTTAATCTTCCTCTACTTACAGCAAAATAAGAAATGCCAAAATTTCCTAATCGTCTTTTTTGGAAACTGAAGCACCACTTTAGATGAGATAATTAGCTGAAGCAACACTTTAGATGAGATAATTCATTCTTTGAAACGGCTGACTTTTCATGGAAAATTTAAATTGAATCAATTAAAACATGAATTACATTTTTTCATTTCATCTGATTTTAAGACTTCACAATTTTATTTTATTTTTGTTTTCGGATGTACCTGCATCAAATATGATAATCAATTAATTTAAATTAGAGTTGTGTGATAGATTATATAACAGAATTGAGAAGGTCTACATAATCTTGTTTAATTAGATGTCCCTCTTACCCATTTTAATCATATTGGTTTTGATTGGATTTACCTAGTTTGACCATGATTTTGAAGTTGAATTCTTGGAATAACATTATCCATCATCATATCAACCATGCACAACTAGTCTATTCATAAGGTACTTAAATAATTCATAATTGGTGTAGAAAAATAATAGTGTAGCTAAAATATAATCTGAAAAAACCATTAATAATTATTTTCTTTTCAATTGTAGTATATTTCCTCTTAGCTACCACAAGATCCCTACTTGCAAATACAACTAGATGAACTTTCCGTCCTCTTAATTGTGTTACTTCTACACCTATTACTATATCAAATGCATTTGCATGTATGTGAAATAATTGCTTCTAATATAGAAATATAAATATAAGATCTTTTATTATCTTAGTTTTTAGTATATCAAATGATTCTTTACACTGATTTATCCTCTCAAATTTATTATATTTTTCTTCTTCAAAAGTTCTTTAATTGGTTTGGAAATAGTTTTATAGTTTCTAATTAACTTATGGTTGTTTTTTTTTAAAATATTTTTATTTTAAATATAATATTTGAATGGCGTAAGTTTAAAATTATGCTAATTTTAAGAGGGTCCACTATCACCCCTTATTAAAAAATAACGTCCCAATAGAGTGCCAAATGGTGCAATAGCTGATATTCCTTTATTTAAATTTAGAGAAATTTGGAGTATATAAAATCCCTCAAATATCAACCTTAATGCCTAGATATGCTCTATAAACATTCAATAAATCACCCAATAATTTAAATATACTTCTCTAAAGTCACAAATAAAGTCTTGGAATGTATTTACCATACTTTTTCTAAAAACTATAGGTGTATTCTTTAATCTAAATGATATTACTATATACGTGAATGATCCCCATCCAATGGAAAATGTAGTCTTTGATTGCCCTTGTTTCTTAATATCAACTTGGTGATACCTTAAGAATCCATCAATAAATTAGTATACTTCTTTGCTAGCAATACTTTCTATTACTTCTTGTTTAAATGGGGTTGGAAATGGGTTTCAAATGTATTCTTTGTTTAGTTCCCAAAATTCTACACATATCCTTATCTCTTTGATATTTTTATTCCATATCACTATGGGACTAATCCATTCTACATTCTCTACTATTTTAATAATTCATCTTGTAAGCATTATTTATTTCATTTTGGAATTTTAATTTTATATTTGGATTTAGTCATTAAGTTATTTGTTTAAATTACAATTTGGAATTTATCCTTTAGCTAAATTCTCATTACTCTTGTAATGCCCCGTCAGAAGCACACAAAAAAATTTGAATGAATAACTTTTTTGTTTTGAAACATAACCACAACATCAAAGATACGACCTCAAAATTTTCTACTTGCACAATGATGTGCACACGGGTGTCAGATGAACATAGGAACACTAGGATAACAACAAAAATAACACCAAAGATACATCACATGTCACACTTGCACAACAACATGCACAAAAGCATCAAATAAAACACAATGACAATGAAAACAATAACAAGAAGGCCTCACCATTGTATAAGGAGTGTAGAAGTAGTAGAAGATGTTGAACATACATCAAAATATTGAGATGGGGAGGTGAATCTATATTCTATTAGATCTCAAAACTTCTAGAACAAAAGAAACTTCAAACTCTACCGCATAAGCAAGAACATGAAAGAAATAATGCATAACACAACACAACACCAGATGTATGTGGAAAACCCCAGAGGGGAAAAACCATGATGAGAAATGCTGCTAGGAGCTATTGTCCTAATCCAACCTCACAAATGAAAAACAATTACAATTTTATTTTAGGGCTACAACCCAAGGAAGCTACTACTCCCTGAAAATGGGTTTTAGGGTCACTCCCAAGGAAGCTACAACTCCTTGCAGATTTTGTTTTAGGGCTATAACCCAAGGAAGCTACAACTCCCTGATTTGAGAACAAACTCAATAATGATTATAGAATGACAATCCTTCCACTATCTAAAACTGATGATTAAGCTCAATCCTTTTAATAATTGTAATTCTTCTTTATCACTTCTTCAAATGTATTCTCTACAACTTACTAACTCACTGCTTTTAGTATTCAAGAAGCTTTGCCTTTGGCTCACTGCCTCTAGAAAACAATTAGAGACACTATTCACTTCCCACCATCTATCCCTGCCACCCCCCTCTATCAAGTCTCTTTGTCTCTCTATCCCTCCCATCCTAAATCTCTCTCTCTCTCTCTCTCTCTCTCTCACATCTCTCCCTCCCTCTCTCCCTCTCCCTCTCCCTCTCCCTCTCCCTCTCCCTCTCCCTTACTCTCTTTCTCTTAGGTCTCTCCCTCCCACCCTACCTAGATATCTCCCTCTCTCTCTTAGGTATCTCCCTCCCTGTACCCCTCCCACTCCCCCTCTCTCAGGTTTCTCCCTTCCTCTATCCCTCCCACCCACACACACACTCTCTCTCTCTCAGGTCTCTCCCTTCCTTTATACCACCTACCCCTCTATCTCTCTCTCAAGTCTCTCCCTTCCTTTATACCTCCTACCCCCCTCTCTCTCTCTCTCTCCCTCTTTTCCCTCCTCTCTTTATCTCTCTCTCCCTCTGTTGGTCACAGCACCTAGAGATTGAAAAGACTTAGGGATCCAGTGAAAATATCATCCTCATGGGAAAAAGAGCTAATAAATTGGAAGATCACCGAGGGAAGAAGAAAGATAAATCTTTGATAAAAAGAAAAGTGCCCATTATGGTAAGTGTTTAAGATGCATCGGGTACCAAACACAGAAAGGTGAAAAAGTGTAGAGTTCAAAGTGAAGAGCTGGTGTGGGGTGGGTTAAAATTCTCATGGTGGGAAAATGGTAGGTGAGTTCAATAAATTTTCATTTTGATTCCAAGTGAAAAATGTTCATTTTCATTTGTAGCTGATCCATGATCACGATATATACCAAGGATTTGTGATATGCTTTTTGACAAATTATTTACTAATTTTTATTACTATTTTTATTTGAATAATGGTTTTATTTACATGAGATGTTATGATGATTTTTAAAAAGGGATTTAATATTTGGAATTTGTGATTGTAGGAGATATCGATTGTGATGCAAAGCTCGGGTATGGACGGTCAGGAAAATTATGTTGGCGATTTTTTTTTACTTTATTACTAGGTTCGATGATGCACTTAAAAAGCTCATGCTGGAACAAAGTTCATTGCAAAGATGTCCCAGTTACTAGAATACCGGGATGCTGGAGTTCAAGCATGCAGTAACAAAGTGTATCTATTCTAGGAGTGATTCATTCCTAGAATGTTCAAATCAAGGAATCTGAGATGTAGGAGTTTGACTTCCACCTGATCACTCCGTTATAATGGAAGGATCCTATATACCTTTGTTTGGATAGATTTGTTCGATTTCAGAAGGAATCCTAAGAAAGATGAAAAAGTAGAACCCGAAGAGCTTCAACAAGTAATTAGAGTTGACTTCCATTGACTTCAATTGCAATTCTCCTATTGGTCACAATATTCCACGTGCCTTGATGAGATTGGTCCCTTAGATTTCCTCTAATGTATTTGTCTTATCCTATCTGAGCCTTGTGTTCTATAAAAGGGCCAAAGGATGCTTCATTTTCATTTTAAGTTTAGAATTTGTGAATGTCAGAGGAGTAAAAACTTCTTTTAAGTTTTGTTCTTTTTTCCTATTTTCTGAACCATTTCGGCATAAAACTTTGTATGCATGTAGAAATTAATTGATATTATAACTTTATGGATAGCTACCTATCTTAGAAGTATCTTTTGTAGTTGGTTTTGTAAGTTTGAACGAACAAGACTATATGCTGCGCCATTTAAGGGTGCATACAGAACCTACTCGGTGTCCATAAATGAAACCCTCTCTTTAAAAGCTTGCACTATTTTATACATAGCTATGAAGCAATCTGGTGAAATATAAAGCAGTTTGCTTTGTTTTGATTAATTCTTTGGGGCATCCATAGAGAATAACCGGGAGAAACTTTTATTTTTCAGTATTTTTTATACTTTGTTTTAGAATAGATGTTTTATATTTTTAAAAATGTTTCAAAAAATATAAGTGGATGGAAATAGTTTTGTTGAAAATCTTTTTTTTTCCATGAAATTGCTGAATGCTTAATGCTAAATCTACTTAAGTGATAGCAAAGGATTGGTGATATTCCATGAAATCTTATGTCAAATCTTTTGGTTTCATGATTTCCAGGTTTATCATTTCAATTAGGAATGCCAATTTAAAATGTTCAAAGAAATTATATATATATATACACACATATATAAAAAAGGTCCCTTTGAGATTAACAACAAATATCACATCATTACTTGAGAGTGACCCTAGTGCAACCATGACCTGGTTATCAGAGACTTGGGATTGAATAGAAGTCAATCTTTGCTCTATGAATGCAGAATTTCCCCTTAGGTTGTCTTTGTTCCATATCTTTCAAGAAGGATAGGCTCTTCGCGGTCTTGTCTATGGAGATTTTATTTGACCTGTTTATTGCGAGTAAAACCATTGTCAACAGGAACTGGCGCTAGAAGGAGGGCCACGAGTAGCAGATGTGCATATATCTTTCTCTCTTATTTCTTTGATATTTTTTAGGATTTATCCTTTGGAAGTGGAATTGTGCTTTGAAATGTTATTCCTAAATTTGGCAAGAAGCTTGTAAATGAGGAATTGAATGCAAGCTGGTTTTCATTATGGAAATTGGAAAACTTTGTAAAATCTTTAATTAGAAATTGCATCCTTTGAGTTTGTTTACTTTTGGTAGAGTCATCAAGTGTAGAATTCATGATACAACTGATCACGATGAACTTTCAATGTGAATTTTTTTAACTAGGGTAAGTTTAGCCATAAGTGGAGAAATTCTATTAACAGAAGAAGTTTTAACTGCTAAAAGAAAATGATTGTTAACGAGAGAAACGTTCTACCCTAGTGGAGTTAGAAATATTAAAAAATTAGCCAATAAACCGAAACAGTTAGGAAACTGTGATTATTTTAAAGAAAATCCTAACGTCTTGTAGGGGAATAGGCGAGAATATCGAGATTCAGAGATATTTCATCATAAACGAGAAAAAGATATGGGTGGATCATCATTCCCTGTATACATGGAAAACACAGATAATGAGATGGAGTGAGAAAATTGAGCAAGAAACGTGTGTATTGTGCTTCAAGCTGAAAATTCATTAGCTATAAAAAGACATTTTCCTAATTTTATACAAGATACAAAATATCAAGTTTTTACTTTTACTCTTTCTGATAATAATATAAATAGTGATATGTCTTGGTCTAACAAAATACAAAGTGAAGATAGGGTCGAGGATATGAAGATTTTCAGAAGAGGAGGAAATAGAGAAATGAACACAGCCATTCATGGAAATGGACTAGGGCTGGGAGAAGGTAAAGTATTGCTGCACCGGAATGTGTGCAATCGGTCTCTAATGAGATTGTTTTCATACATTTAAGCCAGATTTTGGGTAGGTACACCTTCAAATTTATGATGTTTAAATGCAAAAAAATCAAAATATTCCATTATTATAGTAGAATATTGAAAATATTGATAAGAGAATTTAAAGATAAATCTGCTGTAGTTCGTACTAAAATTGTAGAGGAAATAGCTGTAGAAATTGAAATAAATTGCTTTGTTAGAGTTAATCTTTTGTAATATTAGAGTTAGGGTAGTTAGGGTTGTTGAAAAATGAGGTGTTTTCTTAGCTTAATACTCTGTAAGACTTTAATATTGCTGATCTAAGTAAGCTCTTTCTTTGTTACATATATTCTTTGTGGGTGATTATCTTGATTAATTCATTTTACTATTGTAGAATGAAGAGAGAAGTTGATAGAAGAACTAGACAGGATATTAGAAAGATTACACAAGATATAACATGGAGAAACCCTTTCGGGAAAAAACTCCACCGAGAATTATTCTATTATTCAATCTCTAAATTACAATAGCTCCAATTCTTGCTTGAGAATACTTCTTTTGTCTTTACAATCTTCTTCACACACACTGGAAATAAAAATTATGAAAACTCTCTTCAACTTGAATGAGATATAGAGACAATATGCAACCTTGTAATCTCCAAATGGTGATAATTACAATGCCTGAAATAAACTAGAAAGGTCATGCATATTGGCTAAGTTGTGGTCTCACAGTGAAGACCAAGCAGAACATGTGCTTTACCCATTTGGGCATCCCAAACTAAAAGCTACAACTCATCCCTTCACTTTGGTGAGAATTACAAAGCTCTTCCTCAAAGATGGCGCCCAAAGGGTCCCATAGCAGGCCTTCAAAATATCTTATCATGCATTGGAGTTAATTCCAAGAAAGCATCTTGGGTGCCCAAGTTAGCTCCAAGTGATTTATAGTTAACTGAATCATTTACTCAACACCATTCATGCAAGAATGGTCATCCCCTATTAACTGGAGGTAGTCCTTGTTATTTTTCATACAACTCAATGTTATTAGCCATGCATTCCAAGTTAACTAAAGTTAACTAACATACAATGAAACTAACTAAAGACAAAAGTGAACCATAACTAAACTAAAATTTGGTATTTGACTGAGCCCCGAGCTGTTGGTGAACTAATCTGGTGGTAGGCCGAACTGAGCATGCTGGAAACATCAAATCCTAACTCCTAGGATCTTTACATGCATTCAGAAGTGTTATCTCTTACTCCCAATAGTTAACTGAACTCAAGGTGAGTGTCACCTTACCATGTGTGCACCCACATGTTCCTATTATTTAGGAATAACTATAAATGTCAATTTCATGATTTATTTCATCAAATATTAATCTCATCCCAATCTTAGTGTTGTTGAACACATTCCAAGAATCTAGGAGATACATGAAATAATTAATTTTTGGGATTTGCAATTAAATGACATCCTATATTTCCAACAAGGGTTAGCTTAGTTTTGTTTTATATTTTTTTAGGGTTTTCCTTTGTGTTTTCCTTTTTGCTGTTATTTTCTTGCTTTGTTTTATTTTGTTCTTTTTGCTCGGCTTTTGCATTAGCAAATTCTGCTTAAATTTATCTTAAACATGAGAGCGAAATTCAAACATTTTACAAAACTAAACCGAAAATGAGACAATAAATCCATACACAATAAAACACACTTCTAAGAAATATACCAAAAGATATATATGTGTGTGTGTGTGTGTGTGTGTGTGTGTGTGTGTGTGTGTGTGTGTGTGTGTGTATCACATATATACATCAAATATCAAAATCCTCGTCAAAAAATAAAAAAAGATTCAAAAAGAAAGGTGAGCATAGTTGCGGACGATAGTAGCCATTCGTCGATTTGGGACGCCTCTTCTATCAAGGCCAAATACTCTATGTAGGCGAGTTCCTGGTGAGTTTCAAGATCTTGGATATGGAGATCAGTAAGAAAAAGCCGAAGTGGAACCACTTCCCCATGTTCCAGGAACTGAGGAATATCATCCATGGAGGGAATCCTAATGGTCAGATGTGCAACAGCTAAAATGGTATCCAGATTCTCCAAGAATTCAGGCTTCACTATTAAGTTGGCATCAACGTGAACATCTTCAATAGGTAACCCAATGTCTAGAAGTGACACTACAAAGTGAGAAGCTATATCAGAGTAAAAACAGAAGTAGTGGCTGGACGCAACATATCTTTCCCCAGGGACTAAGCATAAATTTGGCACAATGAAATTGGAAGTCCTAACAATAAAGACCTTTTCAAGCCTTTGTGGTGTGATGCTCCCCAAGAAAACATTTTGTCTATGAGAACAACCCAAGCAAATAGGAGTATCGATGGCTAAGAATCAAATGTAAAAACACAGAATAGAGTGGAATTACAAAAAATATATAAAAAGAGAAAGAAAAGAGAAGTGTGGAGAATTCAAGAAGAGATGCACGAATTTATAGAAAGCCGTAAACAGAGTGGTGGTACATAGTTGCCTTGAGTAACTATTTTTTTTTGGAAATCGTATACGAGGTGGCAACTGAATGATAATCTTTAGAATTAAAGGTTAAATCAAATAAATTCTTTACACATATATGGTGAAATTGCTTCAAATTTGAGCATTATGGAGATTGCAAATCAAGCAAGTTGGAGATTTCAAAATTAATAACTTGGTCATTTCCAATTGTTTAAAAAGTCGTAATAATTATGGAGGTGTTATGTGTGTGGATTATACAAGAGAATGAAGCCAACAAGATGTTACACATAATCACCCGAAGAAGTTAAAAAGAAAATACGTGTTGAGCAAGGCGTGCGAAATAGTGTGATTGTGTTTCAAGGTAATCATGACATTTTTATCCATTAATGAAGTGCAACACTGTCAAGTTGAGATAGTTAGCAAAAGTTTTAGAAGTTGCCATAAAGTTTAATCGAATGGGTGGTAACTAATGTTTCTAAATTTAGATTTAAATTTGGTGATTAAGTTGTCTATTGCTAAATTTTAATTTATGCATATTTTTTAACATATAACGACCTACATTTAGTTAGGATTTCACATAATTAGTGAAATTTAGCTGGAAACACACACTTACAGGGAATCATTAAATAAGATTTTGGGAAGTAGTGAATTGATGGAGGGATTTACATTGAATGAAAAATAAAAAAGTAACCTTCACTACCACTATAATTCCCAACCTAATAGCGGTGCTTCAATGCTTGCAAGTTGATATAAAAGAGCTATTATTGCAATATCAAAAGTGAAAAATGAGCTATCATTGCTATATTTAAAAAAAAGAAAGAAGTGATATCAACTCTTTAGGCTATCCAAATAACTCTACCGGGGCTATGGATGCTTGAATGGTAGTAGAGCTATGTTTGGGGGAATTATGAAGACAACCTTGTTAGGGCTATGGATGCTTGACTGGCAGCAAGGCTCTATCCTTGGTTGGCTTTGAAGGATTACTATATTATGTAGTTCAATGTTAATGAATTGATTCTGTTTACAAGTTTCAAAAATTGGAATTAATCAAGAGCACACATAGATGTTTTCGGTGGAGTTTTACTTTTTATGCTAAAATCTAAGTAAAGGTAGAAAGTTATTATTTTAAAATATGTATAAGTTTTAATTTACAACAGGTGATTTAATTTCAAGTTTAATTTTAAATTTGGTTTTATTGGTTGCAAGTTGTTGTGTGGTTTTACAACACACCCCAATACTGAAAAGAATTGGGGACCCAAATGGAAAAATATAACTCCTATGGCAAGAGCTAACAAATTGGAAGATCACTGGAAGTGAAGAAGAAAGAGAAATATTTGATAAAAGAAAGTACTTTGTATGGTAAGTGTTTTGTGCACTGGGTACCGGGTACTAGAAACACATAAAAGGCGAAAGATAATGTGAAGTTCAAGCAAAATACTTTGGTCCGATAAGATGGAGTTCGGTATAATGGAGTTCTGGTATAACCAAGGTCTGGGAAAGTAAGTGGGTAAAGCTGAATACCGGGTACCAAGTACTGGGTTGCAAAGTGAAAGTAATGTTAAATTTTTTAATTTGTATAATGATCCCGATGATCCAATATATATACAAGGATTTATGATATGCTTTTTGAAAGTGAATTATTTACTAGATTTTGTACTAACATTTGAATAATGGTTTTATTTACATGAGATGCTATGATGATTTTTAAAAAGGGATTTAATATTTGGAATTTGTGATTGCAGGAGATATCGATTGTGATGCAAAGCTCAAGTATGGACGGTTAAGAAACTTATGTTGGCGAACAAATTTTACTTTATTACCAGGTTCGATGATGCACTTAAGAAGCTCATGCTGGAACAAAGTTCATTGCAAAGATGTGCCAGTTACCGGAATACCGGGATGTTGGAGTTCAAGAATACAATAACAAAGTGTATCTATTCTGGGAGTGATTCATTCCTGGAATGTTCAAATCGAGGAACCTAAGATATAGGATTTCGACTTCCACTTGATCACTCTATTATAATGGAAGACTCCTATATACCTTTGTTTGGATAGATTTGTTTGATTTCAGAAGGAATCCTGACAAAGATGAAAAAGTAGAACCTGAAGAGCTTCAACGAGTAATTGGAGTTGACTTCCATTGACTTCAACTGCAATTCTCCTATTGGTCACAATATTCCATGTGCCTTGATGAGATTGGTCCCTTAGATTTCCTCTCATGTAATTGTCTTATCTTATCTGAGCCTTGTGTTCTATAAAAGGCCAGAGGATGCTTCATTTTCATTTTAAGTTCAAAATTTGTGGATGTCGAAGGAGCAAAAACTTCTTTTAAGTTTTGTTCTTTTTTCCTATTTTTTGAACCATTCTAGCATAAAACTTTGTATGCATGTAGACATTAATTGATACCAAAGCTTTATGGATAGCTACTTATCTAAGTATATTTTGTAGTTAGTTTTGTAAGTTCAGTCGAACAAGACTGTATGCTGCGCCGTTTAAGGGTGCATACAAAACCTACTTGGTGTCCATAAATGAAACCCTCTCTTTAAAAGCTTGCACCATATTATACGTAGCTGTGAAGCAATCTGGTGAAATATAAAGTGGTTTGCTCTATTTTGATTAATTCTTTGGGGCATCCATGGAGAATAACTAGGAGAAACTTTTATTTTTCAGTATTTTTTATACTTTGTTTTAGAATAGATGTTCAATATTTTTGAAAATGTTCCAAAAAATATAAGTGGATGGAAATAGTTTTGTTGAAAATATTTTATTTTCCACGAAATTGCTAAATGCTTAATGCTAAATCTACTTAAGTGATAGAAAAGGATTGGTGATATTCCATGAAATATTGTGTCAAATATTTTGGTTTCATGATGTCCAAGTTTATCATTTCAATTAGGAATGCTGATTTAAAATGTTCAAAGAAATTATATATATATATATATGTACATATATAAAAAGGTCCCTTTTATATTAACAACAAATATCACATCATTACCCAAGAGTGACCCTTGTGCAACCATGACCTGGTTATCGGAGACTTGGGATTGAACATAAGTCAATCTTTGCTCTGTGAATGCAAAATTTCCCCTTAGGTTGTCTTTATTCCATATCTTTCAAGAAGGATAGGCTCTTCGCAGTCTTGTCTATGGAGATTTTATTCGACCTGTTTACTGCAAGTAAAACTATCGTCAACACCTACCTCCTTCCCTCTATCCCTCCCACACTACCTAGATAACTCTCTCTCCATCTCTCCATCCCTCCATCCCTCTCTCTACCTCTATCCCTCACATCCCTGCCACCCTACCTAGGTAACTCTCTCTCTCTCTGAGGTCTCTCCCTCCCTCTCTCCCTCTGTTTGTCCCCCTCTCTCCCTCCCTCCCTCCCTCCCTCCCTCCTAGGTCTCTCCCTCCCTCTATCCCTACCACCCCCTCTCTCTCTCTCTCTTAGGTTGCTCACTCCCTCTTTCCCTCCCACCATCCCCCTCTCTCTCTTAGGTCTTTCCCTTTCTCTATCCCTCTCACCCCCCTCTCTCTCTCTCAGGTCTCTCCCTCCCTCTATCCCTCTCACCCTCTCTCTCAGGTGTCTCCCTCCCTTTATCCCTCTCATACTCTCTCTCTCTCTTAGGTCTCTCCCTCCCTCTATCCCTCCCACCCTACTTAGATAACTCTCACTCCCCCTCTCTCTTAATCTCTCCCCCTCTCTCCCTCCCACCCTACCTAGATAACTCTCCCTCCCTCCCTCTCTCTACCTCTATCCCTCCCACCCTACCTAGATAAATCTCTCATCTCTCTCCCTCCCACCCTACCTAGATAACTCTCCCTCCCTCCATCTCTCTGTCCCTCCCTTCCTCCTCTCCCTCTCTTAGGTCTCTCCCTCACACCCTACCTAGATAATTCCCTCTCTTAGGTCTCTCCCTCTCTCTATCCTAGCACCCACTCCCCCTCTCTCTCTCTCAGGTTGCTCCCTCCCTCTATCGCTCCCAATCCCTCTCTCTTAGGTCCCTCCCTCCCACCCTCTCTTTGTCCCTCCCTCTCTCTCTCAAGTTGCTCTCTCCCTCTATCCCTCCCACTCCCCTCTCTCTCTGGTCTCTCCCTCACACCCTAACTAGCTAACTCCCTCTATCCATCCCACCCCCTCTTTCTCTCTCTTAGGTCACTCCCTCCCTCTATCCCTCCCATCCCCCCTCTCTCTTTTAGGTCCCTCGCTCCCTCAATCCCTCCATCCCTCTCTCTTTGTCCCTCCCTCTCTCTCCCAGTTTTCTCCCTCCCTCTATCCCTCCCACCCTCCCTCTCTTAGGTCTCTCCCTTCCACCCTAACTAGATAAATCCCTCTCTCTCTCTCTTAGGTATATCCCTCCCTTTATCCCTCCCACCCTACCTAGATAACTCTTTCTCACTCCCTCCCTCTCTCTCCCTCTATCCCTCCCGTGCCCTACCTAAAAAAATCTCCCTCCATTTCTCTCTCTCCCTCTATCCTTCCCACCCTACCTAGATAACTCTCAATCTCTCTCTCTCTCTCAAGTCTCTCCCTCGCACCCTACCTAGATAATTCTCCTTCCCTCCCTCTCTCTATCCCTCCCTCCATCCTCTCTCTCTTAGGTCTCTCCCTCCCACCCTACCTAGATAACTCCCTCCCTCTATCCCTCCCACCCTCTCTCTATCTCTTGAGTATCTCTCTCCCTTTGTCCCTTCATCCCTCTCCCTATCGCTATCCCTCCCTCCCTCTCTTTCTTAGGTTTCTCTGCCCCACCCTAACTAGATAACTACCTCTATCTCTCTCTCTCAGGTCTCTCCCTCCCTATATCCTTCCCACCCCCTCTCTCTCTCTTAGGTCACTCCCTCCCTTTATTCCTCGACCCTCTCTTCTGGTCTCTCCTCCCTTTATTCCTCCCGACCCTATTAACTTCGACCCCTCTCCCTCTATCCCTCTCCCGACCCGATAATCCTCCCTCCATGCCCTCGCCTCCATCCCTCTCTCACCTCTATCCCTCCCGACCCTTAATGATAACCCTCTCTCTGTCCCTCCTCCCTCGATCCTCCCGACCCCTCTCTCTATTACTCCCTCCCTCGATCTCTCCCGACCTCTCTTTAGATCTCCCTCCTCCTCCCTCTCTCCTGTGTTTCTCCTCTCCCACTCCTACCTAGCTAACTCCCTGAAGCTCTCTCTCTCTTTAGTCTCTCCCTCCTCTATCCTTTTCCCACCCTCCTCTCTCTTAGTCACTCTCTCTCTCATATCCCCCACACCCCTCTCTCTCAAGTCTCTCTCCTTCTATCCCTCCCACCCCCTCTCTCTCTTAGGTCTCTCCCTCCCTCTATCCCTCCCACCTCCCCTCTCTCTCAAGTCTCTCACTCCCACCCTACCTAAATAACTCTCTCTTTCTCTCTCTCTTAGGTCTCTCCCTCCCACCCTACCTAGATAATTCCCCCTCTCTTCATCCCTCCCCCTCTCTCTGTCGCTCCCTCCCATCCTCCCTCTCTCTTAGGTATCTCCCTCCCACCCTACCTAGATAAATCCCTCTCTTTCTCTCTCTCAGGTCTCTCCCTCCCTCTATCCATCCCACTTCTCCTCTCTCTCAAGTCTCTCCTTCCCACCCTATCTAGATAAATTTATCTCTCCCTCTTTCTCTCTCATGTCTCTCCCTCGGGCTCCCTACCTAGATACTCTCTCTCTGGTATCTCCTCCCTCTATCCCTCCCACCCTACCTAGATAAATCTCGCTCACTCCCTCTCTCTCTCTTAAGTCCATCCGTCCCTCTAGCCCCCTCTCTCTCCCACCCTATCTAGATAAATTTCTCTCTCCCTCTCTCTCTCTCAAGTCTCTTCCTCCCACCCTACCTAGTTAACTCTCTCTCATTCCCTCTATCTCTGAGTTCTCTCCCTCCCCCCTCCCTCTCTCTCTTAGGTCTCTCCCTCTGTCTATACCTTCCACCCTACCCAAATAACTATCTCTCTCTCACACCCTACCTAGGTAAATCTCTCTCTCTCCCTCCCTCCCACCAGGTACCTAGATAACTCTCTCCCCCTCTCTTTCTCTTAAATACATCTCCCTCCCACCATTCCTAGATAACTCTCTCTCTCTATCTCAGGTCTCTCCCTTCTTGTATCCCTCCCACCCTACCTAGATAACTCTTTCTCTCACTCCCTCCCTCTTTCTCACTCTCTATATTTATAATGTAATATATAATATATAATATAACATATAACATATAATATCTTATATAATATAATATAATATATAATATTTTATATAATATAATATATGTTATATAATATAATATATATTGTATAATATAATATATATTGTATAATATAATATTTATTATATATTAATAATACAAAATATTTGAAAAACACTAAACGTAATGGATATCTATTTTAGATGGATATCCATTTTAAATGAAAATCTATTTTGTTTGACAAAATCTGTAGCCTCGGGATTTCCCTTGGGGTTTCCTTGGGATTTGGCTTTGGGGTGTCATACTTGGAAATTCAACAACAAAAAATGTGTTTAGAAATTTTCCTTAGTTTTCCAAATTTCACCCTTGTGGCTGACAACTTTTTTTTTATCCAAATTTGATGAAATGAAAAGGGTTTATTGAAAAAATTGTTAGCTTTCCACCTATATAAGATATGCCTTATTTTTAATTTAATAGATAATTAAATTTGATTTTCTACATGCATTATGACTAAAGTCCTTATTGAAAAACATCTATAATTCTCAAATGATTTCATATTTTTCGAATCCAAAAGATGCAACACATTCTATGCTTCCCATACTATAGGATAAAAAAATTGAATTTCATAAATTTTTGACCAGGTCATGGTGGTCAAACAAACAAGTTTTAATATTTTTAATAATTTCTAATAAAAAATTCATAACTAATTATTTACTTGCAAAAAAATTACAAAAAAAATGAGGCACCTCTAAGTATGTGTCCTCTACTTATATTGAAAGTTTCACTTATTTTTTTTATATTTTTCTTGTACTTAGGTTGGTCAAATGTACACCTACTTTTTATTTTTTTCCTAAAAAAAATTACTATTGCATTGAATTTTAAATTTTCAGCAAATAGATTTACATTTTTCCCAAAAAGGATTACTACCTTAGAAACTACATTCAATTTTCTACAAATTCTGTTCTTACATATTTTTCTTGAATTATGTTAATAAAATATTCAAATTTTTATGTCAAGTTGCCTAACTCTGTTTTCTTGAATTCTCATTGCCACTTAAGGGTCTAGTTTGGACCCCCATGATCTTGCATTGACCCACCTTATCCATTTCCATTTATTTTTCTATACAATTTGCATGTATTACATCACTCATTTTGAGTCATTTAGTCCCCACATAAATATTACAATTTCCTTAAATCTTGGGTCAATCTTGTAGGTGTGGGATCAATCACATGTTGACATAGCTAGCTCCCAAATTTAAAAAGTTCAAATTCAAATATTGACTCCCACCTATTTTATTCTTTACATGAGCTAACTTGGTACACATTTCATGCAATTATTATTATTATGTAGTGCTATTTAAAGAAATTCCATGTGGATGCATTTATCATTCACAAATTCTCATGCATCAGAGAGAAGACTCACTTTAGGAATATTTTAATTGGAACACCAAAATGAACTTGAAACACACAATTCATTCTAGAGAATATGTGTATTTGAATTTTTTTATCCTTAGTCATTTCTATGACCATAAAACTTGTCTCTCCAAGGGTTTGACCTAGAAGAACTTGACCCTACTAATTTGACAACCTCTCCAAGGTATTTTTAATACTATCATACCTTGAAAATTATTGTAGATCAAATAATTAAGAGATTTGTAGGTTACAAAAATCTACAATACACAAGTTCAACCTCTCCAAGAGATCCATAATACTCAAAGTATATTCTCTACATGTAAAATCAAAATTGCTTGATAGATCAAAATTTCATTAGATTGCTTAGATGTTCAAATGGAGGGAAATGCTTATATTTATGTGTTCAACATTTTTTGCATTAATTATTTTGATAGGTTAACAAATGGATTTAAATTTGTAAACATATTAAGGTCGGCAATAAAATATTAAATTTTGGGCCAAAATAGGGCAGACAAGGGCGAGGGCACCCTAGTTTGGACCTATTTTGAATTTAAGATGCTCATGAAATAAATAATTAATTTAATTTCCCAAAATTAATTCAATTTATCGAAGATGACAATAAAATTAATGATTTATAAGTATAATTAGGCTCAAGCACTTAGGGGGAGCCAAACATTGTATGAAATTGTCAAGGGTGACAATTTTTGATGCTACAACTACATCTAAATCTAGTGTTGATTCATCCATGACTGTCAATGATTTTTTGTAGCCAGTTATTGATATCAATTTTCCAAATCCACCATATTAGTACACATTTCTACAAGACATTTCATCCTTATTAGTAGAGTCCTGCATTATAAATTTTGCAAACAAAATTAAAGACATTTGTCTTTTATTTGATGATAATTTGGATGAAGTTGCATCACCAACATCTTGTTTGGATGTGATTTTAATTCATCCCCCTCTTCTTTTGTCACATTTTAATAGTGGATTTGATAGCTTTGAGAAACATTCAAAGATATCATCTTAGGCTTCATTATTGTCTTTGGATCATGTGTAGAATTTAGAGGCATTCAACCTTCCCATATCTTCTTGTATAGAATGAAAAGATATCTTGCACACATATGGTTATATTTATTCTCAAGGGGATAAATGTTGTTTAGCATTATGGATGATCTTTAAAATTCAATGTAAAACATCTCCCAACATTGCATGAGGAAATTTTAGGGGAGGTTGCATGGTTTCTCTTATCATCTCAATTTTGGGAGGGAGCATTTCCTCACATGGGTTTCTTTCCTTCTCACATTTTTTGGGGGTTGCATGGACCTTCTCACTTTTCTATTAAATGGGGGGGAACATTTATTTTACTTTGTGTTAGAAGCAGTCCTTCTAGGTCATGATAAGCCCTCCTTTCTTCTTCACTTGTCTATTTTTTCATGTATCTTTTCTCTTTTGGAGAGGAGTTTTGTCACATTGATTTTTCTACTTCACTTTGTTTATGATTTCTTTTTTACATGGATACCTAACATGGCCTAGTAGATGGGACCCATTATCATTATATTAGTGCATTCATCTACTTTCCCCAAGTTGCACTTAATAGGGGGTGCTAGTGTAAATAATGATATTGTACAACTAGTTAGCATTTAACATATCTTTAGGAGAGTCCAATTCACACTTGTTAATTCCACACTTAAGGATTTTTTTTTTTTTTCCAACCTTAGAAGGATGTGAAAAATATACACATATTTAGAGACATGTATCTTATGTGCATATGCCACAACACTTGGTATACTTATCCTATTCACATGCAAGGTGGTTAGAGTTCACAATCATCTTCTCATTTCATCCTTGCATTTATATATTTAAATATCTCATTATATATTTTTGAGTCACCTTTGATGATAGATATTTGTCTTATTGTGGTCAAAATTTATTTGTGAAAGTTGTTATATTTTGCATTTAAATATTGGATGCTCCAATATACCATTGGAAAGAGTATTAATAATCACGACATTCCATACAAACATAATCTCTCTATCCCAACTCTTCTTTTTCTCTTAATGTTGACAATAAGTTATAGTTTGCAATTATGCTTGTCTTTACTTGCATGACATAGAATACTCATTACACATCTTTTTATTTTAATTTTTTAGGTTCACATGTAGGACACATGTTGAGGGATGAACACACTCAATGATATGGAGAGGTCCATTAATTTATATGGAACTTAGTATCCTTTATATTTGAGTATTTACTTTGCTTGCATGTTTGTGAGTGTTATTCACATTTTAAAGATACATGTTCATGATAGAATTCACATACACCTTAAAGTGAAGGTAAAATGTAATGGTGAAATTTGCACTCATGTCAATTCCTATTTAGTTATAACCCATTTGAGAGAATAAATTAATACAATTACTTATAAAAAATGGTGCAATCTTTTGCAAAGTTGAACTCATTTCCTAATCCTTCTCGCCATACCTTATCCATTTCCATTCATTTTTCTATAAAATTTGCATGTATTACATCACCCATGTTGATCCATTCATTCCCCACACAAATATTACAATTTCATTATCTTGGGTGAATATTGTAGGTGTGGGAGCAATCACATGTTGACATTGTTAGTTTGTGGAGCATGGTTAGTCTCCCATATTATTTTAATAAAGAAATTGGAAATTGATTTTGATTGAATTCAGTTTGGTAACTACCCAAAAATGACAAACAATTTTCTTGTTGTGGTTGGAAGTTGGACTTGCAACAAACATGTTGCAAACTAGAAATTGAATAGTCATATGGAATTTGTAATCACATGTAGCAAACATGTGGAATATGATTACAGATCACATAAATTGTGTTGAATGAACGCGCAACAAGGTAGTGCGCGGGAGAATTAGAATAGTTGCAATTTGTAAATGGACACACAATAGAGGAGCAATTGTGAGCAATAACATGTGGGTAATCTGAGCGCAGATTATAGTGTGCACAATTAGAGTTTTTAGAGAGTGCACATAGCAGTGAATTTTTGTTGGTTATTATAATTATTCTTTGTTAGAAGTTTTAATAAAATTGTATCACTATTGTTTGTGGATGTAATCCAAAGGGTGAACCATGTTAAAATTTGTTGTCTTTCACCTCTGTGAATTATTTCTTTGTTCTGTCATTTAGTTATGCATCATAATTATTTAAATCATTTATTATTGTTTCAATTGAGTCGGAAAATCCTACTAGACATAACTAGCTCCCAAATATAAAAAGTTCAAATTCAAATATTGACTCCCACCTATTTTATTCTTGCCATGATCTAACTTGATACACATTTCGTGCGATTATTGGTATGTAGTGCTATTTAAAGACATTCAATGTGGGTTCATTTATCATTCACAAATTCTTATGCATCATAGAGAAGAATCACTCTAGGAATATTTTAGTTGGAACACTAAAATGAACTTGAAACATATAATTCATTCTAGAGAATCTATATATTTGAATTTTGTTATCCTCGGTCATTTAAATATGACTATAAAACTTTTCTCTCCAAGAGTTTGACCTAGAAAAACTTGACCCTATAGTTTTGACAACCTCTCCAAGGTATTTTCAATACCATCATGCCTTGACAATTATTGCAAAGCAAGTAATTAAGAGATGTAGGTTGCTATAATCCACAATACACAAATTCATTCCCATAAGTTATAGTTTAGATCCATAATACTCAAGGTATATTCTCTACATGTGAAATCAATGTGCCAAATTCTGAAAACAACTTCTAACAATTTTTTTCCCTACTTCTAACATATATAAAAAGTTCCCATTTTGAATTAACTTATAATCAAAATAATAGAATACTATCTTCCAACCATCAAAATAAAATGTTTGGCCCACATTAAAAATAAAAAATTAAAGTAAAACCCAACAACCAGGGCACCAGTCGCGTCCCTTTTCACACACGGAGCTCATCCTCCATATACCCATCCCACCCAAAAAATAAATTCGTTCAATCCAATCTGACAGAACAACCTAAGCCGTGTTTAAATTTTCTTCTGTATTGCCATGTACAAAAGAATAAAGAATACAGTAACCCACATATTCCATGATCTTCAATCACATAAATAACATCTACAAAAGCCTTCGGATTAAATCCAAAGAAAATCAATGGCTGAAATTCAGAAGGCTAGTAGCGCTTGCTGTGGAAAATCTATTATTCAGTGACATGCGCGAACGAAGGCTTGATGGTCTTCCCTCGATCCATCGTCGAAATTAAGCGCATAACTTGAAGGATCATAATGAAATACTCCTGCTTTCATATCTGTGCCATTATCACTATTATTGCTTTTCTTCTTTAACCTGCGCACAAGATTCGTTAATTTCTGCCCACTATTCCCAGCGCTGTGTACAACCGATCCAGACCATTCTCGCGCCTTCTTCATACTCTTTGACAATCCTTGGCGCACCCAATTTTGGCCATTGCTCACAGATCTGTAACCAAAAAAACACCCGAAACAGCCAGACTGAGAGGCCGCGGCCTCGTCCTCCTCTTCTATGGGCGTTAAAAGCCGGGCGCCTTCAATACTAACCATTTCTGTTTCACTAATCTAAACAAGAAGGGGGTAGTCAGAGATATGGTTTGTTTTCGGGACAACAACCCAGGAGAAAAATAATAGATTTTGGCGGAAAGATGAATCGATATTCAGACGTACGCAAAGAAAAAACTTTACAGGAGGAGGAAACGATTGGTTTGAAGGAGAATTTTCTGTTGTGGAAGTAGATATATAAGATTATGACCAAATTAAAATAGAGAAAAACTCGTTAAACACGCAAAGGGGCGGATACAACCACGAATTTCAGCATGAAAAACGAAGGCAGCTACGTGACAGAGAGGAGGAAAGAGCTAGAAAATTCCTGAGACGCGTTCCATACGCAGCCGCCCGCGGGCTGCCCGCAAACAACTAACTAATATTTGAGTTTATCACGCATTTAGCGTTAAAACGGTTGAACAAGTCCAAGGCATTTTCCTACAGGGAGGATGGCGTTCTTCTGAAATCATATCACCATAGAATGACAGCTGGATTTTTGGTTTTTGCGGTTTGTCTTATTGAATTGTTTTTCTAGGAGGACCTAAGTTTGGTGTTTGTCGATGATCTTGAAGATAACATTTTTAAATTATGGATAAGCTATGGGTGGTATGGCTGTGGGGATTGAGTTGTCAATTTTGTTAAAAATGTTCAAGTTTTGATTAAACAAATAAAATAAAATCCAGTTTTTGAAATTGTACAAGAGATTTAGGCTAGTTGTATGCTATTTTTAATGAAAATATTATATACTTGAATTAAGAGTAAAAGTATATAACTAAATCTTAAAAAACATGGGTGGTATGAGATCATGTTTGTCAACAAGCTAAACAAGTGGGGACAAATTAAACAGATGGCCTCCCCTAAAAAGAAACCATAGAGCAATGGACAATTTTGTAAAGGAAAGTATCATTAAGTCACTAGTTTAACTATAAGGGTAAACCCTAAAAATCAGGGTAAGTGCACAAAGTTTACAAAACGTGAAAGTTTTTGCCTTAGCCAAAAAATTGAAATCGGCATTGGAAAAATGGGATCCCGATTTTTAAAAATCGGGATCCTGAGCCTAAATACAAAACAGGATCTCACTTTTTAAAACTTGGGATCACATTTCCTAAAGGGTCCCGAACCAACGAACAAGGAGCGAGATCCCGATTACTACGAAACGGGACCCCAATTTATAAAAATCGAGATCTTGTTTTCTAATGCTATTTATTTTTTTAAAAACGAACAGAGTTTATTTTGCAGCAGATGGGATCTCGAGTACAGGCAACAACGACCTCCACAAACAGCTCCAGGTACCCGCCCATGCCCCTTTTTTTTGCATTTTTCCATTTCTTATTGAAATTGTGAATAAAATAAATGAATTTAGCATTTTTTTAAAATTTATTTCATGTTTTGAGCATTTTTTCCCCTGTTATAGTAGAAATGAGTAATTGTAGAAATAGATCAAAAAATGTAATGAAACTTAAAGATTTTTTAATAGAAATGAAAAAATGAACCTTGAATTGTGTTTTACAAACAAAATTTAGCTTTTGAAACCTAGATTTTTTCTATTAAACAAAAAGAAATTGCATTTCAAAACCCTAGAAATTGAAATGAAATAAAAAAATGCATTTAGAAACCCTAATCAAGCTTTTTGAAACCTTGAATTCAAATCAAATGAAAAAAATGAATTTAAAAGCCCTAGTTTGAACTGAAACGAAAAAATTGCATTAAAAACCCCAATTGCTTAGAAATTAAAACCTTAAATTGAATTGGAACAATTTTTTTTGTTAAAACCCTAAATTGAAATCGAATAAATCATTTTGATTTTGAAAACTAGGTAATTTTGAGCTTAAAAAAATTCATTTGCATTGCTTAAATGTTTTAAATTTTATTTGCATTGTATGGAGAAAACGATATGTTAAACTTTAGTTTCAATGTTAAATTATAATTAGATTAGAAAACAATATGTTAAAGAATATTAAAATTCATAAAGTTTATCAATGTTTGTTTGCAAATTTATAAATCCAAGCATGTACAATCGATTCCAATTGGCACTAACTTGCAAGTCTAAATTATTCCAAGGGCCACCCAAACTTCACCCTAAGTTTGCTAAACCCTAAACCCTGAACTGTAAAATCTAAACCTTCAACACTAAAGCATTTGAATTTTGTCTTAGGACCTTAAAATGAAATTTGGTTGTCTTAAAAAACCCTCTGTTGTCACCATCCAGTAGAGCTTCTTGTAATGTTTTCACTTATTTGAACACATAATAAAGAACCTTTTGGTTTCTACAAGTTTATGAAGAGTGGATGATCACTCTCTATGACATTTAGACATGATCAATAGGGATCTAAATCATTGAAAGAAAAAATTATTCTATTATATCCACAAGATAGGAGAGCGTGAGTGAGAGTGCTATGGGTAAAGTTTCTTTCATTGGACATACCTAAAATTATGTAGGTTCAACGCCAAGAATGGGTCTATTTGGTAGATTTATGAAAACTATTATGAATATCTAGAATACCATAAAAGTATAATTATAGCAATTCCAATTGGAAACACTTGGGTATATATCATATGAAATTTAAATAGTAAGGTGTCTATTATATAGGAGAGTTGATAATACATGGAAAGAGGTTTGTATGGGAATACATGTATTAAGAAACACATACCATGATCTCTATAGGATTTTTAAGATGTGATCCTAGATAATAATCCACCCATCCTCAAGCATAATGGATTATTTAGCAATTAAGGGAGATTCAATAACCATAAAATTACCTATATTTTGATACTATATAGATTTATGTGGAAGGATATAAATGCATCAATATGGAGACCAAGATGGAACCATTTAACACCTAAGGTACACCTATTACATGGGAAAGGGAGGAGGTACATGATGAAAGGTTGGAGGAACTAGGCTATTATTACAATAGAGAGAGGAGGAGGATTCATATTATGCTCCTATAAATAAGAGGTCAATTTAGAAGATTAAAAGAACTCTAATAACAAAGGAAATAATTCTATAGAGGGAGTGAGTGGGATTGTTGGAAATATACAAGGAGAGAGGTGAGGGTCCCAACACCTACATAGAGTCCTACACGAAATACACCAATCTAGGCACTTCCTAGAAGGATCAAGATCCATGTGAGTAGCCTCTTTTTATTTTTGTATCTTCTACATATGTACATATTTATTCCTTTATTATGCGAATAAAATTATGTATGATATAACTTATTAATAAGTGATTACAAGTATAATTATTAAAATATTTCATATTTATTTTGATATCCTCTAATGTAGGAGGGAATTTTTACTTGTTTTGATAAATGTATGTTATTTTTGTGATATGTATAGATTGATTCATTTTTAGCATGATACTTTTTTTTATTAGAGGGGTAAACACTTTTGACCCAGAGCTATGAACCAATGAGGCCACAATATGACTAAATTTGGACCTCACTAGACATCTAGATCCCCTTAAGCCATCCTATCACCCTAAATCGTAAATCGATTTCTTAAGGGGTCCCAATATGACATTCTTAAGGGGATCAAAGAAGTTCTTAAAATTTGGTGTTCAAAGTTTCCCAAGGCAACCAAATTTAACAATAATAAGATCATGCAAGATTATATAATATTAATAGTTAATTGTATTTTCATTCAAGTAACATGTGCCTTAGACATAAATGAGGCTTACATATTTTATCATTTGTATTCAATTATTTAAGGCCATTTATATTGAATGGTTTAAAGGTATTTCCTAAACATGTATCTTACATCTTGAAATTACAAATCTAATGCAGGTTCACTCATATCTTAAAGATCACATGGATCCATTTAATAATATTCGCAATCCACCTCCACGCCATCCATCTCCACCACCTTCACCTCCACCTCCACCCTCCACCTCCACCTGAAATCGTTGAACATGCTCGTTTGCAAGCACAAATCAATGCCAATGTTAGAACCATCCAAGATCAAATCAACATTATTCAAAATGAAGAATGTGTCGCACCTCCTGTGAGGATGTTTTCATCTAGGATGCAAACCCTTGTTGATGCTGTCAGGGCTATGGATGGGATCTTAGATGAGTGAACAATGGCTAGAGGAGAGGAGAACTTCTGATTCTGAAAAGGAAAACACAAAGAAATGAAGAGATGCAGTAGAGAGCCACAATATTTTCTAAATTAAGACAATGATCTTAAATAGTTATGAATTTATGAATTTGGTGAATGATGGATATTTTGTGTGATGAATTTATAAATTTGGTTGGATGGATATTTTTAGTGACATGAATTTATGATTTTGGTTCTAGATGGATATTTTTAGTGACATGGATTTATGAATTTGGTGGAATTTATGAACTTATAATGAACAATATATGATAGTATATATTTTATGACTATCTACTGGATCATGATTTCTCCTGTTGAAAAATTGTAATATATATGTGTGTGTGTGTGTGTGTGTGTATGTTAGACATAAAATGAGATTTTGTGAATGTTTCAAGTTTATTGTTTAGTATGTACGTGCATGTATTAAAAATTTGCATATAGTTCTTAAATTTTGAAATTTGTATGTATGCACATAGTTTAGTTTAATGATCTATACGCATGCAAATTATGCATCATATTTTATATTTTAAATGTATGTACATGTTAAATTTTGAATTTTGTATGGACATGCTCAAGTTCAATCAATGTATATATATGTGCATTTCAATTAAATATATGATCTTAATATATATGTTGCTCATTCTATTTCAATTAAATATATGATCTTAATATATGTATGCACATCCTATTTTATATGATTTAATGCAGGTGCACATTTATATCTCATATCATGGATAATTTTAACATTGATGATATCATCAATCCACCACCTCAGCCACAACCACATCCACCTCCCCCTCCACCTCCACCTAATATGCCACATCTAGCACCTATCACATCTGACGATGCTTGCTTGTGAGCACATATAAATGATCAATTTGCATCCTTACAAAATCAAATCAATGCTATGTAGAGTCAAGCATTGATTCCACCACATATGAGACATTTTGCATTTGTGATGCAAAACATTGTTGATTCCATCAGGATGATTGATTCTGATCTTGATAGGCATCGATGAGAGAGAGAGAGAGAGAACAAATGACACAATTTTATTCTGACGGTCTCTCTTACAAACAAATATTAGACCTTAAAATAACGAAAGCCCATCTAGCCCCCTACTTTCTTGACGCTGTTACTTGACAACCCATTCCACCCAAAAAATATAGAATATCCATGAGGTGGTGCATACATCCACAGATGAGTGTAAATTTTCGGGATCAATGGTATATGGTTTTTGATAGTCCCCCACATGCTAATTGGGAGTGCCCATTGTATTTTTTGAGAAAAATGTATGTAGAGTTTGTTTTGGGGAAAAAGCCCAATTATTTTGATTTTAGATCATTTCAGGGTGTTGGTGGTAGCATTCCATAATAGAGGTTAGGGGCAAGGGTTGATCCCCAATGCCCTGTGCATGTGCAACCCCTTGTTGTTGCTCCTGGTCCTCCCATTCTCGCACCTATACATCATCGAGATCTGGTCTCAACATTAGATTCCCTTAGTACACTCATAGGAGACCTTGATCAACATGCTTCTGCGATAGTGGGTGGGGAGCATAGAGACAATGATGATGGAGGAGTTTTTTATGGAGCTAGTTTGAGTACCACTCTAGGAGTGTTGAGGCCCGTCCCCCATATATGTACTAGTTGTCATCAAGTATGCTATGGACCTGATCAGATCACACCTAGTTCAGGTGGACGAGGAGATTCTGGTGGTTCATCTGGTCGCATCAATTCATTTGTAGAGTTTCTTACAACAAACCATCACCTTGAGGACACTGTGACACAAGTATAAATATGCATCTATGTACGTTCATTTTATAAGAATTTTGATGGATGTATATATCAAAGAAAATTTTGTAATATATTTTAACAATCAAATTGCTTGGTGTACGGATGACACTAACGAAGGGGAAATCATCTATTCCATGAGTACATACATCGACACCGGTCATACTCAGCAACCCTTATGGGGTATTTTGATTGAACAATTCTTAAAATTATATATGAAATCATAAATTTAACTTGAGTTTTAAATTTGTAATTGAATTATATATATGTTTGAAATATTTATGTTGGTTTAGGTGAGTCATTTGACATCCACGTCGAATCCTCCTGAGGGATTGTCAACCACTCCTCCACTATCAGGCATCATAGATTAGGGGTAGGTACATTCATATTGTAAATTTGTTTAAAGTTTACATTAGTATAGTTACAATTTTATGAATTTTTAATTTACTAGATATATGAAATACATGCATGTACACTTGTAAATATTATAAGCGTTAAATGTCTATGTACATGTATATCTAGGTTGATACCACAATGAGAATGGGCATCGGGAAAACATTTGATGTTGCAGCTACTCATGAGGCCACTATTTCTAGGTTGTTTACAAAAATTTCTACACAAAATGTGCACACTTGAATATATATATATAACCTAATTCAATTGTACATGCTTTAATTTTGATCTTGTAGAACTTTGTTAGTGCAACTTTCAACCCCAGGACCCAAACATAGTTACACCACCAGGAGGACATGCAGAGTAGGCTCCAGATCAAATGGTAATTTAAATTTTTTATTATATTTAAAGTCAATTATAAATTACATATTCTGAATATAACTTAAATTTTAAATTTTAAATTGAATATATACATAATATGAGATTTATTACATATTCTTTTTCTTTTATATCATGAGACACATCTTGTAGTTGAGCATGTACAGACAGGTCCTGGAGAAGAGCCTGGTGCACAACCTCAGAATACGGTACAATTAAAATATGATAAATTATAAATTAAATTGAATTAAAAAAAATTAATTGTAGAGTTGTACATCTAATTTCAAATTTCTTTGTCTTGTTTATGTAGATTGATTTAGAGAATTTAGAGGTTGCTTCAGGTGCACCAGAGCATCTAGACACAAATATGATGGTAATTTAATTTTATGATGGATTATAAATTAAATTGTCATTAAATCATTTTTCATTGTCTTACATCTGATTTCATCTTTCTCTTGTATAGAGTGTTTCAGGTCATCCACATAGTCCGCATGGTGTGAAGAGGTCTCTTGATTATAGAGACAGTACATGACCTAGAAACATGTGATTTTATGTGTTATATTTGTTTATTTCATGGACTATATTTCTGGTTTCTCATGTACTCTGTTGGATTTTATATTTCATGGCTCAAGTACTTAGTTGGAATTTAGTTCACGGGTTGTACTCTGGACTTTATTTCATGCGCTTAATATATTGGTTTCATGCACTTAATATATTGGTTTCATGCAATTAATATGTTAAATAAATTATGGACTTTATTATTGTTTGAAAATTTAATTTACACATGTACATTTATGCATTTTATGTTCATAGTCAAGACATTAATATAGGACATTTTAGTATTTATACTTTACAAATTTAGTGATCTCATACATGATATACATGATATGTACATTCAATAATTAGTGATAATTACTCAATGAATTTATTCAATTCATGTCAATCAATAATTAGTCAATAAATCATATTTTACAAACAAAAGTAATCTGTTTATATACCAGAAAGGATAAAATTTTAAGAAATAAACAATACCATAGAAGATTAGAGATCAAAAGCATTAATAAATTCTATAAATAATAACATCTAACACTAATTTATAAGCTGCCAAAACAAATAATGACATCCCATACTAATTTATAAGCTATCAAAACAAATAATGGCATCTAATACTAATTTATAAGCTGCCAAAACAAATAATGGCATCGAATACTAATCTATAAGCTATCAAAGCAAATAATGACATCAAATACTAATATATAATCTATCAAAAAAAATAATAGCATCCATAATTATAGGTTGTCTTAAGGAGTCGTAATACGACATCTTAAGGGGATCAAAAAAGAGTATAATTGAGTATAAATATTAAGTGATATTAACAAGTATTATAAGTTTTAGGGTGAGTCATCATAACACAATGTCTTAAGGGGATGTTTGAAGGGGTCATAATACGTCTTAAGGGGATGTCTTAAGGGGTCTTAAGGGGATGTCTAAAGGGGTCATGATACAACGTCTAAAGGGGATGTCTTAAGGGGTCTTAAGGGGATGTCTTAAAGGGTCATAATAAAATGTTTTAAGGGGTCATAATACAACATCTAAAGGGGATGTCTTAAGGGGTCTTAAGGGTTCATAATAGAATTTCTTAAGGGGATGTCTTAAGGTGTCATAATACAACGTCTAAAGGGGATGCCTTAAGGTGTCATAATAGAATTTCTTAAGAGGATGTCTTAAGGGGTCATAATACAATTTCTAAAGGGGTCTTAAGGGGTCATAATAGAATTTCTTAAGTGGATGTCTTAAGGGGTCATAATACAACGTCTAAAGGGGATGTCTTAATGGGTCTTAAGGGGATGTCTTAAGGGGTCATAATAGAATTTCTTAAGGGGATGTATTAAGGGGTCATAATACATCTTAAGGGGATTTCTAAAGGGGTCATAATACGTCTAAAGGGGATGTCTTAAGGGGTCTTAAGGGGATGTATTAAGGGGTCATAATAGAATTTATTAAGGGGATGTATTAAAGGGTCATAATACGTCTTAAGGATATAATTGATTTAACAATAATGTATGGATGATATTTAGTGATTGTACAATTAGACATAAAGTTTCAAAGTAGGAAAACATGCACATTTAACAAACAAAATATATAGAAATTGATTTGATACATAGAAGTACATAGAGTATGTTTAATTCTATAAGTATGTATGTACATATATGTCATCTCAAAACAATGTTTACAAAATTTGGATATGCCATCTCAAGAACATCTTAAACTCGTGCCTAGAATGTAGTAGGTCTTCACACCACCTGATATCAAAAAGGTACAAGCAATATCAATGAAATCATCAAAACATACATATTTTAATTTATATAAAACTATCTATATGTACACAACTTACGTACTTGCATTTAAAAGTATTCCACACATGTTTGTAGGTTGAATCCAGACATCCTCTCCTTTTTGTTTCAAAGTATGAGATCAATGCAATGATGACATAAGGATACAGAAAATGATAATAAATCAATTTTAACTATTAATGTATAAGCAATATCAATATGTAATCAAAACATGTATTTAAATATAATTTAACTAATAATTACCTATTTTTACCAAGTGTTCCATTTTGTCTAGGTTGAATTTGCATGGACTAGATCCTTTTTGTGATTATGCCTTAAGGATGTATAAAAGGACAATTTAAATCAATTTCAACTAATAAAACACTTGACCAATATCGAAACATGTATTTAATGTATTTAAAATGACAAAATAAAATTAAACTATATTTACCTGTATTTACTTATTCCATTGTACCATCTACATCCTCTTTGTTTTGCAATGCATCTATGATTGCCTCATGGTCTTCCATAGAAATTGACCATAGCACTTTTTTTGAAGGTCTTCCATGATACCGCTCTAGTTTTATATTTGTTTCCACCACCAAATGTGAATATTGTATAATCTTTTTATTTGTTTCATAGTCTTCAAATGCAGGTAGACCATTCTTTCTTCTCAGGTATTTTCGTAGCCAAGTGCCAACAACCACCACCTATCCTATTGGAAAACATGAAAACCATCATCAAATAAGTTCTCAAAATTTTCTTTAGGGGATCAAAGACTTGTTCTAAAAAATTGCTTAAGGGGATCAAAAACTTGTTATCAAAATTTGCTTAAGGGGATCACCGTACCTGTAGGATACTGGAAGCCATCATTATCTTCTTGAGGTACTATTAACTTATGTTTAGTTTCCACATAATGAGCCAACCAATATTCTATTTGCTCTTCATTCCCCTCAAGTGCAATAACAACATACACATGTCCTGCCAACAAAATTCGATTTAATAACTTGCGCATATCCATATAAATAATTTAGTATTACAAAATAACTTAATAAAGTGAAATAAAATGAAATAAATTGAATTAAAATTACCTTCTTGTACAAGGTCTAAAACACGGTCATAATCTTCAGATGCAAACACTTGATCATTTTCTTCAATAGTTCTTTCATATTGATCATGTGCTTCTATAGGTGTCAATGATCTTTGTTCCCACTATTCAACCCATTCTACATTTTCACATGCTTCCAAATATCTTGAGATACAAAATTGGCAAAAACATGCAAGCTCCCTTGTCCAAATAGTCCATGTTCTTGCTGTCGCACTCCTAAATGAATGCCATTTAGTAGATCCACTGATTGTCTCACAATCAACTCTAGGTACAATGTTCTCTTCTTCCACCAACCAAAAGAATTGATCAACTATAGAGTAATCAATCAAACCAAGTGCAGATAATCTTCTATTACACCAATCCACAATCTCACGTGCATTTTTAAATTTTAATTGTTCTCTAGCAAGAATTATTTTGACACACACACCGACTCCATCATGTTCTCCTTTACCACACCCAACTTAAAAAAAACTCCATATATGCTGGACATTAACTTCCTTGTGAACCCTACTTAACCAATAGAACATTCGAGCATTCTTGAACTGCCCTATACAATTATCTGACCATATGAGGTGTTCTTTCATCTGAATTCCTCTTTCTCTTAAATTTCTATAAAATATACTAAAACAGTATTGAACAAACTTTGACGAGTGTAATTGATTGTCACTCAAATAAAAATGATACTCCCTCAAAAAATTTCTATCATCCTCAGTGCTATCATCTGCATGTCTATAAACAATATGGACAAACATAGCTACTTGCACCGAATTATAATATTGAGATTGAATTTCCCCTTGCAGAGCGAGAGTATAATTCTTCGCAAAATCAACCACTGAAAATATAGTACCAATTGGAAATGTGTTTCTACATGCGCAGAATTGGCCATCAAGCCATTGAGCATGTTCAGAGTACATGACATATTTTGGTACAATTTTATTCTTAAATTCACTCATGAATGCATTCATACTAACTTTTTCTATAACTAAATCACACCGCTTTCCTATTTTTCCATCTTTTAAAGAATATTGAACATTCTTAAATCTTTTAGCATCTACTAATTGTTGTCCAAAATCATGATCAACACTTTCATGAAAACAAATTCTTAAAAATGAAAGATTTCCACAATTAATGCATTGTCCAGAAATACAAGAACTTAAATAAAATAATTTATCATTAGTTTTTTCACAAAACAAACCTGAAATAAACTCTCTTATCGCTTTAGGTGGCATATCAACACCACATTCCTATATAATCATGTTAGTATGCAAGGTACAGTGTATATATCGAAAAACATCATAAAAATAATGAAATTGAACATGTATTTTACAACAAGATATTCATTGCTTATTAATTTTTACATACCAGGGTTTACATTTTTTAAAAGACCGTTGAATTATTTTAATATTACCAGGTAACATTGAATTGCTACCAAATTTTCTATAAAATTCATTTTGTGTTGTATCTAATACATGTTTTGGGTGAGGATCACGAACTTTGGACCTCACCCTTAATTTAAAAACATCTCTAGCATTAGATGAAACCCTAGTATTATCATGCCAATATTTTTTGATCAAAGATTTAATTTCAACATTCAATTTCATATCAGACCTCGGTAGTCATCCATTGAAACTCCAACATTGATTGATCATAGGATCATTTTCTATACTTTCTCTTCTTTTTGCCGCTCTTAGCAATGTTTTAGGATATATTTTTAAAACTTCACTAATATTGCTTACCATTCTTTTATTCAAAGTTTCTTTATTAACTATAGCAGTTGTTATAGCTCTTCTTGCTGCGTTTTTATCTTTAGATCGACTATTTTTCCCAATAGATTGAATGGCACTAGCAACAATAGACATAACATATTTTAATGATTGATATTTTCTTTTTGGTTTAACATAAAAGCCTAACCTTTTCATTGTTTTCCTCATTTTTTGCATTCTCATCAATTGGATCATTAGTTGACATTGAAATGTAAATTTTTTACGATAAAAGAATTTGGTGTATATTCTATTCACATACATGTTCTTATTTGCCTCCAAGAAATTTGAGTAGGAAGATTATCGAAAACACCACTTCCAATTTAAAAAAAAGTATTTTCATTAAATTCAACATCACCTTCTAGATTTTCATCTTCATCTTCATCTTCATCTTCATCTTCATTTTCATTTACATTTTCATCTTCATTTTCATCAACAAAACGGTTTTCATTTTCATTTTCATCAAAAATACAGGTTTTGTTTTCATTTTCAAGAAAATGGTCATTCTGATTTTCATTTGCAACAAAAGATTTTTATTTTTTTGTTTTCAACAAATTCTATAAAAGTTTCGTCTCTCCGAATATCATCAATGCCAACATTATTAAGTCCAACATCTTGTAAAACTTCTACATACAAATTTACCATTTCACTAACATGTGGATTTGAAGACGTACCTAGATTTGTGCATATTGAAACATTCTCCATAGCATTCAAAGAGGGATTTGAAGACATAGTAGGACTTTTTTGTATAATCATATTCTTCTCCAAATTGACTCCTTGCAAATTAACTTCATCTACAACCATGGTATCCTCAATGTTTTCATCTTCAATAGTTGTGGAATTGGATGCTCCACCATCATTCATTGATTTCATTCTCATTCTTCTTTCTCTTTCTCTTTGTCTCTCCTTCTCTCTCTTTGCTTCAACTTCTTGAGGAGTCAATGTCTTCCTTCTCTTATTATGAGATTTATCTCCCATGATTATAAAATTCTCAAGTACAAATGAATGTCAATAGTGAAATTCTTCAAAAATATTCAATCCAAATTGGAAGTTGAATACGTATTAGGACAAAATTCTTCCTCTCCTCAAAACAAGTAGAAAACTAGCACAATTCCACTATAAAAAATGTTTTCTTCATGCCTCCTTTGAAAAATTCAATCCATAAATTGCAAGTTGAAGACCTTTTGTTCCTCCAAACAAGCACACAACTAACACAATTCCACTTCAAAAATGGTGTAGATGATGCCTCCTTTGAAAAAATCAATCAAAAATCAAGTTCACCACTTGTAAATACAATAGCTCATGAAAAATAGTTCAATTTTACTACTCTCAGCCGTACATGTGAAGTTGCAGACTTCATAGTATTTTTTGGCAGTAAATTTAAATAAAAGAAATGGGATCCCGTTTCCCTTCCAATGGTCTGCATATTATAAATTAGGGAACGAGATCCCGATTATAAAATGGGATCCCATTTTACAAAGCGCGATCCCATTTTTTAAAATTTGAATTTCTATTAGCTTTGTGGTCGGGTTTTTTCCTAAGATTTTGGTTCAAGAAAAGCATTGGGAATCTGAACCTAGGCCTTCATCCTAGTTTGACCTACAAGTTGAAGGTCCTAACAATGTCAGAGAAAAATACTGACTTTGGACATATGGCTGGCGACTTTTTTTGCAGAATTTTTTGACAAAATTAAAAACCATTTTAGATGAGACAATGCAAATTCTAAATACATAATTTGTTTTACAATTGGATTATTTTTTCTATTTTTCAATTAATTTCTAATAAAATTGGTCCATAAACTTTAAATATCAAGGTTTTTTACTATTTTAATAACTTTTGATCAACATAACATTTTGACAAACAGAATGCACGAGAACAAACTTCAAACAATTATTTTCAATTTTTTTAAAAAACATAAAAAAATGATAAGTTTAGGTTATCTTATGCATGTCGTACACGACGATTTTTCAAAACGACAAATCTGCTTAATAAAAATTTAACAAAAAAAAATTCAATAAAAGATTACAAAAAAATATCAAGAACAATCTTTAGTGAGTCACAAATATTTTCCCAAAAGGATTTAGAAAAATACGATAATTTAAGTCAAAATATGGATGTCGTACACGTGCATGGTATGGTAAAAAAAAGTGACTTTTAAACAATGGTTTTTAGAAACGCCTATTGAAACTCAATTTGTACAATCTGGGTATTGAAATAAATTACATATTTGGAAACTAGACTCCGAGAACTACATTTTATGATTAGTGAATTTTTTAAAGATTCCATCTCTAATTGCTTCAAATTTTAAGGTCAAATGTGTCAAAATCTGAAAATCAGGAAAAAACACTTCCACTTTTTGGCCAAAAAGTGGACTCAACTTCTTGCACACACCCATCAATACTTTTCAAGAATGAGTGATTTGCTTGTGTTCATCCTTAGAACTTCTCTTAAGAGAAGGATCATTAAATTCCCAAGACAAGTGAGATGGGGTTTCAAACAAATCACACATAACATCCTCAACACCAAAGGAGGCATAACAACCTCAATTTTTGGAAGAATCATGTATTTTTTTCAATTGGTTGCTTTCAATTGTCCTAATTCATTTTTATTCTCTCTCAAACCAACTTTATCTTGAATTTTTTATATTTCCTCTTCCCCGAAAGGGCATTGTTTCCCTACATTTCTTTGCAGTTTCCTCGAACTAATTTCAAGTTGATTGTTCAATTCCCTTTCCAAAGGGGCCTAAATATGTCCTAAAATTTTGAACAATAGTGGTCTAGCCCTATTTGATATCTTGATTTTGTTGACTCTTCCTTTGTTGAACATGTCTATTTTCTTTGGATGCGATGAATGCATGTTCAAAGCTTTAGGGTGCTTAAGGAACATTATATTATCTTCTACAATCCTTCATAAAGTGGCTATACTCATGGAATTTATTGCATTTGAATGGAAAATGGTCATAATCAAGCTATTACATACATGGCCATCCACCTAGATTTAATTCAATAGCTTTAGGGAGACCTTTCTCCAAATCTACTTCCACATAAAATCAAGGACATATAAAATACCTTTTGGCTTAGCTTATGAACAAAAAACCCAAACTGTTGCCAATGGTAGCCAAGAATTTGTCATCCCAAAAATAAAATATGGGGATGGGGAAGTTACACTTAAATAAAAACTATGAAAGACATACCTTCAACAAAGTTGAAATCCATGGACCAATGGTTCAAATACAATTTTCCCACATAAAATATGGGCCACTTCTAAAAAATAGATCTTTGTCCTCTTCCACAAAAGAAGTGTTCATTCTACCATTAAATAAGGGTTTTAATAGATATTGAATCAATCATCCAAGGTTTTGGATCTTGGCCAAAGACTCATAAATTTTCGTGTCAATACTTTCTCCAAAAAACCCAAAGCCTTTTTCTTAGGAGACTCACGAATTAAGGTAACTTTAAGTAATCCATATTTAAATTTATTATGAAATGATATAAAAGGGGTTTAATCTTGGATCAACTAATAGCAACAAAAATCTTCAAATCATGGTTTCCATAAAAAAAATTCAAAAGAGTTACCTATAAAAAGCTTTAAGGACATACTAGAAATACTATATTGGCCACCACCATTAACATCATGGTCTTCAATTTGAAATTTATACTTATTCTTTCTCAAAGTAACATTCAAGATCTTTCATGTTGGATAACAATTAATACCAAGAGGGATGAATTCTTAGGAGGAGGAAGAGAGATATTTAAGTAAGGTTAATCTCCTAATTGATATATAATTTGTGAATAAGGGGTTCTCACATGATTGCGAGAAAGTTGTTTAATATGCTAAGCTTAGGGTATTCCATATAATAAAGGAAGGATACAAAGACATGAAGTATTTGATGAGATAAATTGATTAGAAGGTGGGGATTAAGGCTAATGAAAATATGTAACACATGTAGAATTGGACTTAGAGAGTATGAGACAGAGAGGGTAGTAATGGTAAGAAAAAATGATTTAAGATATTGATTAATTTGAAATATGATAGAAGAAAAAATAAAAATATCTAAAGCTTAAATAATAAAACTTAACAAAATAAATTATAACAGGTGTAATTTGTAAAATTAAAGGCATCAAAAGACTTAGAGAGAGTAAAAATAACACAATATAAAGAAGATAACAAGAGTGATAAACTAAATATTAAACATTATAAAGAAGATAACATAGATGATAAAATAAATATTTAATTAAATATAAAATGATATGGCAATAAGTATTAAGGGTAGAGGGGAAAATATCAGAAGGATAATCATTAGAAATAATAATTTCATAAAAGAGGAGGGTAGTAATACAATTAAGATAATTAATAACACAAGATGCAATTATGGTAGAAGATGCTAGTAGGTGAGAAGAGGTGGAAATTATGGGAGTAATATATCACTAAGTATATATCCTTTAACTGTAGACACAAGAATTATCCTGATTGATATCACATACCTGATTCTGGTTCACTAACTTCGATTCATCCTTAATCATCCCTCTACTAACCATTTTAATTGAATAATCTTTATCTGATTAAAATTCATCATATTTCCTCTTTTAATTAAATAAATCAATCTTTATTTAAATTAAATCATATTTTTCCTTTTAATTAAATAAATCAACTTTATTTAATTAAATCTAACATTCTTCTTTTAATTAAATATATCATTCTATTTGATTAAATCATATTCTTCTCTTTAATTAAATAAATCAATTTTATTTAATTAAGTCATCAATCAATCCTAAAGTCATTTCTTTAATTAAATAGATCAATTTTATTTGATTAACTCCTAATGTTCTTCATTTAATTGAATAAATCAAACTTTATTTAATTAAATTACTAATGCATCAATTTCCTCCCATTTGATTTAAATAAATCCAAAAATCTAAGTCAAATGCCAAATAAACTAATCTCCACCTAAGTTAATTAAATCCTAATTAACTCTAACTCTAATCCTCCAAATCCTCTAGATTTTGAGACTTGCACAATAAATCAATTTATTTTATTTATTAATTCATCTATTTCCATTCAAAAATGGCATCTCTTTGGAATATTCCATCAATTTCAAATCTCCCTCCTAAAAGGACTTGTCCATCCAACAAAGCATTTAAAGCTCTTACATGTCTCTTACACTAGTCAACTTGGCACTAACTCTTCTTTCATCCCCCCTAAATATGTCACTTCATCAAATTCAAATTTCAAATGCATGCACATTTATCAAAATGTGCTCAACCTCCTTCCATTTACATGTTGACAAGTGGCACAATGCCATTGGTCCATCTTTAATCCCACATTCTCCCTATTTCTTTATTCTTCTATCATTATTTTCTATAAATAGAGAACCTCTCTATTGCATTTGGCATCCACAATCCATGCAAGATCACCATGCTCATTTGGATCCACATTTCATCAAGGTTTTCATAACATTTCATCACCATAGCTAGGTTATTGTAGATTTTCATCAAGGAGCATCAATTATCATTCAAGCTTGAAAGGAATTGGGAAAGGGCTATTTTTCACATCAAAATAGCACCAATTCCCCCATGGGATTGATAGTTTGTTTGTTTTGAGCAAGATTACATAGTTTTCATTTGGTTTATCTCTTGTTTTCTTATTCATTTCATTTCAAATGAATTGCATGGGGAATGTTGATTTAGATTTGCATATTGGAATAATATTGTGCTGTGTGTCCATGTTTGAATAGGTATAGATCGAGCATTCACATTTTGGTGCTAGGAGGGAAAATCTCAAGTTCTTAACATCTTTTTTGACAAAATTACATGTTTTTTTGTGTCTATAGGAAATTGCGTCGCTATCATTCCAGTGGCACCATACAATGATGCTAACCAGTCCAGTGGTGCCATACAGCGATGTTGCAAACTTCAAACCTCGTCGCTATGTCTTCCCACCCATAAATTCAAATTTTCAAACTCCGACGCTGGGCCATTTTCTAGTTGCTGAATTTTTCAAATTACAAACTGTGCCATTGACAGAAACAATGCCACAATCATGGTCTTTGTCCCTACTGCAGAGCATCGCTGTTAGTCCTAGTGACATCATATAGCGCTACTGATCTCTTCAAACTATGATGCATATGCTGGTTGCGCCGCTAGGGTGAGGTAAAAAGTTGATTTCCAGTTATTTCAGCATGTTCCTTTTTGTCTTTGATCATTTTGAGCTAATAACCTGTTTTCTACCTCTATGTTTCTTGGATTAATAAGTTTTTGCAAGTGGAGTCAAGGGAGGAGCAAGGAGAAGTTTGAAGTATAACATCATTTATCTATTGTATCAAGTGTCTTTAGACACTTTTGGAAGCAATTATAATTCCAAATCTAAAGGACTTTATCTCTTCAAGCTCTTTAGGACTCAATAGATTTCAATTTGGGTTTCAAACGAACAAGACAAAAGGATTAAAATTGAACCTTAGGAAACTTACTAGATTTTGTTTAAGGTTTAACAATTAAACAAGCAACTTTCACTTTTCCTTTTGGTGCTTAAAAAGAATCAAATCATTGCTTTGAGGGTTTAAAATGAACATGTGCACTTATGTTTTGTAATCACTTACCCAAAATAATATCATCTAAAAGATGTATGCGCTTCTCTCGCACCTTACACCAATCTTGAGAATCAAAAGGATTTTGGTGATGTTGGGTTGTGTAAGTGATTTCCTCCACACTTCATTTGGGTTCTTAAAATTGGACAAATCTTGCGAGTGTGAGTGGAACATATTGCGTGTGTTCTCTCTTTGTTTCTCAACAAAGATTGATCGAACTACAAATATGTTTGCTCGCTTTTGTTTATCTTAGAGGGCCTGCCTTGTGGGAAAAAGTAATCACCCAAGGGAACAACCCAACTGGGAACACGCTAAAGACAAGTGACTTCCAACTGGTATATAAGTGTGGGTACTTGAGGAAAGGAAAGTATCACAAGGATTGTTCCGACAAGAAGGGAAACAATGGTCTCTTTCCACATGGATGATCCCCCATGAACGAAATGCCCCTACTAGAACCTTTGTTTAGAAAGGCCAAAATCCTTGATCTATTTGTTGGTGCAAGAACAGTCGTTCTGAAGCCTTCCCACATTTTTATGGCTCTTAGTAGAGATGAGAAGTATGCCATGGGAGTTTCATGGGTATTGATGCTTGTATGACTTGAGAAGTGTGTGTTGTGGAGGGGAGCTAGTGTGGTTAAGCATCTAATCATCCACTAAGAGTAGGCGTAGCTGGATTTATCCAAGTGTGGATTCAACAAATATTGTATTTTCATCCATAGGGTTGTACATGTTCTTGGAAACAAAACACTTTGCTTGAAGCAAAAACATTGGGAAAACAAACACTCAACATGAACTTTAAATTTCAAACCCTTTAGGAAGCAAACACCTTTGACAAAATTAAGTGCTATTGCTTGCCTTAGGGATTATATCCTTAGAGGCTTCTAAGAATTTGGATTTATATCTCAATTTTCTCTCACTAAATTCAACATTAGGGAACTATTTTCTTGATTCTCTTGATTTCCACATAATGGACCTTGTGGGATGAAAAGAAATTGAGACATAAACATTTATTTTGAAACTTAAGCAAGACATTGGATGTGGTAAAAGCAATTCAATAATCAACATGAAATCAATTGAACCCCACACATGTGCTTGTTTATCTTTTTTCTTATGGTTTTTTGAGCAAACATTTATCTTTTTGTTGAAATACTCTTAGGGAAAAACATGTTCTTCAATATCTTGGTCTTGTAAACAAAGTTCTTCTCAGGTTCATTTAGGATCAAAACAACTAATCATTTCATCAATCTCAAACATCAATCAAATCCCATCTCACAAACAACTTTTGAACCATTGGAAAAATCATTCATACTAGACTTTTGAAAAAAATATTATTTGGCTAAGTGTGTGTGGATGAATCCTTTCTCATATATCTAGTTAAAATATCATCCTTGTGGAAAAGTTTATTCCAAGATAACATCCAACATCTTGGGGTTTATAAGTCCATTATCCAAATCAAATCAAACACAAAATAAAAAATCCAAAAGTCCAAAAGTCTAGTATTCCTCCAAGGTTCCTAAAAGTTCAACACCAATATCATTCACCCCTTTCATCCTTCATCTCATCATTGGTCCTAAACCCCTTAGAGGTCAACAAGGTCAAAACACAAGAGGCACATGGAATATAAAATTTCTCCATACATCATGAGTGATCTAAGTCAACCAAACTATCAAAGCCTTACAAAAACAATGGATTATCAAAACTCACATTTATACAATCCATACATGGGATCATTATCTCCTACAAACCTCAATGGTATAACAAATGTGAGTATGCCCAATCTAAATGCTAGAATACCTTTCCCTATGGTAGATTTAAATCAAAATCCAAACCTACAAATCTATCAACCAAACAATCAATGCATGAATCTTCAAGCAAACAACATTATCCCACCAAATGTGAATATACCAAGTACAAGTTTACCAAACATGAACATTTCAAATCCACACTTGGTAAAATTTGGGATGGATATGTTTGTGAATCATATGAATGTTGTTCAAAGTCTAAACAAGATGTTAACGACTGCATGTATTGATCCAAGTCAAGGTAACACCATGCAAAATCAAAGTTACCTAAATCAAGGAAATGGGATTCCCAACCACAACAATGTTCAATTTCAACCTATAATGCCAAATCTGAACATCATACCAAATCAGAACATTGTCCAAAATCAATTTGTCCATGATCCCATATAAACACCACAAGTATACATTCCAAATCTACTTGAAAGAAAACCAAATCAATTATATCAAGGGTGTGAAGATCAAAATCAAGATCAAATTTTACGAGATCAAATTGCTACACTTACCAAAATAGTTGATCCATTGCGCCAAGAGACATATCCACCCCAAAATAAATACACTCTTCCATTGGTTAAACCATGTCATCAAAGCATTGAGTTGTGTCCACAACCACATCAAGAACAATATCTCCAATGTCAAGAAGTTAGATATCAAGATCGACCACATCAACAAATCCAACCCCCACATCTCGAAGATCAATCACCACATCTCATCAATCTCCACATCTCCAAAATCAATCACCACAAGGTCAATTTAAAGTAAAAATCTCATAGGGTAACAAACGAAAATACACACCACTTGGGAAACCAATCAAATTGATCATGAAACAATTGGTGCAAGAAAAAATCATCACAATTCCCACCTATGAAAATTATCAAGAGCCCTTAGTGAAACCACCATGGTACAATGAAAATAACCTTTGTGATTTCCATAAAATCAAGGGTCAGACAAAATCAAATTGTATTCGACTCAAAAATATCATCCAAGACCTTATTGATAAAAAAATAACAACTATTGGGGACAATGATCAGGATTCAACCACTAGCGATAGCATTGACAATTTCTCCATTACAATTGTTGAAAACAATGATCAAGATCTGCCCATCAGTGAGCACCTTGAAGATGTTTCTACCCCATCCAATGATCAACTCAACATACATCAAGAGTCACTTTTTGATCACGATAAGAGCCCCTCAACAACATTTGACAATGATCTATGTCAAGGAGGGTTAACATTATTTGATCCTATAATTAGTGATCCTTCCACCAATGATCATTTTGACAATACCTCTACATCATCCAAAGAGTTAGAGAACATATCTCAAGAATTCATTCCAAAGCATGATCAACATCTTTCACCAAAGTCTAGCAATGGTCCTTTCCAAGACATATTGACATCCTTTGACCTCATGGTTGTAGATATTGAAGGAATCTTCAACTCAACATTTGATCCAAGTCTACTCAAAGATCAAGAGGATATTAAGCCACTTCCCATTCCTAATGAAGATATCTAAGAACCCTTTATAAGCAATCCATCATTTGAAACTGACCCACGTCAAGAAATTGATCCAAAGCATGTTGAAAGCAATTCTGAAAACATTCAAGATCAAGAATTTGTATCTCCAAGCTACTACAATGATCTAATGGACACTCTCCAATCTATATAAGATGTCACAAATGATGATAACAACCACATAGCACATACTCCTCCATCTACCCATGAGATGCTTCTTGTGGATGGACATGTAGATGATCTTCATTCAGAACATGATTCCTTTACTCCTGAAATTATTACACAAAAAGAGCAGGTTATTGATTCCTACAGTCAAAATGAGTTGTCAACATTGGGATTTGATGTATCCCAAATTCAGATTGGGGACATCATGTATGACGATATCTAGCATTATCCACTCAAGGAAATAGGTCAAACTTGGAACAAGATATTCTAGAGTCAACAAAGCAACAAATTGAAATAATATCATCTATAGTAGACATTTATCAAAGAAGGCTTACTAAACAAGTCATCTCAAAACAAGCAGAATCAAGGGACAAAGGTGCTCCTACCACCATACTGGGGGCAACTATGTCTCAAGAAAATGTCAACATAGGGGACATGAAGAATCCTTATGATGAAACCGATGCCAATACTACAACAAGCCTTGTCATGAATCTTCATCCACCCATCACCCCATCCATGAATTGCGACCTATTGGAAACAAGCAACACTGAGAGGGGGGTGAATCAGTGTTGAGAAAAAAATTCAACTTTATTATTCCGTCATTTAACTTAACCATTCAACAAGAGAAACATGCATCAACAGAAAGAAAATGATCACAATACCATAACACCATAATTTTTACGTGGAAACCCTGTTAGGGGAAAAACCATGGTGGATGGCCAATCCACAATATAATATGAGTATACCCAAAATGAAAAGTACAAAATGGGAATGTACTTGCATTTAGGCTCATTTCCTAGAGAGCATTGCTCAAAATGGATGGGCTCACTTTCCTAAAATGATTTGGAATAGATCCAAAAGAGTGAACTGATGAAATTGCATCCACAATGCCTAATTACAGTTCTAATTAAGCTTTGTAGATAATTTGCTGTCCTTTTGACTGATTCAACAATTCTGCTCTGCTTTGCACGACTCACACTGCAAAAATCTTAATGCACAAGTGAAATTGTGCATAATCACCTAATCGCTCTTCCTGATGATTGCAACACACCACCACACTTCTTTTTCTCGCATACCAAATGATATATCGAATCTCTTATATATATCCGCATCTAGAAATAAAATTGCTATAGGTGGGTCTTAGTAAAACTTGAAAATGTTATCGACTGTCGGCCCAAGTTTATAATTAAATTTTCAATGTGGATCAAACACCATTAGCCAATACAATGACATGACCCAAAAAATACTCACGAGCACGCCAAACATTCAAATTTTACTTTTTAGGGAGCCACAACACATTACATTCACTGAGTCAGCTACAATGAGCAAATAGATAGAAAACATCCTACCAGACATCCAAGCTCATACAACGACTAATGCAACACCACAAAATTTAGTAATAAGATAACATACATGCTCAACAAGCTATCCCAGTGATCCACAACTCAAAACAATGATCCAATGAAATAGACAGATTAACTGATTGACCGGATACCCTATTCTTCAAGTATTATGTCAGCAACACACAATACTTCACTTTATCTATCGGTATGACTAGATACAAATCCGCAGACCATGGAAATGACTTCAGTTTCCGTCAATGACAACACTAGAAGCCATATGCCAACAATCTCCCCCTTTGGAATTAATGGAAAAACTTAGTGAAAAATGAAGTGTCGAAATTGGTAAGTAAACTGCCAAAATTTAGAATAATACTCCCCCTAATAATGTCAAGGTATTTTTCACTGCACTCTCTCCCCCTTTGACATCAATGACAAAATTAGGAAATCCAAAATTGCAAAATTATTGAGACTTACAAAAATTTGAAGACGTCTGCAAAGTTATTCTTCAGTCCACTTAAGTTTGATTCCTAGACACTTGTCAAACTCTCCAAAATGGTTATATGACCACAAAGTAGATATGACAAAGTTTTTGCTGCTTCGAGACTTACCGGATTAGGAGCAGTCATAGCATCTTTAGCTTATTTTAGAGCATTTACCATTATCTCAATCTTTGGACTTATTAGTCCTTGAGTTCACATACTCTGCTAATAATCCTTTCATTTTCAAGTTTCAGACTCTTTACTTGGTTGAGCAAGGACATTACCTGACTTTCTTGTTTACAAACACTACCTGCTAATGGGTCAAAAGTATTGGAAATAGTTACCAACTGTTGTTCAATGTCTTTCACCTTCTTCTCATTTGCTTCAGTAAATTTTGACAAGACCAAGCAAGATTTGTACACTTTTCCTCCTTTAGACATAGTACCTTGAATATTTTTCATGCAAGTGTCTAACAGAGCTTTGTCTTTGGCAATCAATTCATTTAGGCTACCAACTCTCTTCTCCTTGAACTCCTTTTTCACTTTAACCAAAGCAGATTTCTCAAAAGATTCAAAATGAGAATCTACAAAATTTATTAGCTTCCTTAACTCACCGGAAGAGGAACTTGACGGGTCCAAAACATAAGTAGGCATTAATTTCTGTAAAACTCTAGATGCAAGCTTTAGTAATTCACTTTCCTCTATGTGAGATTTTAGTATCTTATTTTCTTTGGCTTGAGAAATTTTAGCAACCTTCATCATTTGAATTGGAGATAGCGTAGATAGGATAATTGAGCTTTCATCCAACTCAGGATCTAACTCTTCCTATTGCTCCAATAGAGATTCCTTCACTTCCTCTATTCTAATTTCTTGATCCTTTTCTTTTTCAACCTTGGATTTTGATTCAGGATTGACTTTAGGCATTTCAACTTCTTTAGTATGCACCTCCTTTTCCTCAACTAACACCTCAATAGGGACCTTAGTTACCACATGTGTCTCTATATTGTCCTCATTAGGAGAAGTCAAAATATCCTCAAATTATGGAGGATCAGATACATTTATACTATCCTCATTCACATTCTCTTCTTCTAACTCATTTACCTCCATATTCACTTCCTCACTTCCTTGAACATTTTCAGTATTGATTTCGTTAATGTTAATCTTATCTCTTGACAAAAAATCTTCCAAAATTTCCTTAGTTTCACTGACAACAGCATCAGTTTCACCAATCATGAGTTTATTTACTCTTGTTTTGATCTTAAATTCCTTTTTAGTTTTTTCAAAGAATAAATCCATTTCTTTAATTGTCATTTTCGAGCACAAATTGGCAAGAAATCTCTTCCTCAGATTTTCTTCTTCTGATTTGGCACTCAACCTCCTAGACTCGAAAGCATCATATAGACTTGAAGGAAAACTAGACATGATTTCAACAAGGACTTTATTAAAAACATTCATATGATTTATTGTTGCTTCTTCAAGAATTCTCTTACCAGATTCATCAAAGGTCTCATACCAATCACAACATGGCTTGATATTTCCATCTTTTACCATTGCATTCTCAACTTCCTCAATAGACATACCGGGCTTGTCAATTTTGGTCTTTTTCTTTGTTTCTTCTCCTTTGCCAAAAGATTCTATTATTCAATTTGACAACCTATGTACCAGTAGCCTTTATCTCTCTTACTAATGCTTCTGAATTAGTTTCTTCCTCTTCATCTGTAGACATAACTTTGCAAGATCTTGTGCTTTTATTCTTCTTCCTTTTTCTGGAAGCCTCGACTTGATTTGACTGAGTTGTAGGGGAAATTCTAGTGTGAGCAGGAGATGTTCTTGGACCAGCTGATTCTGCCTTTTCTTTCTTCTTAGCTGCTTTAGCTTCATCTCTTTTCCTTCTCACTTCTTTCAGTTTCTACACATGAATGCCCATACTCTCTACAAAAGCTTCTATCTCTTTTCTTACCCTTTTGACTATCACAGGCTTTTTCAATTCTGAATGAACTTGCAAGCTTTTCTGAGCATAAGTACCAAACCTTTCTTCTCCCTGATCCAGTGGTGAATTCAGCAGATGTTCTGCATACATCTTCAAAATGTTCTCATCTACTTCATAACCCATAGGAATGATCCAGACTGTTATAGGATCAACAACTTCCATATGGAATTGGCCAATGTCTACTATGAAGCAAATAGTGTCTTTGTATTGCTCTAATATTGAAGCAGGAATTATTTCTCTGGCGTGCATTAAGTTCTGGAAGCTTTTAAAGTATCCCCATAGGATTGTATTATGGGTCTATCAATCACCCAGTCCACATAACATATTCCATATCTAAACAACTACCGACATATCATTACACCACTGAACTTTACCAACTCTCGGTACCTCACCTGAGAAGTAGAAAACCAAACATATTAGTATGTTATTGTATTTGAATATGTTCTTCTTATCCTTCTTTATTTTTCCCAAATTTTCCAATAACTGGCTTCTAAGCAGTTCACATAAGTCATAGTCTATATTCTATTTAACCATTTCATATGTTGCATAGATAGCTATGTTAGATACTGAATTCTCCCAACTTGAGTGATAAATCATATAGCCGATAACCATTGATGCAAATTTTACATCCAGTGTGGCAATATCATCTATCATCATTGCTCTTCTGTCCCATTGCGAGCCTATCGCATTTGTAACCTTATCATTCTTCACAAATTTCAAAACTGGATGTCTACAAGTGGAATTTAGTCCTGTAACTGCACATATAACTTCTTTTGTGATTTTGAATGGCACATCCAACCACATGAATTCATCATGGACACGGCTCAACATATATTGAACCCATTCATCTTCTTCAAATATGGGAAATTTCACAAATTGCACAAATTTCTTATCTTCTAGGGTTTTAAATTATGGTTTCATAGTATAATCTTCTTGAATTATATGATGAGAGTACAAATCCATCAAATGAGAGGTTCCCAAATCTTCAATGTTTGCATGCACATAATCCCTAATATCCTCAATATGTAGGACTCTGCACGACATCGATGAAAATTCACCTAAGGGCTCTGTATCTATGGACTTATACATATGCCATTTGAACTTTGGACGTGGCCTATCCTTAACTTCGACTACCAGAGGAGTAGACATGATTGCAATCACACAAATTTATAGGTTTGCAATAAATACCTTTTTGGGACGAAAACAAAATTGATTGCAGATTCTCCTTTATGCTTGAGTCTCTCCACAAATTCACAATGATCACTTTAGAGCTCTCCAAACCACTTTTCTCCAAATTCAATATGAAAAATTAGGGTTGAATCCATTCCTTTTATTGTCCACATACCTAACTCCTTTAGTTTGCAATAAATTCCCTTGCACTAACTTATCCGGTTTGCTATCTTTCATGTTCCAGGGTAGATGATTCTTATGCGGATCTCCAATATGCTTCACTAATGCTTCTAATTGGTCGAACAATATCTAAAAAGCATCAACTCTCCTATTGGACACATTCAGGTTCTAGTATCATTCACCTGCCAGAGGGGGTTTAAGAGTTTTTATTGATAGCTCCCCCTATGCCAGAGACCTAAAATTAATTCCCTGAGGAATTACCAGAAGTTGTTTCTAGTACAGGTCCATTTCTTTCTACAAAAGGATTCTTCTTCACCCATTTCTTCTGTATTTTCTTTCTGATCGCATTAGTAGTGACTTTTCCTTTCCCTTTAACATCTTGTTGCATGTTTTGATTTACCGAACCTCTTCTGTTCCAATAGAATCCAATTATGTGGCAAAATTTGTTGCAATTATAGCACACAACACTTCTCTATCCAGGCCAACTGTTCCATTGGCTTTGACTTGATTTGCATTGATTAGCAATATATCCAAATCTATTGCATGCATAGCATCTGCCATCTCTATGAAAGTTATTCATCATAATTCTACGTTCACTTGACTTATGACCATACTTATAGCAATTAAAACATTACCTAAGAATGATGGTCTACTTGTGTTCACCCTACTCCTACACTGAGAAGCCATATGACCAAATTTTTTACAGACATAACAATAGCCATTAAATCTTTGAGCATTTGGTTGCCTTACCAGATTTCTTCTGGCTCCTTTCATCTAGCTTCCTTGTCTAAATATTCCTTGTTCAGAATTCCTTTGTCTAGAGTTCCTTTGTCCAGATCTAGAAATTTCTCCTTCTTCATATACAAGACCTTATCTGTCACCATCGGTCCTCTGTCCTTTGATCAGTTCATCAAGTTTGGTTGAGCTTGGTTTGAATTTATCCTTATACTCATTTTTAGTAGCAAGTTCATCTCAGAGATCATCAAGTTTCTTTTCAATCACTTCTTCATTATTCTGGGATTGCTCCAATTCATTATCTAGTCAGCTACATTATTCAAAATTTTCTTTCAAAGACTGTGCAAGATTTTCTTCATTCTTTTTTCTGTCCTCAATCTCCTTGGTCATTCTCATCATGATAGATTCCATCTCACACTTGAAGGCAACATTCTCTTTGGAAAAATTTTCACATTCTTCTGTTTTCTCTTTCAAAGCCAGACTGAGTTGTTCATCTTCCATGATTTTGTTCTTCTGTTTGAGCTGACCACATAATTCCTTTCTTTCTCCCTTAATTCATTGATTTTGTCTTTTAGTGACTGAATGAACTTTTTTGCACTCTCAAGATTTTCTTGCAGTTCCCAATTCTCAAATTTTGACTGGTCTAGATCATCAAGGGCCACCATAAGTTTTTGTTGAAGACTGCTTGTATCAGTTGAAAAACACCTTCCAAGATCTCCCCAAGCAGTAAAACTTCTTTTGAGGAACTAGCTCTAATACCAATTGTTGGAAACAAGCAACACTGAGAGAGGGGGGTGAATCAGTGTTGAGCAAAAAAACAACTTTATTATTCTATCATTTAACTTAACCATTCAACAAGAGAAACTTGCATCAATAGAAAGAAAATGATCACAACACCATAATTTTTATGTGGAAACCCTAGTAGGGGAAAAACCACAGTGGATGGCCAATCCACAATATAATGAGTATACCCAAAATGAAAAGTAAAAAATGGGAATGCACTTGCATTCAGGCTCACTGCCTAGATCTCACTACTCAAAATGGATGGGTGCACTGCCCTACAATGATTTGGAATAGATCCAAAAGAGTGAACTAATGAAATAGCATCTGTAATTCCTATTACAGTTCTGATTAAGCTCTATAGATAATCTGTTGTCCTTTTGACTAATTCAACAATTCTGCTCTGCTCTGCACAACTCGCACTGCACAATTTTTAATGCACAAGTGAAACTATGCATAATCACCTAATCACTTTTCTGATGGTTGCAACACACCACCACACTTCTTTTTCTCACATACCAAATGATATATCGAATCTCTTAGATATATTCGCATCTAGAAATAAAATCACTATAGGTCGGTCTTAGTAAAACTTGAAAATGTTATCAACTGTCTGCCCAAGTTTACAATTAAATTTTCAATGTGGATCAAACACCATCAACCAATACAATGATGCGACCCAAAAAAATACTCACGAGCATGCCAAAAATTCAAATTTTACTTTTTAGGGATCCATAACACATTACATTCACCGAGTCGACTACAATGAGCAAACAGACAGAAAACATCCTACCAGACCTCCAAGCTAGTACAAAAACTAATGCAACACCACAAAATTTAGTAATAAGATAACATACATGCTCAACAAGCTATCTCAGGGATCCACAACTCAAAATGATGATCCGATGAAATAGACAGATTAACAGACTGACCGGATACCCTGTTCTTCAAGTATTTTGCTGGTAACACATAGTACTTCACTTTATTTGCCGGTATGACTAGATACAGATCTACAAACCATGAAAATGACTTTAGTTGCCATCAATGACAACATTAGAAGCCATATGCCAACATGACCAACATCAAAAGAAAGATTTGAATCAAAGCACACAGAACGTTATCAAAGAAAAAGAAGTTGCGAAGCATAATGGATAAATCAAATACACATGGATACCAAAGAATACAAAGAAAGATTATCCCTATCAGAATCCATTAGTCAAAGAAACTACGGGGGAAAATAAAAAAGGGAAAAGTGCCCATCAAAGATGTCCACAAAGTCAAAATAGGCTTCTCAAGCAACATACAAAGTATATTGAGCAGTTGGTCCTGATTCCATGCACACTTCCGTATCCACCCATCATTTCTCATCTTCCCAAGTTTGGAGAGTCAAAGGTTCCAAACTATTAACCAATCCATATTTTATTCTAAAACACATTCCATCCACACCTCCACGCATGATATCCAATTCTCACATTGATCGTGTATTGGCAGCCACCCTTCATCATAATGATTTGGAAGGTACTCTATTGCGATGTGCGCATAAAGATAGAGTAGCTCTGGTATCAACAAAATAGATTAGGAATCTCAAAAGTTGATTTCAAGTGCACGTATCTTGACAAAGCAACTTCTTCAAGTAGGATATTGATGGCGCATTATGACAGAAGCATCTATATCAACACCATAAGGAAGTTCAGCATGAGCTTAAAATCTTTCAGAAAAATCCAAAAGAATAAAAAAATATGAAAAATCAAAAAATCAAAAAATAGAAAAATCATGAAAATAGTAAAGATAAAAATTGTCCTCTAGTGAAAACCACTACGGTGGCGCTTTGGGTAGGTACCATGATGAAAACCTGGAAAACAGGCTTCATGTGTAGAATTGAGCATCTGTGTGTGCCAGTTTAGGTGGAGGCATCTCATCCCATCCATAATATATCCAACATTCCATCCATCTTATCCATAATAAATCCATTCATCCATTTGCATCCATAGTCCAAGTTATCTTAATCTTGATGAAACTTTGGTGCACACTTTACACTTGCTTATGGTAAACATCTTGACATGGGTCATCTTCATTGATCCTATCCTACCCAACATTATATGAGCCATGAAGCATTATCCAAATAAACATCCTCTATCAGAACCTGTTATCTTATCACAAGATAATCCTTGGCATCCTTTGTAGGCTTACCAAATCCATCCATCCATAACATTCCATACATTGCTAGACATTGGGCGCAGATATTTACATCTTTCTTTGGGAATAAATCTTGATCTATATCTTCCAACTTATGTGGTGATCCAAACATTGGCAAACATGAAATCAAATTGGTCAAAGAATTTGTGAGCCAAAAATACAAATCACTAGGCCATGGCATATTTTGACAAGAAGATGTTCCTTATCAAGTTTTATTTTTCATCGAATATCAATCCAAACAATCAATATCAATCACATCTAATTTTCACTTTAGCGTCACATCAAATCATTAAAACAGTTTTGTTCCAAAACCAAGCTTCAAAATCTTGATCAATCAAATCCAATCAATCCATCATCATCTTGGGATATCCTTCCTAGTCCTCATGTTGCTTAACACTATCCTTGCATTGTTGTGGATCCTCAATAATGTTATCATCATAAAATCCAATCAATCCCTCATCATCTTGGGATATCCATCCTAATCCTTGTGTTGCTTAACACTATCCTTGCATTGTTGTGTATCCTCAACAATGTTATAATCATCAATCCACCTTAGCTTGGTTTTCAACAAAATCCCAAAATAGAGCACTACTATCATCACTCATATCCATATCCAAATCGTCAAAAATCATGTGAAAATACAAAAAAATTCAAAACATATCAAAATCCAAAAACACTCATAAAAGTCAAAAAAATGTCAAAAACATGCTATCCGAACTATGTTGTCTCTGAGCTTAAATGTAGGAAAGGAGAATTTTTGATCAGCCCCCGGGACACAAAATACAAAAACATTCATAAAGTCTCATAAAACCCAAAAACATTTGGAAAATTGGAAAACCAAAACATTTGTAAAATCTTAAAAATCCCCAAAAACAACCTCAAAACATCAAAAACATCCAAATATTTGAAAAAATCCATCCATCCCATTTCACTTCACCCACAATAAACTTCCATCCATAATAAATTGATCGTCACTTTCATCCTTTGGCAAAACAAATAGAAACAACTACAACAATCAACAAAAGCAAGCTTCAAACGTAAAATCAAAATTGAAACGATAAAATTTTAAATGAAAAATCAAACTCTTGATCATTCACAAACATGTCAATTGACCTTATATCAACAACCTTTCAAACAACTTATCAACTTGCCACTATCCACTAACATTTCCTAGGATGCATCCTTCCTACAATGGGCATCATCTATTGGCAAAACACTTTGGATACTTATCCTAAACAAAACAACTTGCCACCATCCACTAATATATCCTAGGATGCATCCTTTCTACAATGGGCATTATCTTCAACAATCACTTTAGATTCTTATCCTCAAAGCAAATCCATTTGGCTATAGGTATGAAGAAAATTGGCTTGTTTGTGTACTTGATCTTTTTTTTGATTTATCTTATTGCACTCATTCCAATGACCTCTCGATGATGTCTAAAAAAAATGATTTAGAGAGAAAGGAATGGGGCAATGATCATTATCTTTAGTCTATTGTGCTTGTTGGATATTCTTGTAATATAACTTTGGTCATGCGTGCTTTGTTTGGTTTGTATGGAGGGTGTTTTAGGTGTCTTGTTGACCACATAGGGAGGTTTTCCTTTCTATGTTTTGGCCTGAGATATTTGGAATGTCTGAACTACACTCTAAGCAGGGTTTCGTACGCCAGGTGTGAATAGGAGTACTCCTATCTGATTGACGAGTCAAATTCCATCACACTAGGTGCAACGCCATCCTGGTTCTTTATACCTTAATGCATTGTGCCTATGTGTGTTATCAAAGTAGCCCTTTTAAAATCCCACTTCCTGATAATAAAATCATCATCATATCTAATAAAGTTGGATCCTCTTTTTCACCATCTCATTTCTTCTTATTCTTCTATCTTTACTAACATTTCTATTCAAATTTGTGTGATATCTCAAAAATATACATGAGGCTACCCATGGCCGATGACTATCTATACATCATCAAAATTGTCTACGTCAAATATCTAATCTTTCTAAAGAATTATCTTTCGTCCTCTGATAAGTAGAACCACTCCCCTCTCATTTATCACAATCTCGATCAGGAAATTAACATTTCTGCTCGATCTCTTGAGGGGGCAGTATACCAGCGTAATTCTTCTTATTGGGGTAGTAGTGGGGCATTTACAAAATTGGATTTTTTTGACTTTTGATCATGGCAAGGTTATTCTTTGAACCAACACAGCAAGTGCATTGCTTCAAAGAGGGGAAAAATATAGACACAAGAATTATCCTGATTGATATCACATACCTGATTCTAGTTTACTAACTTTGATTCATCCTTAATCATCCCTCTACTAACCATTTTAATCGAATAATCTTTATCTGATTAAAATTCATCATATTTCCTCTTTTAATTAAATAAATCAATCTTTATTTAATTAAATCATATTTTTCCTTTTAATTAAATAAATCAACTTTATTTAATTAAATCTAACATTCTTCTTTTAATTAAGTATATCATTCTATTTGATTAAATCATATTTTTCTCTTTAATTAAATAAATCAATTTTATTTAATTAAGTCATCAATCAATCCTAAAGTCATTTCTTTAATTAAATAAATTAATTTTATTTGATTAACTCCTAATGTTCTTCATTTAATTGAGTAAATCAAACTTTATTTAATTAAATTACTAATGCATCAATTTCCTCCCATTTGATTTAAATAAATCCAAAAATCTAAGTCAAATGTCAAATCAACTAATCTCCACCTAAGTTAATTAAATCCTAATTAATTCTAACTCTAATCCTCTAAATCCTCTAGATTTTGCAACTTGCACAATAAATCAATTTATTTTATTTATTAATTCATCTATTTCCATTCAAAAATGAAATCTCTTTGGAATATTCCATCAATTTCAAATCTTCCTCCTAAAAGGACTTGTCCATCCAACAATGCATTTAAAGCTCTTACATGTCTCTTACACCAATCAACTTGGCATTAACTCTTCTTTCATCCCCCTAAACATGTCACTTCATCAAATTCAAATTTCAAATGCATGCACATTTATCAAAATGTGCTCAACCTCCTTCCATTTACATGTTGACAAGTGGCACAATGCCATTGGTCCATCTTTAATCCCACATTCTCCCTATTTCTCTATTCTTCTATCATTATTTTCTATAAATAGAGAACCTCTCTATTGCATTTGGCATCCACAATCCATGCAAGATCACCATGCTCATTTGGATCCACATTTCATCAAGGTTTTCATAGCATTTCATCACCATAGCTAGGTTATTGCAGATTTTCATCAAGGAGCATCAATCATCATTCAAGCTTGCAAGGAATTGGGAAAGGGCTATTTTCCACATCAAAATAGCACCAATTCCCCCATGGGATTGAGAGTTTGTTTGTTTTGAGCAAGATTACATAGTTTTCATTTGGTTTATCTCTTGTTTTCTTATTCATTTCATTTCAAATGAATTGCATGGGGAATGTTGATTTAGATTTGCATATTGGAATAATAGTGTTGTTTATTCATGTTTGAACATGTCTAGATCGAGCATTCATATTAACATATATAAAAAATGATAGAGAAACAACTATTAAGAAGAGAGAGTATATTTACAATGTAATATTAAAAGGTGTGACTAAATTATAGAAGGAATATGTAGAATAGGAAGAGTGAATAGAATAAGATGAATTAGAATGTGATGTTGTGGAGTATTGGGCAGATTTAGGATATTATCAATTAATTTTTTTTTGCATAAGAAGTGAGAGATTACCTATTGTAAATATATTAAAAAAGAGTATTTATCTAGAAAATTGCAGATAAAAGCAATAGATAGAAAGCCATTTATTTGAGAGATAAGATGAACACATTCAATACTAATAGAGACAATATAATTAGAAAAAAAACAAAAATTATTGATTTTATCTGATCCAGTTGAGGAAGGAGTCAAAGCATTGCTAGGTAGATACAAAGAAACTAGTTTTAGAGTGGACATGGAGGCATGAGAAATAGTAAGGGGCTGAAGAAGATCATGTAAAAATAGGAATTAAAGTTCCATGAAAACCTTTGAGACCATCATTGACAAAGTCTATCCAAGTTTTTTGGAGTTGATAGTGAACCCCATAGCTCCCAGAAATCACCTTCAACTAAAATTCCTTTCACATATGAGGGATCAAAGCAATGCTTATTCTTTTGCAACTAAGAGAGAATGATTGATCCACAACAAAAATTTATGGGTAAGTGCAAAAAGATGGGGGGCCAAAAAGGGGTCTTAAGTGGCCGTTTTTTTTTGAAATCAAGAAATACTGACCTTGGATGAGAAATTGAGGATAGTTACACTCAAAAAATTTAGATGCAACAAAAATAAGGATCGTAGTGCTCTAAGTCTTCTTTCTAAACTACTAATTTTTATTGAAAATGGTATAGATTAAGGGGTTCAAAAGAGGAAGCCACAAAAATTGTTGCTATTTTTATAAAAAAAACATATAAACATAGCAACTTTTGTGGCTCCCTCAAAAGGTTAACTTTTTTTTGGTATTTTAAAAATCGCTTCAGTGAAAAATTAGCTAACAACATGTAGTTTATGCCTAATTTCTTTGATCATTTTTTAACGAATATTTGATTTTTTACTAATTTTCAAAGTGGACACATCCCAAAAAACAAAATTTTGGCCGTGCTATCCCTACAAATTTTGAAAACTAATTGAAAATCATTTTTTTCTTAATATGTGTAGAATTGAGTCTATTTTTTAAAAATGTAATTTATTTGAAATTTCAATGAGCAGTTAATTTATAAAGAAAAAACCAAATAGTGGTTTTTGCCAAAAAATGGACACAAGCAAAAGAAATTAAAGATCAAAGGCTTAAAATTGTCAAAATGTGAAAAAATTACATCGTTAGATGGCTAAGAGAGAGCCTAAAATGACCGAGGTGAGTGATTTACTCAACCTTGAAACACATGCAAACTTGATAGTTAGCACGAATGAGATTATGTGAAATTTTGTAGAATATGAAAAAACATGTCTTTGGACGTTGGGAAGGCCCTCCAAGCCTTTGGGTTGGAAATCCAAAGAAAATCCAAGCCAAAGTCTTGGAGATTCCCAAAGAAAGACAAAACGCGAATGTGTTATAACACACTCACGTTATTTGAATGCATTGACAAAACATGAGTGCGTTATAACATGCTCGAATTTTGTGAATGCATTGAAAAAATGTGAGCACATTATAATGCACTCGTGTTTTGGTCTACATTGAATTTGTTTTTATTCTCTTTTTTCCTCTTTCTTCTTGTTATCTTTGAGGGAAACTATATACATAAAATAAACATTTAAGTTGACAATTGCATATGGACATTTACTTTCTTATACTTTAAGTTGTATTCCATGTATATAGTTTCAGGATGTTTGAGAGTGGTTTCGAATCTCTAGGAGTTAGAATGCAAACTCTAGTTTTTGGAAGATCTTACAAATTTTTAGACTCAGTCAAATTTTAGTAATCAACATGTCAAGTTGCAGTAATCAGGAGGTCAAATTTTCAGATTGATCCTGATCTCGATCTGATTTGGTCTGATTGCCCGGAGTTTGCTGATCTGACGTGATCTGATTTTGATTTGATCGATCTTGATGCGGATCTTGATTGATCGTCGATTTTGGATGACTTTGTCGAAAAGGATCGCGGAAATCCTGATTGATTTTGATCTCCGATCTCTGATGGATTTCGACGATCCGGACTTTGAGATTCTGACGGATGCCTGATTTGATTCTTGATTTTGATGCCTTTGATTTTGACGGATCTTGATCTGATTGATCCTTCGTCGATTGATGGAGGATTTTGATCGACGGATTACCGGATGACTTTGTTCGACGCGACGGATTGCCGATCGCTGATTGATGATTGATCTGGATGATTTTGACGGATTCGATGCGACGGATTTGATTAAGATTGAAAAAAGTTTGTCCGATTTTGATGAAAAACGCAAGCGGATTTTGATTGATTGACGATCTCCTGATTGATCGACTTTATCGTCTTTGATCATGTTTGATTTGAGATGCCGGAACGGAAAAGACGGATGACGATTGTCGGATTGATTGTCGATGATTGACGAACGATGCGCGTGATTTCCGGATTTTGCGCCGTTTGATAAGATCCGATTTTGATGATTTTGAGACTTTGATCGATCCGCCTGAGATCCTTTGATTTGTCGGATTTGACGATTTTTGATCTCGAGGAAAAGCGGATCGATCTTGATCCGGGTGCCTTTGATCGATCCTGCTGATTTATCGGCAAGTTCGATCGCGGATTTTGATCTGATCGCGATCGCGGATCTGATCGAAACGACTGATCTGGAGCGTCGATTTGCCGATCCTGCTCTTTGTCTGACTGATCTCTGGATGTCGATTTGACTGATTTTCTGGATGAACGACGCGCCAGCGTTTGATCGATGGATTTTGTCGGATCGCTGCCGATCCGATCCCTCCCCAATCCCTCCCTTCCCCCTCTTTCTCTCTCCCCCTATGATGGCTAAGGGTGTAAGGCTTAGTGTTTAAGGTATAGGGTTAAGTTTATAGGGTTAAGTGTATAAGGTATATGGATTAGGGATTAGGGTTTAGGATATTAGGTATAAAGTTGATGGCATAGGGTATAGGGATGAGGGATGAGGGTTTAGGGTTTAAGATATAGGGTTGAGGGTTGAGGGTATAAGGTTAAGTGTATATGGTATATGGATTAGGGTTTAGGATATTGGGTATAAGGTTGAGGGTATGGGCTTGAGGGTATTAGGTTTAGAGTTTAGGGTACAAGGTTAAATGTATGGTTTAGGGTTTAAGTATAAGGTTGAGCATTGAGGGTTAAGGTATTATGTTCAAGGTTAAGGGTATAAGGTTAAGTGTATAGGGTATAGGGATTAGGGTTTAGGATATTGTGTATAGGGTTTAGGGTATAAGGTATAGGGTTAAGGGTTTAGAGTGTAGGGATTACTATTTAAGTATAGGGTTGAGGGATAATGTTAAGGGTTTAGGGTATAAGGTATAGGGATGAGGGTTGAGGGTGTAGGGTGTAGGGTTTAAGGTATAGGGTTGAGGGTTGAAGGATAATGTTTAAGGTTGAGGGTAATATAGGGCTAATTGTATAGGGTATAGGGATTAGGGTTTAGAATATTGGGTATAGGGTTGAGGGTATTGGGTTTAGGATTTAGGGTTTAGGGTTTAGGTTTTAGGGTTTAGGGTTTAGGGTTTAGGGTTTAGGGTACAAGGTTGAATGTAGGTTTTAGGGTTTAAGTATAGGGTTGGATAATGTTTAGGGTTTAGGTTATAAGGTTGAGGGTATAGGGTATAGGGATGAGGATTGAAGGTGTAGGGTTTAGGGTTTAAGGTATAGGGTTGAGGGTTGAGGGACAATGTTCAATGGGGTTGAGGGTATGGGGTTAAGTGTATAGGGTATAGGGATTAGGGTTTAGGATATTAGATATATGGTTGAGGGTATTAGTTTTAGGGTTGAGAGTTTAGGGTTTAGGGTTTAGGGTTTAGGGTTCAAGGTTTAGGGTACAAGATTGAATGTAGGATTTAGGATTTAATTATAGGCTTAAGGGATGAGGGTTGAGGGATAATGCTTATGGTTTAGGGTATAAGCTTGAGGTATAGGGTATAGGGATGAGGGTTAAGGGTGTAGAGTTTATGGTTTAAGGTATAGGTTTGAGGGTTGAGAGATAATGTTCAAGGTTTCAAGTGTAACATACTAACCCTTCAATGAAGTAAAAATTTCTAATTATTCACGTTACGAGTAAATAAACTATGTAACAAGCCATTGAAATAAAAAAAAATCTTTTCTTTATTGAGAATATGTGAACAAAGATAGATAACATAATACAATTAGGATTTCATTTCATCACAATAATTCATAAGTTACATCAATACAAGAATGCATACATTTACATACATAACTCAATGAGCTTTGGAACAAATAGCTGTAAGATGGTCTAGGATCCTTCCTTTCAAATCTTGGTTCTTCTATTGCCTACTGTGGAGGAGAAGCATCACTCAAACACTTTTCTATTGGGATAATGAGAGCATCCCAGAACAAAAATCTAAGATCAATAAGTGCCTTCAGTATCATTCAATCAATTAGATAGCCTCAAATACATGTACAATTATGTCATAAAGCAAAATCAGATACAATTCATTTCCCACATTGAATCTTAGAGAAAAGTTTATGTAGCTTTAGATCTTTTAATACCAACTAGTTCCAACAACATGCAAGACATAAAAAAATTCATAAAAAAAACCATCAAAGATAGAACATAAGATATGAACACACAGATTTACGTGGGGAAAACCATTTGAGATAAAAAATCCCACACTCCAAAAGCCCAAATCACCATTGTATTACTTAGTAACAAAATACAATTACAGGCTCAAAGCCTTTACAAAAAGTTTAACATCTTGTTCTATTTAGAGGAACTCGACAACATAATGTTACAATCCCTCTTTGTCTCCCTTTCTCTCTTTCTACATTTCTCCGATCAACCTCTTAGTCCATTACAATCTTCACACTATTACAATACTCTTACAATATACAAAGCAGATTCACGTCAAGAGAGAGAGATTTCCCAATCGAACTGCTAAGAGAGAGAGTCCAACTGAATATTTCTAGAATGATCCATATTAATCCAAAATTAATTCTACATTCTAGGCCAACCAAGAAACCAAATGATGCAGTTCTCGTATGCAATTGTACACAACCCCAGTTCAATTCACCTTCTAATGAGAAATTTTAGTAAATGGTCTAACTATCTGCTATATCAGATAATCAAAGAGACTTCATTCACACTCCCTTTGAAATCACCAAGTCACTTTGCTGTTTGTAGCACTTTCCAAGTCAATCGACCAACCAATTACCGCTTTCTAGCTCAACACCGATCGGGTCCCACCAAGACACCTACGAGCAAGAATTAATACATCACCCTATCAAGGAGACTGTATATCATCTCCCTCTGATATCAAGATCTCCCTTCGATATTCACTTTACAACTCCAAGTGGTCCCCACATCCATTGGCTTATTAGCCTATCAAAGGGACTTAACCCAAGGTCCCTTCAATATCATGAAGTCCCTCCAATAGGATTCCTTTATACGCTCCATCAAGCCATCGAGGAGATTCAAGATAGAGTCCCACTGAAATGAGCAACTCCTGCCAATGGAACATAATGCCAAAATAGTCTTATTGGAGTATTGAGGAGACATGACTCCAAGCCCCATCGATAACGACTAGTCACCCCGACACTGCTCCATCGAACCATTGAGGATACATCTGAATGTCTCCCCAATGGTTGAAGAAAACACTTATTGGGATATCAGGGAATTCTCTACTCTGTCCCAGTGATATTCTATTGTCACAATGACAAAGTAAAGGCCTGAACACCAGTATGTTTGAGGCATTGTTTCTCAAAATTTTTTGCCAGCCTCAAACTCTTAATGTGGTCCCTCACACATCTATCATTCAATAGATGGCCCTTCCCTTAGATGAAGAGATTGGTAGAGTAACCAATAACAAAAACCAATTGAGCATAGTGATGTGTCCTACATAACTAGAAATTGTAATCCCACAATCTTGAACTAGCATGTAATACTAGATCACAGTGAACTAACAGTGGAGCCGAAGGTCATCACACTACTTTGGCCAAAGTATTCTCAATGGTAAACCGAAGGAAGGTCATCTATCACATACACTACTTAGGGTTGATTTGACTTAAGGCCATCTTAAACTAAGCATAGGTATTTTCTTCAATGGATAATCTATCATCCTAGAGATGAACCTATCACCATTTTAACCAACTGGGAATAACCTACTTAACAAGTAAGTACAAAATCTCCCTCCCATACTGGATAAACAATCCTAGGAGTAAACACAATCTATTCTAGTTAAATCAATAACTTAGCTAAGTGTATCACATGTGCCTCTCATGTTCAATCATATCTAGTATATAATACCTATGATAAACACCAATATCCTATTATGGAGTATTTACAAACACATCATAAAAGCTTCTATTCCCTTTTTAATGACATCTTAAACTCTTTAAATGCAAGTACTTAGAAAATACATTTCAACCATACATGGAGAATAATTCATTCATAATTTAAATAACAAAGAAGAATATCATCATGCCTATTATAGCTTGTCCAATCAATTGAAAACAACAAGCTTGTTAATAGCTTCTCAAGAACATCACAATGAAAATCTATCTCTCAAGTTGATAGATTACTTCTCTCAAATAGAAACTCTCACAAATAAATAGCATTCTCTCTTTGTCTCTCTCACAAATAAAAATAGAGTATAAGATGAAATATTACAAAGTAGAAACTTGCAAGAAGAATGCGTAATACTTGTATACGGAATGCGTCCTCTCAATGATTAAGTGCTCCTATTTATATAGCAGCTTGGTAACTTCTTAGCCTATAGTTTAGGCATGAAAATGGACAACCAACACCATGCAAAACAACACATAAATCGCAACAAAAAGGTGGTGACTAAAAAATTTTATACTCCACAAAGCATCTATAGATCAACTTGCAAAATTGACAATAATCAAAGACTTATTCAAATCCGCACATGGATAATTAAAATTATCTCTAGCAATAGACATCTATGGAAAACGGGTTTCCAGAGGTGGCACCAAAGCTTCCACACTCCTCTAAATGTTGGCGTGGTTTACTTGCAGTAAGAAACTGTCAATTACCAATTTGCAACACCAAGCATTCATTGAGCTGGTCTAGAGGTGAGTTGACTTAGTTATTTACTCTCTTTGACAAAGTCATCGACTATTCCTCATGTTTTAATAGATTTTTTTCAAGTATTAAACATGGTAGTTTAAGTTTACCAAGTCCAAGATAATCTTCACCAAAGGCGTCAACTAAGTCTATGTCTTGCATTGACATAAGGAAACAAACTTAAAATGAAGTATATGTGTTCCATAAAATGTGACAATAAGAGAAAAACTCGGCTTCTATAAATACAGTCATAAGAAACTTCAAATCAGCCTCTAATAATCGACCTCTATCATGATAAATGATAGTTGATCTTCAAACAATAACAAATATGTTAAATATATATTAATATATATAGTATAACATATACATATATTTATATATATGTATATGTATATATGTGTTAATATATATTTATGTAAATATATATATCATAAGCCATTAATGTAAGTATACATTTGATATATATAAATAAGTACATGCAAGATAGTATTGACATATAATAAACACAATATATCTAATATATGCATATATATGTATATAAGTATATGCCTCTATGTACACATATATGTATGTATATCTATATTGATACATTTGTATGGACGTGTATATGCATCCATTCACATATATGTCAATGATACATGTGTACTGATACATACATATATACATATGGATATGTGTATATACTATATATACATACATATACATACATATATATATGTATATATATATATATATATATATATATATATATATATATGTTCTCATTTGATTCAAATATAGCCATTCACAATTACCATCATATTGATAAGTATTTACGTGTAGTACATCTATACATGTACATATACATGTCATTAGATCCCATTGACATGTATGTGCATATAATACACATACTCCATATATGTCCCTCTTATCTATATAATCGTAATAGTACAAGAAAGATCTCAAAAGCTCAATAGATAAACATCACCCAATAATGTACGTAGTAGTAAACAAGATTCTACCAATGCAGACACATCAACTAAGGTTGATTTACCACTTCCCACAAATTGAATCAACTCAATCATTCTACTGTGGTGTGTGTATGCTCAAATAGTTTACTTTTATCGGTTACTTGACCAATATATTCTCTTGAGTGATACTTCCCCTCCGCCTGGAGGAATGGTGTTGCAAGTATGAGCTAGTTTGGTGGTGTTGTCATTGATGCCAACACAGTTCAGTATGTTGTAGACTATACATGTATAGTTGAGATATTGTGAGTACATGGAGCTATCTTTATGTCATTGTAGATGTGTTGTGTTGATGAGTTCCCAAGTGCTTTTGAGAAAATTAATAAAGAAGAGAAGTCAGAGTGATGAATGTGTTCAGAATGTGCTCCTATATGTGCTCCACATTTCTCCTATGTTGATCCTATGCTTGTATAGATATGAAGATTTGATAATGGTGATCTTGTGGTGATATATCCTAAATTTTAGCTTCTGGTGTGATAGTACATGAAAATTACATTCATCGGTGTATGAATTTCTTTGGCAGAGTTGATCTTCTATGGAATGAGAGAAATGTTTCTGCTCCACAGTGCTCTGCTATTTCATTTCAGATCTTGTGGATTTGGGATATGTCTTGAGATGGTGTTCTCTGGGTTTTGGAAAAGAAGGTTGAAGTTTGGTGTTCTAGAAGTCATGTTTCAGTGTTTCAGTATGGGTTTGCATAGTCCGAATGAACTGGTGAAAGTTGTTCAGAGTTTGAAGCATATTGCATTTGTTTCAGATGTATTTGAAGAAATACGAGATGCATTCTCATGCATAATGAAGCGTGTTGTGGAGTCCACATGTCATCTTCTTGTTGGGAAGCATGTACATCAATGTTCATTTTTGTTTTCATTAGGTTTAGCCAACTTGGTGTTTACACTTCGTTCGAAGAATACAATTAAATTGAGGAAGTGTGTGATTGATTTGAGACATTATTTTTGGTCTTGGTTTATTGGTCCACTCTCATTCCTTTCCACTGAGTAATGTTGAGGTATTTGTGGCCAACCTTGGAGAAAGTTTCTAAGGTTGAGGATGGTATAAAAGAAAGTTGAATTGTGAAGAATTGTATGACACTGTGATGCAAAGTGATGAAATTGAGGCACAAATCATAAGAGTAGAAGTGTGTGTGTGGGTGAGCTGAGACAACAATACTTCATTGTGTTGGATTCCTGAAGGAAGTGAGCTAAAGGTTTCTGCAATCCTTATTCAAAGCCACAGATGTGTGTTAATTGTTGTGGTGGATATTTTTTTCTCTTTTTTATTTGTAGGAAGTGAGCCTCCCCATTGGACAATGAGTCCTTTCTATAGGTAGTGAGCCTTTGTACTTGGATAGTGAGTCCTCTTCTGGGTAGTGATCCCTTGGCAGTGAGCCTCTGTATTCAATTTTATAATCTTTTATATTGTGAGTTAACCCTCACTATGGATTTTCCCTTATTGGGTTTTCCATGTAAAAATATGGTGTTCATTGTGTTGATTTACTTTCTATTATTTGTGTTTCATGCTATTACTTAATAACAAAATAGTGTGGTTGTGGAATTGATAAGTGTTGAATTCTTAAGTTTGTATTTTGTGACAATTGATTCACCCCCCTCTCAGTTGTCCTGCACCTATTTAACAATTGGTATCAAAGCTTTGGTTCCTTGGTGTAGAGCTTAATCACTTAAGGAAGATCCGATGGTGCATAAGTTGGCGATCCCTATGTTCGATGGAACTGACTATAATGATTGGAAGGGAAAAATGAAAGGATATATTATCTCTCTTGGTTTCAAGACCTGGAAGACTATTGAGACAAAGTATACACCCTCATCTGTTGGTCTTACTACTGTAGATGAGATTTTTGCTTATGAAGAAAATGAGAAGACAATGTATGCTATTTGCAATGGCTTATCTAAAAATGAGCGAGCTAAGGTTCTTTCTTTGGATACTGCATATGAAGTCTGGAAGAAGTTGGAAGACATGTATGAATGAAATGAAAGAGTGAAATTGACAAAGAAGCTGGAGGCAAAGCACATATTTGTAAATCTGAAAATGGAAGAAGGTGAGGAATTTACAAGCTTCTTTCAGAGGGTTGAACTGACTACAAATGAAGTTAGAAATCAAGGAGGAAAACTATCAGATGAAGATATAATTGAGAAGATCCTGTTCACCCTACCAAATTGCTACAATGATAAGATCTCAGTTATTGAAAAAATCTATGATCCTAAGAAGTACACTTTAGAACAATTGTTCGACACCTTGCAAGCATTTGAGATGAGAAAGCTCTGGAAAGAAGACAAGATAGAAGAAAAGACATAAATGACATTTAAGGAAATGAAGATTGAAGGTGAACTGGATAGTGATGGTGATGATGAGTTGGAAGCAAACTTCACCAGGAAGTTGAAGAAAGGCACTAGAAAGTATAAAGGTATGTTACCCTTTAAATGTTTCAGTTGTGGTAATATTGGTCATTATGATTCAAGATGTCCAAATAGAGCTGTACATAAGAAGAACAAGGATTATAAGGATAAGGATAGAAAATACAAGAAATATATAAGAAGCTGTACTATGTTAAAGAAGAAGCAGGAACTTTTGATGATGAATCTGAGAATGAGGTTGATGATAATGAATGCTTATTCTTAGCTTTGGAAAATAAATCTGTATCCACTAACCCTAGAAAATGTGTAAGCAAGAAGGCTCCAAAGAATAAGAGGAATAAGATGGAAGGTACTTTGGTTACCAATTTTCATGTAAGATAGGATGAAGACTACTGGGTAATTGATAGTGGATGTTTTAATCACATGACTAGAGATAAGAGTAAGTTCACTAAACTTGAGAAATATGATGGTGGTTTAGTTATGTTCAGTGATGAATCAGGAGCTAAGATTTGTGGGAAAGGTTCTACTGACAACAATCTTTACTTCAAAGTGCAAAGTAACAAAATATATGTTGATGATATCATTTTTGGTGGAAATGAAGGCATGTGTAAAAAGCTTGCTATAGAGATGCAAAAAGAATTTGAGATTTCTATGATTGGTGAATTGAATTTGTTCCTTGGTCTACAAGTGAATCAAACTGATAAAGGGATATTCATTTCACAATCTAAGTATGTAAAGAGTTGTTGAAGAAGTTTGGGATGGATGATCCCAAACTGGTTTGTACTCCTATGGTAATCAGATGTAAATTGAGCAAAGATGATGAATTTGCTAAAACTGATAATAGAAAATACAAATCTATGATTGGTAGACTGCTATATCTTACTGCTACTAGATCGAATATTATGCATGTAGTATGTTTAGTTTCCAAATTCCAAGAAGATCCTAAAGAAGCACATGTTATAGCTGTAAAGAGGATATTTAGATATCTTAAAGGTACACCAGATTATGAATTATGGTATCCTAAGAGTGATGATTTCACCTTGAGTGCTTATACCGATGTTGATTGGGATAGATGTGTAGATGACCGGAAGAGTACCAGTGGTGGTGCTTTCTTTCTTGGTGGAATATTGGTTTCATGGTTAAGTAAAAAGCAAGACTCAGTTTCTTTATCCACTACAGAGGAAAAATATATTGCTGCAACATCCTACTGCACATAGGTTTTGTGGATGAAGTAGACTCTGAAAGACATTGGAGTGATATGTGATGAGCCTATTTCTATTTTCTATGAAAACACAAGTGCAATAAACATTTCAAAGAACCCGGTTATGCATTCAAGAACAAAACACATATCTATCAAATATCATTTCCTGAGAGAAAAGGTGTTGGAGAATGAAGTCATATTGGAGTATGTGACCACAAAGGAACAAATTGCAAACATATTTAATAAGGCTCTTCCGAAGGATACTTTTGAGCATCTTAGGGAGAAGTTGGGGGTCATTGGCCCTTTGAACTAAGTGCACATGAAGGTGCATCAGTCCAGTGAATTCACATATTATTTATTTATCTGGACTAATAAATGGGTCTACTCCGCAGGAGTAGGAAAGGTTTTCATTGTTGCAATATGAGTGTGCTCCTAAGGGGGAGTGATTAGAGTTGTTCTTTTCCATTGATGTCAAAGGGGGAGAGAAATTAATGTGAAAAATAGTTGCAAAGGAAGAGAAGGTGTTCTCCTAGGATATTGTGAAGGATGTTTTCTTTGATGGTTTTTCACATCATGTGTTGCCATCAATGACAAAGGGGCCTGAGATTGTTGCAAGTATGAGCTAGTTTGGTTGTGTTTCATTGATGTCAACATAGTTTAGTATGTTGCAGACTGTACATGTATAGATGAGATGCTACTGAGATGTTGTGAGTACATGAAGCTATCTTTATGTCGTTACATATGTGCTCTGTTGATGAGTTTCCAAGTGCTTTTGAGAAAATTAATAAAGAAACGAAGTCAAAGTGATGAATATGTTCAAAATGTGCTCCGGTATGTGGTCCATGTTTCTCATATGTTGATCCTATGCTTGTGCGGATCTGAAGATTTGATAATGGTGATCTTGTGGTGATACATCCTAGCTTCTGGTGTGATAGTACATGGAAGTTACGTTCATTGGTGTGTGAATTGTTCTGGCAGAGTTGATCTTCTATGGATTGAGAGAAATGTTTCTACTCCGTAGTCCTCTGCTATTTAATTTTAGATCTTGCACATCTGGGATATGTCTTGAGATGTTGTTCTCTAGATTTTGGAAAAGAAGGTTGAAGATTGGTGCTCCAGAAGTCATGTTTCAGTGTTTCAGTAGGGGTTTGCACAGTCCGGATGAACTGGTGAAAGGTGTTCAGAGTTTGAAGCATATTGCATTTGCTATGGATGTATCTGAAGAAATATGAGATGTATTCTTGTGCATAATGAAGCGTGTTGTGGAGTCCATGTGTCATCTTCTTGTTGGGAAGCATGTACATCAATGTTCATTTGTGTTTTCATTAGGTTTGGCCGACCTGGTGTTTACACTTCATTCAAAGAATAAAATTAAATTGAGGAAGTGTGTGGTTGATCTGAGAATTATTTTTGGCCTTGATTTATTGGTCCACTCTCATTCATTTCCACTGCGAGAATGTTGAGTTGCTGACCTAATTTGAATTTATGAAATTAGGCATTTGTGGCCAACCTTGGAGAAAGTGTCTAAGGTTGAGGATGGTATAAAAGCAAGTCAAATTGTGAAGAATTGTATGAAAGTGTGATGTAAAGTGACAAAAGTGAGCCACAAATCATAAGAGCAGAAGTGTGTGTGTGAGTGAGTTGATGCAACAATACTTCATTGTGTTGGATTCCTGAAGGCAGTGAGCTAAAGGTTTTTGCAATCCTTATTCAAAGCTGTGGATGTATGTTAATTGCTGTGGTGGATCTTTTGTTCTCTTTTGTATTTGTAGGCAGTGAGCCTCCTTGTTGGAAAGTGAGTCTTTTCTGTAGGCAGTGTGCCTTTGTACTTGGACAGTGAGTCCTCTTTTGGGTAGTGAGCCTTTGTATTCAATTTTATAATATTTTATATTTTGAGTTAACCCTCACTGTGGTTTTTCGCTTAGTGGGTTTTCCATGTAAAAATCTGGTGTTCATTGTGTTGATTTACTTTCTATTATTTGTGTTTCATGCTTTGACTTAATAACATAATAGTATGGTTGTGGAATTGATAAGTGTTGAAGTCTTAAGTTTTTATTTTGTGACAAATGATTCACCCCCCCTCTCAGTTGTCCTGCGCCTGTTTAACAAATGGAACATATACTTGCATCCACTAACACATGCACATGGTAGTCAATTGTTCACAACATATGCAATATACATAAAACATCTCCAAATTTAGAATAGTAATTGAATAACCATCCATTCACATAAATGGAGTAATTTTACATGAGATAACATTCATATTGATAACAAGGTATAAGCACAATTTATTTATCTCCAGAATTCACATTACATTCATATTTAACCTATGTAGTAATAATAAATAGTAATTACACAATTGGGGTGTAGTTCATACTCCCCCCTTGTGAATCATTGTCCCCAATGACTTTAGGTAGCATCATAGAACACAACAAAAAATAACATATTGTTTCAAACATTCTCATAAGCACTAAGAATATGAGGAAACTTTTGTTGAATCTCAACATAGTCCTCCCAAGTAGTTGAGTCCTCTACATACTAGTCCCACTGGACTTTGCATTGTAAGAATTCTCTATTACACAAGTGTAGCTTACGTGTTTTGAGCACCTTGATGGGCTCGAGAGTTACTACTCCAGGGTCCCATACCTGTAAAGCAGTCCAATCAATCACATGATTATCACCTAGTATATACTTTTTAAGGTAGGACACACATAAGACATTATGCATTTTGGTAAGAGCTAGTGTCAATGCGATCCGATAAGCTACCAAATTCACTTCTTATAGAATCTCAAAAGGTCCAACATAATGCAAGGCTAACTTAGAAGAATCTCCAAATTTAATGGAGCTCTTGTGAGGTTTCACTCTCAAGAACATTTTGTTACCTACAAAAAAATTGTGACACACTCTCTTATCATCAACATAGCTATTCTGTCTATCATTATCTTCAACTAACCTCTGCTTAAAAATATTAACTTGCTCATCCATTTCAGCCAACATCTCTAGCTCAAGACTCACTTGATCCTCAAGTTTATCCCAACTGATAGGATTTTGACACTTTTGGCCATAGAAAGCTTCGAAAGGAACCATCTTTATCACACAATGATAATAATTTTTGTAAGAAAATTCTACTAAGGGGAAGTAGTCTTCCCACTTGTATTGCTGATCCATGCAATACATCCTAAGTAGGTCTTCCAATACTTGATTCACCCTTTCAGTTTTCCCATCCATTTCTGGATGATATGCTGAGCTAATATTCAACTAAGTCTCTAGTGTAGAAAACAAGGTTTTCCGAAACCTAAAAGTGACTCGTGCATCCTTATCTGAGATAATCTTCTTAGGAATCCCATGCAACCTCAACACTTCTTGAACAAATTTCCTAGCTATGATAGGTGCTCCATTAGTTAGATTCTCGGGTATAAAATGTGCTACTTTGGTAAGCTTATCTACAACCACAAGAATGGCATTGTGCTTACTCCTTGACATAGGAAATCCTTAGATAAAGTCCACACTTATGACTTTCCAATTCCTCTCTAGTATATTGTGTGGGTATAACAAGCCTGCAGGATGATGATGCTCTGCTTTCACCCTTTGACACTCAAGACACCTAGCCACAAAACTAGCAATATCTCCTTTCATCCCTTTCTAGAAGTATAATGGATTTACATCTGCCATCATTTTCATCACTCTAGGATGTCTAGAGTATGGTGCTTCATGTACTTCCTTTTATACGAAATTTCTCAACTCTTCTATGTCAAGTACATACATCCTACCCTTATATCTAATTAATCCATTAGGTTAAAAAAAAAACCCTTCATACCTAGAATCTTGTGGATTATTAGTGAGTGCTTGCTTGAATTACAAGTAATACTCATCCTCTTTTCACTTTTGCAACACTTGCCCCTTAAAGTCAGTTTGAATCATTACTATAGAAGCAATATGATGTCTTTGACTTAAGGCATCGACAACTCAATTTTATTTCCCTTTAATATAATTGATATTAAAATCATAATCAACTATTAACTCTAACCATTGTCTCTACCTAGAATTCAGATTAGGTTGAGTGAAAAGGTACTTTAACCTATTATGGTCAGTTTTCATCTCAAATGGCTTTCCTAACAAGTAGTGCCTCCACATTTGTAAAGCGTGAACCACAATGGCTAATTCTAAATCATGCGGTGCATAATTCATCTCATAAGATTTTAGATTCCTAGATTTGTAAGAAATTACTTTCCCATCTTGCGTTAATACACCTGCTAACCCTTCTCTACATGTATTCATGATAACCGTAAAGTTACCCTCGGGATCTGGTACTTTTAAGATCGATGTGGTGGTTAACTTCTCTTTGAGTAGGTGAAAAGCTTCTTGAAACTTCTCATTCCATTCAATGTTTTTTGCATTCTTTTGTAAAGAAGTAATCAGGAAAGCAATCTTAGAGAAGTTTGCAACAAAATTCCTATAGTACACCCTGCTAGACCCATGAAACTTCTTACCTCCGACACATTCTTAGGTACATGCCACTCAAGTATTGCCTTGATCTTAGCTCAATCTATAGAAATTCCATCTGCTGAAATCACATGACCCAGATAATGTACCTTCTTTTGGAAGAATGTACACTTAGGGTGATCCCACAATATTGGTTTACGATTTTTGGTCAAACTGGACACTGAATTGATTTTTTCTAACTAAATCTTCACTTTCGGGCACCTATAGCGGCTAAACCATGAGGAATTTGAAGATGATGCAAACTAGTGATTTGTGAAATTTTGTTTGTAGATTCTAAATATATATTTTAAAAAAATTTTGGAATCAAATTGCACTTCTTTTTCCATCTCCTTCGAAAACTAGTTTTTTTCAGTAAACACCATTTTTAAGGAGTGATGCTCATTGTATACAACACAACTTTTTTTCCATGAAGAATAAAACTATATTTTTTTTGAATTTATAATTGAAACTACAATATCTATCCCTTTCATTTAGTTTCATAGTGTTTTATTGAATATTTTTCTCTTAATCAAGTTTCAAAGTCAAACCAATTATAATTTAGATATAGGCGGACCGTATACAACATAATTTTTTTTGTATGTATCGAAATTCATTTTTTTTATTGGATCAAGGACATAAATATCTAGTGCATTGATATTTTTCAAAATTTTATTTTGATAATGTACTATTTTTTCACATGTGTAGAATAGAGAGCTTGATTTTTTGGTGAAAAACCTACATTCACAAGAAATAAAAAATAAATATAATAATAAAATTAAATTTATTTAAATTTATAATTTTTGGGAATCTTCTAATAAGGAATACATACTCACAAAAAAATAAATTTTAAATGAATTCATTTGATCCCCCAAAAGATAAATCAAAAGTGATTTTTTTATCAACATTTTGATGGGTGTAAAGGAGACTCTGTTATAGGTATGGTTTAAAACTAGCGGGGTTATATCCAAGGGGGTTTGATCTAAGGTGCTTTGATCAAACCCCCTTTAGTTGGAATCCTCTAAATGGAACTTTTAAAGGCTTAAATCATTATATTTTCTAAAAACATGTGATTTCAACAAAAAATAGGATCTCCAAGAAAGTGTAAACCAATAAATTGTGGGATCACCCCTTAGAGAGTTTACCATACAACTTATGTTCTCTTAAATGTTGGACCATTTCTAAATGCGTGCAATGTTCTTCCTCATTTCTAGAATAAATCAAGATATCATCTAGAAAAACTAATGCAAGGGTGACCCCACAATAGTGGTTTACAATTTTTGGCCAAATTGGACACTGAAATAATTTTTTTTAACTAAATCTTCACTTTTGGGCATCTATAGTGGCTAAACCGTGAGGAATTTGAAGATGATGCAAACGAGAGTGTCGTGAATTTTTTTTTATAGATTCTAAATATATTTTTTTCAAAATTTTTGGAATTAGTTTGCACTTCTTTTTCCATCTCCCTCGAAAACTAGTTTTTTTTTTAAAACAACATTTTTAAAAAGTGACTCACTATATAACGATAACTTCCATTTAGATTTATAACTTTAATATCTAGTGATTCCACTTGGTTAGATTTTTTTATTGAATATTTTTTCTTTTAATCAAGTTTCAAAGTCAAACCAATTACAATTCAGACATAGCACGATCGTATAATGTGCAACTTTTTTTGTATGTATCAAATTTTTTTTTTTGGTTAGATCAAGGACTTCGATATCTGGTGCACTCATATTTTTCAATTTTTTTTGATAATATGCTATTTTTCCACATGTGTAGAACATAGAGCTTGATTTTCTATGAAAAACCTATGTTTAATAAAACTAAAAAAACAAATATATATTAAAACCAAAACATATTAAAATTATATTTGTTGGATAGCTCGTTCGAAGGGCTACTTGATTCCAGTTGGGTTTGTGAAGTCTCTGCCATTTTCATCTTCAACTCGAGCTCCAAAGTGCAAAAATTTAGATTTTTTTTGTCTTAGGGGGGGGATGAGGGATAAGGGAGTTCGAGCGAACCACCCTTCCATAAGGGATTTTTTTTGGTTTTTTGGAAGGAAATCATTGAAAGGGTTTGCTCGAACCAGTTAGGTTCATATGAACCCCTAAAATCAAGTTTTTTGCCATGGGGTTATTTTTTGTGAGTTTTCCTTCCTCACTTGAATTATAAACCACTATTGTGGCTTCACCCACAAATTTTTCAAGGCAATCCCTAAATGCACTAGTCATCAGGTTTATATATACTGCAAGTTCATTTGTTAAACCAAAGGGTAAAACGGTGAACTCATAGTCCCCATATCTAGGTTCTGAATGAAGTTTTAAAGATATCTTCATCTTTAATCCTCAATTGATGATATCTAGATCTTAGATCTATTTTAGAGAATACAGTGGCTCTCCTCATTTGATTAAAAAGGTCATCAATGCACGACAATAGATACTTGTTCTTAGCCATAGCTTTGTTAAGCATACAATAGTTGATGCACAAACAAAAATACCATCCTTATTTTTAACAAAGATGACTGGCGCTCCCCAAGGTGAAACACTTGGTCTTATCAAACCTTTAGACAACTTGACTCATCTAGTTGTGCCTTAAGTTCCATAAGTTTAGTGGTTGCCATCCTATAGGGTACCTTAGAAATAGCTTCTAACCCTGGAATGATATCTATCTAGAGAAGTCAAATATTCTTTTTGAAGGAAACCCTAGTAACTCATTTAGAAACACATTAGAAAATTTTCTCAATATTGGATACTTAGATCTATTTCTTAGATCTATCATTCCGACTTTCATCAATTTGCATTGCTATTTCAACCATCTTCTAACTCTTGTAAACAATTTGGAACTCCAAATCATCACTATCCTTTCCAAGTTCTTCAATATTTACGACAAAGAGTTTACATCCTTTCTTCTTAGCTCTTATAAGTTGCATTGCTGTGATTTTTTGAATCCTAACCTCTCTAGGTATCCCTTGAAATTTTACTTGATTTCCAAAGTCATCTAGGCATTCTACCAGTCTTTGCATGACAATATACTTTATCCCTATGTCTCCACAACCAATTCATACCTAGGATAATGTCATATGATCCTAGAGGTGTGACATAAAGGTTTACTTCTATAGAAAAACTAGGTAGTTCTATCTTAGCCTCAAATAGACATTGATCCACCTTTGCTCTTGTTTGGTTTGTATACTCTACATCCCAAGACATTGCCATGTATCTCGCCTTCCTAGATAATTGTTTAGCTACTCTAGGTGAAATAAATTTTTTAGTTGCACTAGTATCAATAAGAAAAGAAATAGGTAAGCTGGAAATAAAATACCTGGCATTTCAACTAGAGTTACTTGGTACTCTGCTTGATGATTATCAACAACTAGATGTATCTTTTGCTGAAACATTGATTGCTAGGTGGGTAATGGATTACCAATGGTTGTGTTCCAAAATTTTTATTGGGACACTCGCTAGCATAGTGGTCTCGTCTACATATAAAACATCCTATAGCCAACCCTCTTTTCCCTATGGTTTCTCCAGACTTATTGACATTTTCATTAGCCTTGTTGGTATTACCCATGCTAGAATCATTCCTTTTACGCTCTCTTCTAGACTCCTTTCCATCATTGCGGAACCTCTTTCCTGTTTTCCTTGGAACATTTTGTATAGATTCCACCTTCTTCAGAACTATCTTGTCAGGAACTTCCGCATCCTTCTTTTGCTCTCTTCTTTCTTGATGAGTGTAGTTAGCTTTGAGCTTTTTCTACTGCTTAATTTCTTTCTCATGTACAAGATCCATTGTTGTTGGACCATGCATATCCACTTCTCTAATTTGATTGTTAAGTCCCATTATGAATTTTCTAATGCGAAAGCGCTCATCCTTATGATATATGGAAACATAGCACATAAGTCAAGTAAACTTCTCCCAATACTCATTGACTGTCATGTTACCTTGTTTCAAACCTTGGAAATATGAGAGTTTTTGGTCATAGTAGAGTTGTGGCAACCATCTCTTATGGAAAATCTCCATGAATCCCCCCCATGTCAATTTCCATGAATTAATATTAAGTTCCAACTTCTTGTTCATCCACCAGTTAGAGGATTCTCCTGCTAACTGATACACACCCCACACAGCTCTAGTAACCTCATCATAGTTTTGTATTTCAAAATACTTTTCCATTTGGACAAGCCATACCTCATCTCCTCTAGTACTACCATCAAACTTGGGTGGGGTAATCTTCTTCATGTCCTTGGAAAGTTCAGAAGCCACGAGCTTCTTATTCCTTTCTTCAGATGGCATAGTTGATTTTTCCCTCTCATGATCATGGGTTTCTTCATGTCCATGGGAAGAGTTTTCTCCCTCATTCTCATTAATGAGAAAATCATTCTCTACCCTATCCTTAACTCTTTCCTGCTCAAGGTTAGCCAATATTGCCAAAATTTGGTCAAGTCTATCCTCAACTCTAGCAGTTCCTTGTCCAACCTCTTGGCTTCCACTAGGATTAGTTTGTGTCCTCACCATCCTTACAAGATCAATCTTTACTTGAATGTTTATCCATGTTAGAATAAATTATGTTATCAACTATCTTATGGAAAACATTAAAAATGACATTTATATGTACATAAAGAATTCCATATAAGATTAAGCACACACTTTTTTTGATAAGGGTATGTGCAGGATCATCATGGAAAAACATGCCCTTAAGTGGCAAAAAATTTAGAAAAAATAGAGTTAGGAAACTTGACGTAAAAAATTGAGTAAGTTATCTATATTATTTCAAAAATATGTAAGAATAGAATCTATAGAAAATTGAATGTAATTTCTAAACTACAAATCTATTTGGTGAAAATTTGAAATTTCAATGCAACAGTACTTAAATTTCAGGGAAAAAATAAGAAGTAGGTGTCTATCTAACCACCCTAACCAAAATAAAATGATAATATTTTTTTATAATATTTTGGATATAAGTAGAGGACTCATGTCTCGATGTGATGCATTATTTTTTGTAATTTTTTTCCAAGTAAATAATTAATTATGAATTTTTTACAAATTTTTAAAAATATAAAATCTTGTATGTCTGACCACCTTAACTTGGTCAAAACTTCATGAAATTCATTTTTTTTTAATCCTATAGTATGAAAAGCATAAAATGTGACACATATTTTAGATTCAAAAAATGTGATACCGTTTGAAAGCTATAGATATTTTTTAATCAGCCTATCAATTAGGACTTTAGTCGTAATTCAAATTGAAAATGAATAATAATTATTTATTAAATTCAAAGTAAAGAATAATTTATATTGGTGGAAATCTGAGAATCTCCTTTAAAAACCTTCTTCATTTCATTAATTTTGGGTAAAAAAAAAGTCGTCAGCCACATACCCTATACATAGCCATCATATCGCCACTTTTTGGCCCATCATGATCCTGCACATACCCATAAACACATAATTTTATTCATTTCATGAGGATTTCAATATCCCTCTAATTACATGGAGTGACTATTCAGATAGTTGAGTGGAGAGTATCCTTTAGATTCACTCTCTGACACATAACTTAAAGGAGTATAACCTATAGACTGAGACTATTGTTGTTCCCTATCTTTTTGTTCATCCCTCATTTGTTCGTACCTATCCCAAAAAGGATAATAGCCTTCAGATTTATCATCCGATACATAGTTACAAGAGGCACTATCAATATAGTGTTCATCAACAATTTAGTCTATCATTTTCATAGACATTTGTTCATGAGACCATTTCTCGTCTGGCGGTGTCCATGGTACATATTCCTCAGACTCATTACTCGAAGAAATTACTATTACTTCTGCCAATGGAAGAACTCTAGGGTCCCTAAAAAGGAATGTCGAGCTAACACTTCCTTTTGAGGGCATATCCCTGGAAAGTGGTAATGACTTAGACTTTTTTGGTGAGATGGTTGGTAGGTAGTTGTACATAGCCTCCATCTTCATCTTTCTCTTCACATCATTGATCTGAGAGAGTGTGTGACTAAAGGTTTTAATGTCACTCAACCAAACGACATTGTCATAGTTGATTCCCTCTATGATTCTAGAATGATGGCTTCTATTTCCTTCTTGGCCTTGAGGTAGCACTCGTTTCAAATTACTGAATTTCAAGCCGTTAATATGAGACACACCATCCTGGCACAATAATTCACAACATTAGATAACGTTTGATAGAAAGAATGATGAGCTCATAGGTTCTAGAGCTAAACCTGGTAGCTCTAATACCACATGTAACATACTAACCCTTCAATGAAGTAAAAATTTCTAATTATTCACCTTACGAGTAAATAAACTATGTAACAAGTCATTGCAATAATTTTTTTTTTCTTTATTGAGAATATACGAACAAAGATACATAACATAATACAATTAGGATTTCATTTCATTACAATAATTCATAAGTTACATCAATATAAGAATTCATACATTTACATACATAGCTCAATGAGCTTTGGAACAAATAGCTGTAAGATGGTCCAGGATCCGTCCTTTCAAATATTGGTTCTTTTGTTACCTGATGTGGAGGAGAAGCATCACTTAAGCACTTTTCTACCAATATCGAACTCTTAATGTGGTCCCCCACACATCTATCATTCAATAGATGGTCCTTCCTTTCGATGAAGAGATTGGTAGAGTAACTGAAAACAACAACCAACTAAGCATAATGTTGTGTCCTACATAACTAGAACTTGTAATCCCACAATCTTGAACTAGCATGTAATACTAGATCACAGTGAACTAACAGTGGAGCCAAAGGTCATCACACTACTTTGGTCAAAGTATTCTCAACAGTAAACTGAGGGAAGGTTGAATCTATCACATACACTACTCAGGGCTGATTTGACTTAAGGTCATCTTAAACTACATATAGGTACTTCCTTCAATGGATAATCTATCATCCCAAAGATAACCTATCACCATTTTAACCAACTGGGAATAACCTACCTAACAAGTAAGTACACAAGCTCCCTCCCATACTGAATAAACAATCCTAGGAGTAAACACAAGCTATTCTAGTTAAATCAATAACTTAGCTAAGTGTATCACATGTGCCTCTCATGTTCAATCATATGTAGTATATAATATAGGTACATATGATAAACACCAATCTCCTATTATGGATTATTTACAAACACATATCATAAAAACAACATAAAAGCTTCTATTCCCTTTTCAATGACATTCCAAACTCTCTAAATGAAAGTACTTAGAAAAGACATTTCAAGCATACATGGAGAATAATTCATTCATAATTTACGTAACAAAAAAGAATATCCCCATTCTTGTTATCGCTTGTTCAATCAATTGACAACAATGCAACATCTCCCAAACAACAACAAGCTTGTTAATAACTTCTCAAGAACGTCACAATGAAACTCTATCTCTCAAGTTGATAGCTTACTTATCTCAAACAACAACTCTCTCACAAATAAAAATAGAGTATAAGCTGAAATAATGCAGAGTAGAAACTTGCAAGAAGAATGTGTAATACTTGTATACAGAATGCGTCCTCTCAATGATAAAACACCTCTATTTATATAGTATGGTAACTTCTCAGCCTATAGCTTAGGCATGAAAATGGACAGAAAACACCATTCAAAGCAACACATAAATCACAACAAAAAGGTGACAACTAAACAAGTTCATACTCAGCAAAGCATCTACAAATCAACTTGCGAAATTGACAACAATCAAAGGCTTATTTAAATCTGCACATGGATAATTTGAATTATCTCCAGCAATATACATCTACATAAAATGGGTTTCCAGAGGTGGCACCAAAGCTTCCACACTCCTCTCAATGTTGGTGTGGTTTCTTTGTAGTAAGAAATAGTCAATTACCATTTTGCAACACCAAACATTCATCAACTTGGTCTAGAGGTGAGTCGACTTAGTTATTTACTCTCTTTGACAAAGTCATTGACTATTTCTCATGTTTTAATAGATGTTGTTCAAGTATTAAACATGGAAGTTTAAGTTTACCTTGGAAGTCAAAGATAATCTTCACCAAAGGCATTGACTTAGTCGATGTCTTGCATTGATATAAGGCAAAAAACTTTAAATGAAATAAATGTGTTCCATAAAGCGTGACAATAAGAGAAAAAATTGGCTTCTCTAAACACAGTCATAAGTAACTTTAAATCGGCGGGGCCCTAGCTCGGTTGGCTAAGTAATTCCGGCGGCTCTAGTTCTAGTCCCTCCCGACAAATGAAAAGTTTAGTCAATTCTTCTAAAAAAATAAAAATAAGTAACTTTAAATCGACCTCTAATAATCGGCCTCTATCATGATAAATGATAGTCAATCTTCAAATAATAACAAATATGTTAAATATATATTAATATAAATAATATAACATATAAATATATGTATTTATATATTTAAATAGATCATCATATATTTATATATATATATGTATATGTATATATATATATATATATGTTAATGTATATTTACATATATATATATATCATAAGCCATTAATGTAAGTATACATTCAATATATATAAATGAGTACAAGAAAGATAATATTTACATATAATAAACACAATATATCGAATGTATGCATATACATATATATATATATATATATATATATGCATATGCCTCTATGTACATGTATATGTATGTATATCTATATTGATACATTTGTATGGGCGTCTCCATTTGCTAATGTACACATGTATTGATACATATATACATATGGATATGTGTATATACTATACATACATATATACACACACACACATATATATGTTCTAATTCGATTCACATATAGCCATTCACAATTACCATCATATTAATAAGTATTTACGTGTACTACATCTATACATGTGCATATACATGTTGTTAGATCCCATTGACATGTATGTGCATATATATACACATACTCCACGTACGTCCCTCTTATCAATATAATCATAATAGTACAAGAAGTCAAAATCTCAATAGATAAACATCACCCAATAATGTACATAGTAGTAAACAAGATTCTACCAATGTAGACACATCAACTAAGGTTGACTTACCAACTTCCACAAATTGACTCAACTCAATCATTCTATTGTGGTGTGTGTATGATCAGATAATTTACTTTTACCGGTTACCTGACCAAGATCTTCTCCTGAGTGATACTTCTCCTCTGCTTGGAGGAATGGAACATATACTTGCATAGTCAATTGTTCACAACATATGCAGTATTTATAAAACATCTCCAAAGTTAGAATAGTAATTCAATAACCATCCATTCACATATATGTAGTACTTTTGCATGAGATAACATTCATATTAATAACAATGTACAAGCACAAATTCTATTCATCTCTAGAACTCACATTACATTCATATTTACCCTATGTAGTAATAGTAAATAGTAATTACACAATTGGGGTGTAACATCAAGGGTATAAGGTTAAGTGCACAATGTATAGGGATTAGTGTTTAGGGTATTGGTTATAGGATTGAGGGTATTAGGTTTAGGGATTAGGGTGTAGGGCACAAGGTTGAATGTAGGGTTTAGGAATTAAGCATAGGGTTGAGGGATAATGTTTAGGGTTTAGGGTATAAGGTTGAGGGTATAGGTTATAGGGATGAGGGATGAGGGTTTAGGGTTGAGGGTTTAAGGTATAGGGTTGAAGGTATAGGGTTAAGTGTATAAGGTATAGGGACTAGGGTTTAGGATATTCGATATAGGGTTGAGGGTATTGGTTTAGGGTTGAGGGTTTAGGTTACAAGGTTGAATGTAGGGTTGAGGGTTTAAGTATAGGGCTGAGGGTTGAGGGTCGAGTGTATAAGCTAGTGCTTGTTGTATAAAAAAATGCCTCAAAGAAATGGGGTCTCACGGTGATGTACATCACCGTGAGACCCCATTTCTTTGAGGCATTTTTTTATTGTACAACAAGAACTACCTTGTCAATGCATTTGCATTGATGCATTGACAAGGTAGTTCTCATTGTATGGAAAAATGCCTCAAAGAAATGGGGTCTCACAGTGATATACATCACTGTGATACCCCATTTCTTTAAGGCATTGATGCATTGACAAGGTAGTTCTTGTTGTATGAAAAAATTCCTTACATAAATGGGGTCTCACGGTGATGTACATCACCATGAGACCCCATTTCTTTGAGGCATTTTTTCATACAACATCTTGTTGTATGCACTACCTTTGTCAATGCTATGACATTGACACATTGACAAGGTAGTGCTTGTTGTATGAAAGAATTCCTCAAAGAAATGGGGTCTCACGGTGATACATCACTGTTAGACCTCATTTCTTTAAGGCATTTTTTCATACAATGAGGGTATAGGGTACAAGATTGAATGTAGGGTTTAGGGTTTATGCTTATGGTTGAGGGATAATGTTCAGGGTATAGGTTATAAGGTTGAGGGTATAGGGATGAGGGTTGAGGGTGTAGGGTTTAGGGTATAGGGACTAGAATTTATAATATTCAATATAGGATTTTGGAGATTGAGAGAGAGGGTGAGAGTCGGGGAGAGAGAGAGGTAGATAGGGATAGGTTAGATAGAGAAGTAGAGAGGGAAGGTGGATGGGAGGAAAAAAGAGAGGGAAAGGGGAGATAGATATATAGAGAGGGAAGGAGGGAGGAGGGAGAGAGAGGTGAGATAGAGAGAGGAGGGATGGAGGGAGGGAGAGAGAATGGTCACATCTTTGATTTCTCTTTGTGATTAAATAATTTTATGTATTTGATCTTTTAATTTATTCAAATATCTATGATCACATCTTTCATTTATCTTTTATCTTCAATTTATTTATTTGATCTTTTAATTTATCTATGGTAAAGCTTTTCAAATCTTTGTGATATATCTTGCATTTGTCTTTGTGATAGATCTTTTAGTTGAGTTGTAAAGATCTTGAATCTTATTTTAGTAATAAAAAATAACAACAAAAATCATACATAAATTAATTTTATACAACATAATAAAATTATATATTAATAAAAAAATATCAAAATTAACTATTAAAATAATAAAACGGGTAGTAGAGTTGGCTTGGGCAGGGGGTTTGCTCCCCATTGGTCTCGGGTTCGACTCCACTTCCGGGTTTAAAAGGCGGGACTACTTGAGGGCGGCAGATCTCACCCGCTAAGGGCCGCTGATTGGGTTGCGGGGACACCCCTGTTGTAACAAAAAAAAAAAATCATTTAAAAAATATCAAAATTAACTATTAAAATAATAATAACTATTATTTTATTTGAATTCTTATTGAATTGATTTCCATAAATTAAAAAGTTTCAATAGTTTTTAAAAAAATATCAATTAAAAGATAATTAAATGATAAACTATAACAAGATTTTCATCTGACACACAAAAATGACCATCAAATTCCCAGTCTTATTTAAACTCTGTATTTCTTTAGATTTACTACGCCTGATATGTGATCTTAACAGTGATGTCACAGAGGCACGTGAAAGTGATAAATAAATAATATTATCCATTTCTATCGTCACCTGAAAATATATACAACGACATCATATAACTCACATACAAGAACAGCTTTTTTTTAACAGAAAACAAAAGGTTAAGCGTGCATATATATCAGAAAAATTATATATTGTCGGTGGCTTTTTCAAAATTTTAACGATCAAACGGGTTACTAAACAATAATCTATTGAATAAAGAATTTAAGGACAACAGCAAAATAAAGATTATTGGACAATATAAATATTAGACTTACGTATCAAATGGTCCCTTAATTATTTGGTGGAATAAAGAAAAATAAAATGTTTGTTTAAATTTAATAATGACGTTTTACTTTTGGTAGCAGGTTGTAATATTTTTTACAGCTTAACTCCATTGAAAGCAATGTAGTGTTCAATAATATTCTGTACTCAGATTATTACCATTTTAAGTAATGCAGTGGTGCATCATCTATTACGACTATTGTACAATAAAGAAGTGCTTAAAGTTTGCCAGCCATTACAGTAATAATATTTATTACCCGTATCCTAAAAAGCTATCAAATCTACTGGATAATCTCCTGCATAGAGATGTTATAATTGTTTTCAGCTTGTGGTGTAAGAAATCGATCTGTTTCATATGTTTTCAGACTTCTTTGCAGTTTTACAAGTCTATGTAGTATTCAAAAGATTGTTTTTTATCAATGTTTTAAATTACATTCAACAGTCTATGTAGTATTCAAAAGATTGTTTTTTATCAATGTTTTAAATTACATTCAACAATCTATCATCAGAAAGAAGGAAGCGTTTTTATATGGCATAAAATTGAAATGTCAACGAAGCTTCAATCAGTTGTTGAAGTTTGCAATGAAACTTCACACTGTTGTGAAAAACGTGCATTTCAGTTTTTGTGGGGCTGTTTTGGATGTTACAAGAAGAAGAATTCAGCAGTTGGAAGAAAAAAAAGATGTGAAAGAGGAAGTGGATGGAAGAATGTGATTGCAAGATTGAAGAGTAATTGGAAAAGGTGGAAAAGTAATTCTAAATCTAACTCTTTTCAATATGACCTGTTCAGTTATTCTCTCAATTTTGATGAAAGTTGTACATGTTATGACGACCTTTATCCTTATCAATACTCTTGCAAAGAACTTTAAGGCAATGTAATAGAAGCAAACTTGATGTTGCTCTGGGCATGTCATGGAGCTTTATACATATGTTTTTAGTTAAGATGATAACTGTAGAAGTGATCTCCTCTCTCAGGAAGAAGAGAGATATAGCTTTTTGCGGGTTGAAAACATGATTTTAGTTTGTTCTAAGTCATCCCCTACTGTTCATCTAGCTTTATAGAGTTGGGATCCTTGTATTATTTAAGATGTAGGAGTTCACAGAAGGATAATACTACTTTATGGTGCTTTGTAATATGTTGCATTTCCTCCAGTTGGGCATGTTAATGAATTTGATAAGAGAATGGTGTATTTCGATTAGTTTCATTTGCTGTTTTTCCTGATCGAGACAAAACCTTTTTCTGATGGATAAAATGATTTAAAATGTGAGGATGATGATTTTGGGTATCTCATTTTGTATAATTCATTCTTGTTATTGGTGCTGATTACACCATTTCCCCTGAGATTTGTATTTTGACAGATGGATCATCTCACTAATCCCTTCCTCTCATTGCATTAAGCTATTACATTTTAAATATTTTTTTTTAAGATTGCAGAAATTGGGTAGTCCCCCTTATAAACTGTAGTGCGTCTGGTAAACATTTTTCATGTGATTGTGATACTGGCGTGACATACCCTCTGATACCATGAAGATGGGGGCAAACTAAACCTCTCTTTCACGTGATTGTGATACTGGCGTGACACACCCTCTGATACCACGAAGATGGGGGGAGACTAAACCTCTCATAATATCTTAAATCTCTCTTAATTTAAGTGCTCATGTCTAACATTTGTACGAATTACCATATTTTAAATTACCAGTATAAGAGTAAATTTTGACCATAACTAAATTATAATAGGAAATCTTCTGTGAGAAAATTTATCAAGTTACTTCTTAAAGTGAGTATTAAATAGAAATTATGAATTCTGATATTTTTTAATGCTAATTACTTTTTGTTTTATTAAATAATTTTGGAAGGTGAGCAAGTTAACATTTTGAAATAGCTGAGCCTCATTTAAAGGAAAGAAAAATAACAATTAATACAGATAATTCAGGTTTTTATGTCTAGATCATTTTTTATAATTATAAATGTAGATCTAATTCTTCAACTTCTAAATTTTAAAATTCAAATTTTTATTTTGTTGATCATTTAACTAGTTATTGTGACTTATTCTATATAATGTTTCTTTCTTGAATTATAATCTTGGTTGTTGTATTTCAGATCATTCATTCACTCATTTAAAATCATGTCTAAGATTGCTAGGGTATACAAAAGGATTTGTTATATAACATTTACAAGAGTATCATAGCATAATTACCAAAGCATTATATCAAAGGTATATTACATGCTTGGTGCTTGTCTTCGATATTTTTTTATAGTCATAAATTTGGTCTATTGAGGCTCTAACCAAGGGGATCTTGACACTTGCAATCCAACAAGTTACTCAAGTTGATTCTTAAACACTACCTATCGTTACATACATTGAGATAGTAAAGTCAAGGGTGTGTAAATACTAATAACCATATTCTACGATATCACATCCATAAGTTTTAGATCAAGTCCACACATAGGTTCAAATTCACACTCACATAGATCAATTCTACACTTATATAGGTGATCCAAAGTGAAAACAATCATTCTACAAAATCTAAGATATTTATCTAAGGAAAGCTTGAATTCTAGAATATTGGTGAATCAATTTTTGATGTCTATTACAACACTTCTTTATCATCATATTTTGAACTAATTATAACATATAATTCATTTCAATTATATATTTGATTTTATTCATTTTAATTGTATTCCTAGTTCATTTTATCTAGGTTGATTAATTACTAATTATGTGAATCTATTTAATTAGCCTACATTATATTAATATAAATGCATCTTTCCCTTTACATTTTTGTTGAGCTTAACTTTCCTATTCCTCCTAGGGTTTTTTATCTAATTTTTTATTGTATTATCTTTTTTAGACCTCATTAGGTTTTGATTTCCATTTTTTTATTGGTTCTTCATATATATTAATCTTTCTTTCAAGTTAGGGAACTATTTAAATTGATTCAAAATTATCATAAACTTATTATGAGACTAGATTTAAACTTTTTTAAAAAATAAATTATTGTTTAGTATTTTTTAAAATAATTGGATGAATCAACTTTGTTTCTAATAATTCCAACTTATTTCAATTGATTAACTAGTTTAGTTTATATAGATTTTAATAATGTTTCAGTAATAAGTTAGTAATAAGTCCATCTATCTTCAAGCGACCACATAGATTGGTGATCAGAGAAGGAAGGCTTTCTACTACTCGTCCTGACTACCCATAGAATAGTAGGCCCCCCACCTGAACTTTAGAACTACCTTACTCTATATTCTCCCACCCACCCCATTCTATAGCCTCCCACCCAAGGTAAATAGGGTGGTGGGGTCTTGGATGCCCTCCCACCCTAAACCATTGCTTCCCACACAACCACCCAATCGGCACGTTTGATTGGAGTGGGAGGCCCCTTGAATTCCTCCCCACCCAAAATTGACCACAACCACTAAATTATCTTAAATAGTTCATGTATGTTGTTCATTGCATGACCTTTCTTTCACCAACTCTACCCACTCTTGCTTTCATTAATAATATTCCATTCACAAAATTGATCTCTCATTAACTTTTCTAATTTTATAAACGGAGATAGATTTATTGTTTTTCATCCTTATATTTATCTTGCACTTATTACTTTGTTTATGCCACAAGCTATTTAGGACCCTAATTTTTCCTTTACAATGGATTTCTCATCTAAACCATAATATGGCCACCAATCCACTAATATAAGGTATTTTTATGTTCATGTTGAAAACTATCTAGAGGATCATTAAAAGTGGCATGAAGATGACCATGATGCATATATGGATCAACAAGATCTTTTCCTTACTGTATAAATACTTCTTGATGCACTTATGCATGCTCAATATCCTCAAAAAATTGCTACTCTTTTACATAAGACATTGATTGTGCTTTATTTGGAATTGATATTCTTCATGGCATCGGTTATTTGATGGCTTCTTTCAATGGTGTTTCCTCTTAAAATATCAAATTCTGGAACCTCCTAAGTGTTCATATGCCTTAGAGATTACTACATTCTTTATTTCCACTTTACTAATAAATGAATCAAAACTATCCTATGATATATAGAAATAATATAACTAGTCCACATGCACACCATGCAACAATCACGATAGGGGTCCACTGTAGAGGTAGACCACAAAGTGAATTTGAAACATAAGGAATTAGGAGATTGTTTTTTCATTTCAATATCAATTATTGGTAGGTGGAAGTTGATTGCAGGAATGTAAAATTCATTATTTATAATGTATTCATTACTTCCAATCTCAATTAATTAATTATTAATGATTTCAATAAATAATAGTAGAGAATGATTTTTGAATAAATTTTTCATAATAAATCACATTTTTGCATTCAATACAATTTAAATTTGTAAATTACTAGTTTTGTTGGTGAATATTTTGACGTAGCAGTTAATCAAAATTAAAATATGTAGAGTATATTTTAATAGAGAAATATATTTGAAAGGCATAATTAGATGGATAATATGAATATGGCTTATGTAGAAATTGTTTTACATATGTACACTTATTTCGATTATTATACACCATTGTAAAATCTATATTATAGTGCACTTCTTTATTGTTATGTGAGAAGCAGTGTACCGAATATTAGAAAACATTTCCGTATATGAGGAGATTGTTTTCTTGTGCTTCCATATCAGTTATTTTTAGTTGGAAGCTGATTTTGGGAATGTAAAATAGAACCGTAGGTTGTTTTCATTTTTTACAATGTATCCATTATTTGTAAAGTCAATTTATTAATTTTCAATGATTTTAATAAGTAATATTAGGAAAATGTTTTTCAAATAAAATGTTTATTTATAAATCACATCTTCTAAATAGAATACAAATGAAATTTGTGAAGTATTAGTTTTCTTAATAATAATTTATTCTGTCTAAAATTTAAGGTATTTTAATCAATTTTTGATTCATTAAAATGGGAAAATGTTTTTTGTGTTCTGGAATCAGATTTACCAGTTACAAAGTGGCTATGAAATTGTACATTATGTGCTATCTTCCTAAGATGAAATTAAAAAAGTATGGTTTTGAGAAAGTGATTCGTTTAGAATGGTTATGTGTTTTTTAAAAGTGATTCCATTAGTTTAGTTATAATGGTGATAAAAAATGGGTTTTGCAAAAAGTGAAGATGTTGGAAGTAAACTCAGTAATTTAGGGATTCAAACAACATGTATACTCTATTAAGTTATTTCAATTGAAGTAGAAGTTACACATTGTTTGGAGGCAAGATTAGAAAGATGTCACCAAATATATAAAACAATTTGTGTAGACATATATATATGTAAGAAGAAATGTATGGCATTAAATGTAGAACTATAAAACCCACGCTTATTTGTCTTCCATATGGAAAACATAATAATAAATCTATACAATAGTTTTTGCATATACATATATGTATGTAACAAAGAAATGACTAATGTGAAATGGGAAAGCAAAAGGCCCGTGCTTGTTTTCCACCTTGCCATATTGGCTTCATGGAGCCACATGGACTCTAGCCAAACCCCCTAGCAAGAGAAGTATGAAACATCTAGCAAAGATGTTGTGGTGTTCCATTGTACATTGTACATCAGGAATGCTAGGAAACTCTTTTGTTTGCATAAATAATATATGATATTGTTGTCTTAACTTGGTTTTCACATATGTTTCCATGCTTAAATCTAGTTCCTGCAAACAGAATTGAAAGCTATGTTAGTAGATAACCAAGGGAAATAAAAAAGGAAGAATAAAGAGAAAGTATAGGGGTAAAATTAATATATACAGTGTGAGCCTGAAAATAGTGAATAATTTTTGCAATTAGTTAGCCAAGGCTCTCTATCGAGAATGAGAAAGTATGAAAGCATAATAGTGAATGTATAGAAGAATTTGTGCATATACATATATGTATGTAACAACAAATCAATGATGTGAAATGGGAAACCACAAAACCTGTGCTCATTTTCCACCCTACCATATTGGCATGATGGAGCTGCATGGGCTCTAGCCAAATCTCCAAGCAAGAGAAGTATGAAACATCCATGAGAGATGTTGTGGAGTTTCTACATCGTACAACATGAATCTTGGGTGAACTCTATTTTTTCCATATATAATATCTGATATTGTTGTGTTCTGTTTGGTGTGAGAACTTGAAACCAAAAGCATAACTTGATTTTCAAATCCCTTTGCATGCTTAAACCTAGTTCCTACAAACATAAAACAAAGGTTACATGTTAGTGCAAAACCATGGGAAATAAAAAAGGGAGGATAAAAAGTGAGTATAGTGGTAAAATTAATATATACAATGGGAGGCTAAAAATAGTGAATAATTTTTGCAATTAGGTAAACAAAGCTAGCTATTGACAATGAGAAAGTATCATACTTACATACAATGTTGATTGTGTCCAACGAGGATGAGCTACATTGAACTGAGTCGTAGGAGCATAGAAGAATTTGAAATAGAGAGGGTAAAATACACTGATCTTCTTGAATGCATATTAAAATTTCTGCAAGAATCTAAATAAAATAATATACATATAAAATAAAAGAGGCTAGTAGTTGTCTTTTATTAACATGTTTCATGATACTGTTGTTCCCTCATTTGTTTAACTATCAATAACATTTCATGATATTGTTTTCCACTCATCTATTTGAAGCTACCTCTAACAGAGAAGTCTATTGTTCTTCTAACAAGGATTGTTTTTTAATCTTTAAAATTTTGTTATCTTTAATGTGGTTCATTTGTTTGGATGGAATATGTTATCATTAAGATGTATTGTTGTATATATAGATAAATATATACATGTGTACATATGGATATATACCTCCTTATTTTTGTTTTTTGAAATGTCTAGACAAAGGAAAAAGCCAACCCGTTTGAGTAAGAAAAGGAGGTAAGGTTGATGGAAAATCTTGAAAACTCTTACCATATATCACATGATAATAGAAAATAGAGAAGTTGTAAAACAACTATTAGGAAAAAACTTAGGGATCACAATCGACAGGTGGTGGGAAAGCCACATTCAACTGTTTGATAGAAGAAACGCAACCTAACTGAAGCAAACAATGTTAAACGTAGTGCATAGTACAGTGTTTGTGTTTAGCTATTTTGTGTCAAAAACCACTCTTGCAATAATGCTATTTACTCAATATGGGAGAGAAGGAAAGAGATAAACAATAAATTAATCATTTATGTAAAATACCCATGCAAAATGATTTATTGATTCGACAGCTCAACAGTTTGAGCACCCTCCAAGGTGGTTAAAAATAGAGTGAAATGCAATAAATTTAACAGTAGCCTGTTATCAAAGCAACAACACAATGGTTCTTCCAATAGTAGAACTTCATCAAACTACACTCTCCCACACACAACATTCAATATTGCATTTTCTTCATCCACCGCCATTGTGCAACAAGAGGATCCATGTCAGTGCATAGAGTATATATTTATGAAAGCAATATAGGGGAAGGTGAAAATAGTAAAAGGGCGAGCAAATGATTGTATACATCAACATTTTGCATATAGATATACACATACATATACACATACACATACACATACATATACATATACATACATATACACATATATATATACATATGCATAATGTATATATACGTATAAATATACATATACATAAAAAAATACATATATATATATAAATATACATATACATATACCTACAAACATACTTTTCGTCATTCATTTTTTGGTTGTAGTTATCTCTATGTAGCATTGGTGTTATACTCATAACTATATGACCATTCGGCAAGGATAAGTAGAGAATCAAAAGTATGAACAATTAATAAATCATTTATGCAAAATACCCATGTGAAACATACATATATATGCATGTAAGCATATATATATATATTTGTATACATGTATACACATACATATACATATATACATGTATACTTGTTTGAAATATCTACTAGGATTCTTAATAGCCTAGCCATGCGGAGGGTTTGTCGGCACTTGGCGGACCGCTAGCTGGCGGGGAGGGAACCATTTTTTTTTTTTGGTGGTGACTGGAGCATTCACAATTACATGGGTTGGTGGTTTTAGAGAGTTTTTTTGTCATTTTGGGGGAGGTGAATGGTAAGTGTTGGATGTGGACCTTTGAAAATACATGGGTTGGTGGTGGTGGAGGTGATCTCAAAAGGAAGAAGGTGAATGGTAAGTGCATGCTTGATAGATGGTTAATGCATTTTGTGGTTGTACAATGGAGGTAGATGAAGTAAATGTGTACGAACAAAGTAAGTGCTATATTGAATGCATATATGCATATACATACATATATAGATGTCGACATATATATGTATATCTCTACATATTACATATATAGATATACACACATTTATTGAGATGTGTATATATCCGAAGTTACTTTCATGAGTGTAAATCCATATTCTTTGTAGGATCTCTTTGTATCTGTTCAATTTATTTGTTAGAAGTTCTAAACAGGATTTTTGTCAGCCCAACTATGAATAAGAGTGTGGAGAAATACCAGTAAAGCCTCTTTGATTAGCAATGTCTAAATAGAGGAAAAATTGAACCCATATATGTACTTAAGGATTTATATTCTTGTTGTTCTATATTCCATTGTTTCTATTAAGATAGATGAACCAACAAGTAGCAATATATACAAATGCTTGCATATAGGCATTTATATTTGTTTACATTTTGTTTTTTGTTTGAAGTTTCCCATGGGATTTTTGCCAGCCGAGCCTTATATAGTATTTGTTGTGTAATAGGTGTGTTACAATTTCTCTGTTTCTCTATAATATTGAATTCCAAGAAATGAAGCTTTTATTTTGTGTGTAATGTGTGAGGAATATACATATATATACAAATATATATATATACACAAATGTGTACATATATTTCTATATATATATATACATGTATACATCCATATATATATTTATATACATATATATATATATATATCTATAACTATTTATACATCTATTTATATATGTATGTATGCATAAATACATGTATTTATATTTTACTAACATTTTTGTTACAATTTCCCTATTTCTCTATAATACTGAATACCAGATGATGCAACTGTTGTTATAGAATGACTCTATTTTTTCACAGACTAAAAAGAAAATGTGCAAAGAGTAATTTTCATGATGGTTTTATAGTAGAAGAGTCTCAATAGACAACTTTCTTTATCTAATTGCAGAAATTGACTATTTTCAGGCTGACATTGCATATATTAATTTTACCCGTATACTCACTCTTTATCCTTCCTTTTTTTATTTGTGGCGATGTAGCTTGAATTTTCAATGAAGCTTGTGAGGTAATATTGATTTTTACATGGGTTCTTTGCATAGATGATTAATGTATTGTTAATGTCTTGTTGTTTTATATTTCTATCTTTTGTGTTATACCCATTTTTGACAATTGGAAGAGATTATCAGTCTTTGGTAGTGGAGAGACTATAGTAAAATCTTGTTTCTTTTGTCAAAAAAATATAGATAGGCTTACTAATTTTTTAATATTGAGTGGTATTCTAATACCTCTTTAACAATTTCTCAATTTCTCTATTTCACTAGCTTGTGTTGTGGCAGAAGATGTCATAGACTTAATCTACTAGTTTATTTTGTGGCAATATGGACCTTAGTAATTACATTGGGTTGGTGCTGATGGAGATTGTTGTCCTCAATATAGGGAAGTGGACTGGTAAGTGTTTGTTTCCATGAGGACCAATGGGTCCTGCCATTGCACAATGCTGGTAGGTGAAGTAAATGCAATATTAAAATTCCTCCATGCTCATAAATTTATGCAGGTATACATATTCATACACATGTATATATATAATATATATACATAGATACATGTATATATATATACATATTTACACATGTATATACATATTTCATATGTAGGCAACACTACAATAGATCTTTCAAAAATGCAGCTTAATGAATACATTTTCTTCCATTACAAAGAAAAAGAAGAACAAAAAATTATAGTTTGTTATAGAAAGCTTTGAACAGATGATGGGAAAAGAGTATTATGCAACATATACACATACACATGCACACACAAACACACATGTATACAGGTATATACATGTGTATAAATATGTATATATGCATAAATACATGTATGCATGTTTTACTAAGAGGTGTGTTACAATTTCCCTATTTCTTTATAATACTTAATATCTTCTTGTTGTATGTTTCTGTCTCTGAGGTTAAACATATAAAAATCCTGTGGATGATGTAGGTGATAGAAATCCTATCGAAAACTTCTAACAAATAACAAAAACCTTGCATATCTATATATTTGCAATTTTTCCATGCATACATGTCAGCACCATATTAAAATCAAAAGCATAGGACATCAATGAATATGCTAATGTATAGATGGGAATGCAAAAATATATTACATTCATATTTGCGAAATGGTAGTGTTAGATAAGATGTAGGAATACCTTGTGTGTGCAACTAGTTGTAGTATGAATAGAAGAAAAGGAGGCATGCTTTCCTTGCCACCATACTGGGTGATGCAACAACCTAGCTTGCCATAGAATCCCCAACTTAGAGAAAACTTTGCCGACAAAAAATCTTAAGAATTATGTATTGTTGAAAGCTCAAAGCATTAACCTCAGAATTTTCTTTAGTTGAAATCACTGGTATACATTTTAAAAAAATATGTATAGTTGTATGATTTATGATAAAGCATTACACACAGTTCTAAAATAAGAGATGTCATCATATTAAAATAAAAAAGATGGAGTCTCACTAAATGTGTAAATATATATATGGAAAGATAGGAAGAAATAACATGCATATTTGCAAAATAGAAGTGCTAGATAGGAGCTATGCATACCTTGTAGCTGCAAGTAGACATAGTCTAAACTAAAAGAAAGAAGGCGTGCTCTCCACCTTGAAGTATTGGACCATGCAACCTCATGGGCTGTGAGAAAATTCCCAAGGAAGAACATAGATTGCCCTTCCACAAAACCAAAAAACAATCAAATATTGAAAAAA
>VDFB02168118.1:171062518-171121504 GCA_007258455.2 Sequoia sempervirens
ATATACACACACACACATATATATGTTCTAATTCGATTCACATATAGCCATTCACAATTACCATCATATTAATAAGTATTTACGTGTACTACATCTATACATGTGCATATACATGTTGTTAGATCCCATTGACATGTATGTGCATATATATACACATACTCCACGTACGTCCCTCTTATCAATATAATCATAATAGTACAAGAAGTCAAAATCTCAATAGATAAACATCACCCAATAATGTACATAGTAGTAAACAAGATTCTACCAATGTAGACACATCAACTAAGGTTGACTTACCAACTTCCACAAATTGACTCAACTCAATCATTCTATTGTGGTGTGTGTATGATCAGATAATTTACTTTTACCGGTTACCTGACCAAGATCTTCTCCTGAGTGATACTTCTCCTCTGCTTGGAGGAATGGAACATATACTTGCATAGTCAATTGTTCACAACATATGCAGTATTTATAAAACATCTCCAAAGTTAGAATAGTAATTCAATAACCATCCATTCACATATATGTAGTACTTTTGCATGAGATAACATTCATATTAATAACAATGTACAAGCACAAATTCTATTCATCTCTAGAACTCACATTACATTCATATTTACCCTATGTAGTAATAGTAAATAGTAATTACACAATTGGGGTGTAACATCAAGGGTATAAGGTTAAGTGCACAATGTATAGGGATTAGTGTTTAGGGTATTGGTTATAGGATTGAGGGTATTAGGTTTAGGGATTAGGGTGTAGGGCACAAGGTTGAATGTAGGGTTTAGGAATTAAGCATAGGGTTGAGGGATAATGTTTAGGGTTTAGGGTATAAGGTTGAGGGTATAGGTTATAGGGATGAGGGATGAGGGTTTAGGGTTGAGGGTTTAAGGTATAGGGTTGAAGGTATAGGGTTAAGTGTATAAGGTATAGGGTTGGGCGTAAGGGCTGCGCGCGACCAGGGTTTAGATATTCATATAGGGCTGAGGGTTGAGGGTCGAGTGTATAAGCTAGTGCTTGTTGTATAAAAAAATACCTCAAAGAAATGGGGTCTCACGGTGATGTACATCACCGTGAGACCCCATTTCTTTGAGGCATTTTTTTATTGTACAACAAGAACTACCTTGTCAATGCATTTGCATTGATGCATTGACAAGGTAGTTCTCATTGTATGGAAAAATGCCTCAAAGAAATGGGGTCTCACAGTGATATACATCACTGTGATACCCCATTTCTTTAAGGCATTGATGCATTGACAAGGTAGTTCTTGTTGTATGAAAAAATTCCTTACATAAATGGGGTCTCACCAAGTGATGTTTTTTTTCATACAACAAGACTCGTCAATGCTACCGCGACCTAATAATATCGGGACAAAGTAGTGTTCTCGCTGTATGAAAGAATGTTGTTAAACACCGCCGGTGATATTATCACCGCTAGACCCCATTTCTTTGAGGAATTTTTTCATACAATGATAGGGCAATATCAATGTAGGTTTAGGATTTATGCCATGGTTGAGGGATAATGTTCGTATAGGTTATAAGGTTGAGGGTTTAGGGATGAGGGTTGAGGGTGTAGGGTTTAGGGTATAGGGATTAGGATTTGTGATATTTGATATAGGGATTTGGAGATTGAGAGAGAGGGTGAGAGGGGGAGAGAGAGAGGGAGAAGTAAAGAGGGAAGGAGAGAGAGAGAGGTGATAGAGAAAGAAGAGAGCGAAGGAGGAAGGTGGAGAGATTGAGAGAGAGAGGAGGGAGAGAGAGAGAGGTAGATAGGGATAGGTTAGATAGAGAGAAGTAGAGAGGGAAGGTGGATGGGAGGAAAAAAGAGAGGGAAAGGGGGAGATAGATAATATTAGAGAGGGAAGGAGGGAGGGAGGGAGAGAGAGGTGAGATAGAGAGAGGAGGGATGGAGGGAGGGAGAGAGAATGGTCACATCTTTGATTTCTCTTTGTGATTAAATAATTTTATGTATTTGATCTTTTAATTTATTCAAATATCTATGATCACATCTTTCATTTATCTTTTATCTTCAATTTATTTATTTGATCTTTTAATTTATCTATGGTAAAGCTTTTCAAATCTTTGTGATATATCTTGCATTTGTCTTTGTGATAGATCTTTTAGTTGAGTTGTAAAGATCTTGAATCTTATTTTAGTAATAAAAAATAACAACAAAAATCATACATAAATTAATTTTATACAACATAATAAAATTATATATTAATAAAAAAATATCAAAATTAACTATTAAAATAATAAAACGGGTAGTAGAGTTGGCTTGGGCAGGGGGTTTGCTCCCCATTGGTCTCGGGTTCGACTCCACTTCCGGGTTTAAAAGGCGGGACTACTTGAGGGCGGCAGATCTCACCCGCTAAGGGCCGCTGATTGGGTTGCGGGGACACCCCTGTTGTAACAAAAAAAAAAATCATTTAAAAAATATCAAAATTAACTATTAAAATAATAATAACTATTATTTTATTTGAATTCTTATTGAATTGATTTCCATAAATTAAAAAGTTTCAATAGTTTTTAAAAAAATATCAATTAAAAGATAATTAAATGATAAACTATAACAAGATTTTCATCTGACACACAAAAATGACCATCAAATTCCCAGTCTTATTTAAACTCTGTATTTCTTTAGATTTACTACGCCTGATATGTGATCTTAACAGTGATGTCACAGAGGCACGTGAAAGTGATAAATAAATAATATTATCCATTTCTATCGTCACCTGAAAATATATACAACGACATCATATAACTCACATACAAGAACAGCTTTTTTTTAACAGAAAACAAAAGGTTAAGCGTGCATATATATCAGAAAAATTATATATTGTCGGTGGCTTTTTCAAAATTTTAACGATCAAACGGGTTACTAAACAATAATCTATTGAATAAAGAATTTAAGGACAACAGCAAAATAAAGATTATTGGACAATATAAATATTAGACTTACGTATCAAATGGTCCCTTAATTATTTGGTGGAATAAAGAAAAATAAAATGTTTGTTTAAATTTAATAATGACGTTTTACTTTTGGTAGCAGGTTGTAATATTTTTTACAGCTTAACTCCATTGAAAGCAATGTAGTGTTCAATAATATTCTGTACTCAGATTATTACCATTTTAAGTAATGCAGTGGTGCATCATCTATTACGACTATTGTACAATAAAGAAGTGCTTAAAGTTTGCCAGCCATTACAGTAATAATATTTATTACCCGTATCCTAAAAAGCTATCAAATCTACTGGATAATCTCCTGCATAGAGATGTTATAATTGTTTTCAGCTTGTGGTGTAAGAAATCGATCTGTTTCATATGTTTTCAGACTTCTTTGCAGTTTTACAAGTCTATGTAGTATTCAAAAGATTGTTTTTTATCAATGTTTTAAATTACATTCAACAGTCTATGTAGTATTCAAAAGATTGTTTTTTATCAATGTTTTAAATTACATTCAACAATCTATCATCAGAAAGAAGGAAGCGTTTTTATATGGCATAAAATTGAAATGTCAACGAAGCTTCAATCAGTTGTTGAAGTTTGCAATGAAACTTCACACTGTTGTGAAAAACGTGCATTTCAGTTTTTGTGGGGCTGTTTTGGATGTTACAAGAAGAAGAATTCAGCAGTTGGAAGAAAAAAAAGATGTGAAAGAGGAAGTGGATGGAAGAATGTGATTGCAAGATTGAAGAGTAATTGGAAAAGGTGGAAAAGTAATTCTAAATCTAACTCTTTTCAATATGACCTGTTCAGTTATTCTCTCAATTTTGATGAAAGTTGTACATGTTATGACGACCTTTATCCTTATCAATACTCTTGCAAAGAACTTTAAGGCAATGTAATAGAAGCAAACTTGATGTTGCTCTGGGCATGTCATGGAGCTTTATACATATGTTTTTAGTTAAGATGATAACTGTAGAAGTGATCTCCTCTCTCAGGAAGAAGAGAGATATAGCTTTTTGCGGGTTGAAAACATGATTTTAGTTTGTTCTAAGTCATCCCCTACTGTTCATCTAGCTTTATAGAGTTGGGATCCTTGTATTATTTAAGATGTAGGAGTTCACAGAAGGATAATACTACTTTATGGTGCTTTGTAATATGTTGCATTTCGTCCAGTTGGGCATGTTAATGAATTTGATAAGAGAATGGTGTATTTCGATTAGTTTCATTTGCTGTTTTTCCTGATCGAGACAAAACCTTTTTCTGATGGATACAATGATTTAAAATGTGAGGATGATGATTTTGGGTATCTCATTTTGTAATAATTCATTCTTGTTATTGGTGCTGATTACACCTTTTCCCCTGAGATTTGTATTTTGACAGATGGATCATCTCACTAATCCCTTTCATTGTATTAAGCTATTACATTTTAAATCATTTTTTTTTTAAGATTGCAGAAATTGGGTAGTCCCCCTTATAAACTGTAGTGCGTCTGGTAAACATTTTTCATGTGATTGTGATACTGGTGTGACATACCCTCTGATACCATGAAGATGGGGGCAGACTAAACCTCTCTTTCACGTGATTGTGATACTAGCGTGACACACCCTCTGATACCACGAAGATGGGGGGAGACTAAACCTCTCATGATATCTTAAATCTCTCTTAATTTAAGTGCTCATGTCTAGCATTTGTACGAATTACCATATTTTAAATTACCAGTATAAGAGTAAATTTTGACCATAACTAAATTATAATAGGAAATCTTCTGTGAGAAAATTTATCAAGTTACTTCTTAAAGTGAGTATTAAATAGAAATTATGAATTCTGATATTTTTTAATGCTAATTACTTTTTGTTTTATTAAATAATTTTGGAAGTTGAGCAAGTTAACATTTTGAAATAGCTGAGCCTAATTTAAAGGAAAGAAAAATAACAATTAATACCGATAATTCAGGTTTTTATGTCTAGATCATTTTTTATAATTATAAATGTAGATCTAATTCTTCAACTTTTAAATTTTAAAATTCAAATTTTTATTTTGTTGATCATTTGACTAGTTATTATGATTTGCAATCCAACAAGTTACTCAAGTTGATTCATAAACACTGCCTATCGTTACATACATTGAGATAGTAAAGTCAAGGGTGTGTAAATACTAATAACCATATTCTACCATATCACATCCATAAGTTTTAGATCAAGTCCACATATAGGTTCAAATTCACACTCACATAGATCAATTCTACACTTATATAGGTGATCCAAAGTGAAAACAATCATTCTACAAAATCTAAGATATTTATCTAAGGCAAGCTTGAATTCTAGAATATTGGTAAATCAATTTTTGATGTCTATTACAACACTTCTTTATCATCATATTTTGATCTAATTATAACATATAATTCATTTCAATTCTATATTTGATTTTATTCATTTTAATTGTATTCCTAGTTCATTTTATCTAGGTTGATTAATTACTAATTATGTGAATCTATTTAATTAGCCTACATTATTTTAATATAAATGCATCTTTCCCTTTACATTTTTGTTGAGCTTAACTTTCCTATTCCTCCTAGGGTTTTTTATCTAATTTTTTATTGTATTATCTTTTTTAGACCTCATTAGGTTTTGATTTCCGTTTTTTTATTGGTTCTTCATATATTAATCTTTCTTTCAAGTTAGGGAACTATTAAATTGATTCAAAATTATCATAAACTTATTACGAGACTAGATTTAAACTTTAAAAAATAAATAAATTAGTGTTTAGTATTTTTAAAAATAATTGGATGAATCAACTTTGTTTCTAATGATTCCAACTTATTTCAATTGATTTTAAACTAGTTTAGTTCATATAGAATTTTAATAATGTTTCAGTAATAAGTTAGTAATAAGTCCATCTATCTTCAAGCGACCACATAGATTGGTGATCAGAGAAGGAAGGCTTTCTACTACTCGTCCTGACTACCCATAGAATAGTAGGCCCCCCACTTGAACTTTAGAACTACCTTACTCTATATTCTCCCACCCACCCCATTCTATAGCCTCCCACCCAAGGTAAATAGGGTGGTGGGGTCTTGGATGCCCTCCCACCCTAAACCATTGCTTCCCACACAACCACCCAATCGGCACGTTTGATTGGAGTGGGAGGCCCCTTGAATTCCTCCCCATCTAAAAACTGACCACAACAACTAAATTATTTTAAATAGTTCATGTATGTGGTTCGTTGCGCGACCTTTCTTTCAAAAAATCTACCTACTCTTGCTTTCATTAATAATATTCCATTCAAAAAATTGATCTCTCATTGACTTTTCTAATTTTATAAATGTGAGATAGATTTTCTTTTCCATACTTATATTTATCTTGCACTTATTACTTTGTTTATGCCACAAACTACTTAGGACCCTAATCTTCCTTTAAAATGGGTTTCACATCTAAACCATAATATGGCTACCCAATCCACTAATAATAAGGTATTTTTATGTTAATGTTGAAAACTGTCTAGAGGATCATTAAAAGTGGCATGAAGATGACCATGATGCACATATGGCTCAACAAGATCTTTTCCTTACTGTATAAATACTTCTTGATGTACTTATGCATGCTCAATATCCTCAACACTTGGCTACTCTTTTATATAAGACATTGATTGCACTCTGTTTGGAATTGATATTCTTCATGGCATCGGTTATTTGATGGCTTCTTTCAATGGTGTGTCTTCTTAAAATATAAAATTTTGGAACCTCCTGAGTGTTCATATTCCTTAGTGATTACTACATTCTTTATTTCTACTTTATTAATAAATAAATCAAAACTATCCTATGATATATAGAAATACTATAATTAAAACTAAGTGACATTGGTTTATAATATGAAGCATAGGAGATGGGAAGCACAAACTATAATTTGTTAAAACAAAAAAATAAATACATACATTAAAAAGTGCATAAAGAATATATGATATTGAATGTTGGATAAAGTTTTAGGAGTCTTGAAGGATGCTCTAGTAAAAAAATAGATCAAACTAAGAAATTTTAAAACTAGTTGCTTCATGTGAAGGTACTAGATGCTATTACAAGCTAGAATTGTGGGAAGTGTCAAAAGTCAAGGTTATAGCCATTTCTACATGTTGGGGTTCTTGTGTAGGTCTATGATACTTTGATACTTATTAAAATTATATAAATTTATCATTTAAAATCCTTGATGATTCCTCCACATGAAGAATAGGAATATACATTTATGAATGTGAGAAACTATATGAAATTTGATCATGGAATATTAAGTAATCCCACTAATTTTCATTTCTACCTCTATATTAATATTTTATACCCATTTCTAGTACATAATTCCCAATGAAATATCCATTGCTTTTACTATATATCATATGTACCTATTTTTAATGACATTTTTATACCCTTTTTATTTATGCCTCTCATATGCTTAACAAACAATTTAATTTCTTCCACTATCAATTCTAGAACTAAAAAAAATATTGAATGGATTTTGATGAAAGTATGAAAATAACATACATTAGAAATTATTTTTCAAAAATATAATGGAAAATATTTAAGGGTAACTATTTTATGTGAATGTAATTCTCGAGTTCCTTTTGATGATTGGATTAATAATATACATTAATAAAAGCCTAAGTAGGGAAAAGAATAAGAAAGTATAAATCTAAAATTTACCCATTATCTACAAATAAAAAATTAAAAAATCCTCTTTGGATATGTCACATCCCATTTTGAGCCCTTTAGACTATGCTATGTTTTTCTCTACATTTTGATTATGATGCTAAAAATATAAATTAGAACACTGAGGATATGATGATGATGATTCATTTTAATAGTAGTTGGATATTGTTTTTAGTTAATGATCATATGAAATTGAATGATATTGAGACAATAATAAATGTTAAACTTTATGTTTTATGTTTAAGTAATTTATTCTGATATGTGTGTGTGTTTCTAGACTACTACCCTACTAATCTGATGAGGTGGATGTAGGAGATTGTGTTTTCCCCTCCCAAATGAAAATTATGAGTATCACCAAAGAGAGAGAAGAAGATCCAAATAGAAACACTAGGGCCACCATCATTTTGAGAATACAAACACACACATGATTTAATTTTATTGCAATGATTAGTATAGATCTATTTGTCATAAAATGTATGACTATAGTGCATAAATTATGTTTGTCTACATATTGCAATGATGTATTAATTGTTTTACCTACATATTATTTTTTATGGCATGTGTTTTGTTAGATAGAATATTGTTAAAAAGGAATGCATGGTTGTTATAAAAAATAATTATTCTATACAAAACATCTTTATGGAAAAAGGATATTTGAATATGGAAATATGTGTATATTCAGTTTTGAATCTCTTTATACATATATTTCTATACCTAAAATTGATATATATTCATTTGAGAAAGATTAATATACATATATATACATATATATACACATATATATATATATATACATATATATATATTATATACATATATACATATGTATATATACATATATATATATACATATACATATATACATATGTATATTATATGACATATTACATATATATATACATATATATATATATATATGCATACATATATATATATATATATACATATACATACTTATATATATATACATATATATATATATATATATATATATATATATATATACACATATATATATATATGTATATATATATATATACATATATATATATATATATATATATATATATATATATATATATATGTATATGTATATATATATATATATATATATATATATATATATATATATATATATATATATATGATCTAAAGATTTTAAAATTAGTTTAGTAATAATTGTAGACACCTAAAATTGTCTGAATGCATTACACATTCGTAATTTGTTAATTTCCATAATTTTCCTCATTATCTACTGATTCCTCAATTTAATTAAATAATTTCCACTAAGTGTTTGATTAAATTCATTTTTTCTTCTATTAATTGAATAATTGATATTATTTGATTAATTCATCAAAATTCATCAATTTCCTTCTTTTCACATTAATTAAATAACTTTGAATTATTCAATTAAATTCAAATTTCTATCTCCCCACTTTGATTAAATAATCTTGAATTATTTAATTAAATATTAATTTTCCCTCTCACACATGATTAAATAATTTTGAATTATTTAATTAAATCCTAATTTCCTCTCACCTCACAATTAAATAATTTCTTAATTATTTAATTAATAATTTTCCTCCAACTTGCACATGGCATATTGCATTTTCAAAAAGGGAATATTTATTTTTTAAAATATCTTCCCTCCTAAACATCTCAAACTAATTTCCTTGAAATGAGGACATATTTTTAGCTAACTAAAGCTCTCATTCAATTTCAATCCTTGATATCTTGATCTAATCTGAACTATTGATCTTCATCTTCAATCTTCACCATTGATCGAATATCTTTGAATTTTATAAAACAAGCCATCCTCTTCATAAAAAATATTCACAAATCTCATAAGGAATTCATTACCTTTTTGAGAGAATTCTTGAGTAGTTGAGCATCATAATTGTAGGTCAAGATCATGATCAAAATTTTGGAACATTGGTTATGCATAATTTGAGCAATCCAAATCATAAATTGGCATAATTCTCCAATGGAGTACTTGGTTTTCTAAAGTTGTTTTCTTTGAGTAATTGATCTTAATTTGATTTTTAATCTTGATTTGTGTTTATTCATTGGTTCAATTGCATTTAACTTCATTTCTAATGGGTTTAATTGATCTTCCCTAGTTGTGAGTTTTTGATACTTCCTAAACTTAATTGTTTAATTGCATCTTCTAATCAATACCCATCATTCCCCTATGATATTTTGGCATGCTCAGTGTGACCCATGTCAATGATTTGATGTTTCTTGAATTTTTTGATGACTTTTAGGTTATAGTCACATTTATGCAGCAAATTGATGCTTCTATTTTCTATGTAGTGATCCTTTCATAACACATCAATGATATTGATCTGTATAGTGGTGCTTTGGATATATATAGACACTTTTGTTTTGATGCTTTTATGTTTTCTATCACTACAAGTTATAGTGACATTTTTTTGGATTACAACGATGCTTTTGTTACGACTGAGCACTTCTATTACGACTTGATGCTTCTTCATAGACACATAGATGCTTTTGAGGTATATCAATGAATTTTCTTTAGTTATAACAATTATTTTGGTTGTTATGGTAGCTATCTAATTCTATCCTATTTAATTTTGTTTTAGACTAACCCTAACATTTAGTGATTTTTTCTTAGAACTAACACAATTGTGTAGCTTGTGGTAAATGTTGGGAGAAGACAAGAAACAAGCAAACTACTAACAAGTCTTGCAAGATTTCTTTCAAAAAAAATCATATTTTGATTTGCATTTTAAAATTGACTAATACAAATTGCACATTTTAATATGGGTTTTAAAATTAAACAATTTACAAATTACACATTTTTATTTGGGTTTTAAAATTGAAAAATGCAACTTTCACATTTGAATTTGGGTATTAAAAAGAACTTGTTTTCCATGTTTGGTAGGCTAGTGGTGTGTAAGCTCTCTCCTTGTGCTACATGCAATATTGAATATCAAAAAAACTATTATTTTTCAATATTTGTAGACCCAAGGAGTGATTGTTTGTGTATGCTCTTCCCTCTTGACTCTCAAGAATGATCTTGGGAATCAGAAACAACATCATTTTTTGTTTAATTTCAATAGGAGGTTTTCTTAGGATTTCATCACCTCAAGGTTGACCTCAACAATATTTTTGGTTGGGGTATATAAAGGGGGAGAGTGAAAGTTGTACCCCAAGTTGTGACCAACGTCCTCTAAGCCAAGATTGAAACCCTTGGTCCTTTGAGACATTTAGAGGTGAGGAGGAGAGAGGAGATCCCCCTTGACTTGAGCATCCTTGGATGGGTTCATTGTTCACTGATCCTGCACTATGAACCTTGTTTATTGGTAGCATTTAAGACCATTATTTGTTATATTGGGATAATGCAACATACAATATCATGCATGAAGTAACTCATCATGTATTTCCCCTTGTATAGGAAAATCACATGTATTTCAATAACAAAGAATTCTTCAAGGGATAATTGTGGAAGATGATTTTTTATGAGGATATCATTTATATGGTTTGAACCAAGATACCTCAAGGTAAAGAGTGTACGAAATTCATGAATGTGGTGGTAGTCACATGAAATCCAATGCTACAAGATAGTCTCATAGGAGAAGCAAAAAATTTAGTACAATGGTATAAGAGGAGCATGCATAGTTTATTATTAAAGGATAGTTTAGAGTGATAGTTCCCTTTTAATGGTAATATTCATAAAGGACAGTCCTTGTGAAGGGATAGAAAGAGGGCATATATTTCTAAATAATAAGTGGACAATACCTCAAGTCTATGAAGTAGATACCATTGAAGATAATTGATAGAAGATGATAATATACATTCAAGAAAGCAAGAGAGTAGTCCTCTATGATGTCAAGCACTTCAAAGGTATAAATGAAAGTCTACATCCATAACATGAATGCAATAACATAGTCATGATGATAAGTATATTCAAAATATCTAACAATGTTAGTAATAAGATAAATATCCTGAGAAACATCCATGAGTCCAACAATGAGCAGAGAGATGGTATGCTACAAGCTAGTGATGATAGTTAGGAGGATAAGAGTGAAATGGTATGCTACAAACTAGTGATGCCACTAGCCTATATTTTTGGAGGTCAACAACATGAACAAATGAAATTAATAGATTATGAAGTATATAACAACTTGAAATCAAATTAATTAAAAAGTACAAAACATAATTATAAACTATCTAGAACCTTCAAGTCATTAAACATTATTCAATTTGACAAAATATATTTTTTATTTTAAAATTATAAATAATTTTAATTACCTAAGTGAAACTTCAATGACCACATCCACTGGCAGGTGTTACCACCAAAGCTCCAAGATTAACTTATTCATCATCCAAAATGAGATATAAGAATACCATTTATATAACGTTTAACTATTCACATGTAATATTTATAATTATTTACTAGGTACATACCTCCACAATACACGTGGTCATGTAATACGGAGGTGGAGGATTGCTAAAATAGTGTGAACACTATGACCCTAAAATTTCATTATAATCATTCAACTAATTTAGTTAAACTTGCATTTCAAAAAGAAAATTTAATAAATTAAATTCAATGAACTTGCTAACATTTACTTGACTATCAATGTTGAATCTATCATTAAGGAGGGCATCTATCATCACCATCTCATCAACTACAAATCTACCTTGGGCACTTGCATCTTAACTATCTGTGGGATCATAAACATAGAGTGACCCACAATCCTGATAAAAATGAGGTGGAACTCTACTCTCTGAAGACTTGCTTGACTCACCCTGTGCCAGAGGACTAGTATGTTGTGTGGGGCTCTAGGTGAGGGAACTAATTGACTGCAATGTATCCACCTCAACACTCTCCTTCACAATGAAAGAGATAGTCACATGCTCATACACTGGTCTAACGAATGCTCATCTCGTTGGCTATTGTGCATTGATATGTACCCCCACCCTATCTTGTGCAAAGCCCCTACCTCTACCCTAGAAGTCCTGCATGTCAAAATAATTTGGGATGAAATTATTGAAGAAAAACTCATAGTAGAGTTTCTTCAAAAAATATTGTGGCACCTCATTATTGTTGCATGGAGGATGGTCAAAAACCCATCCACCACTTTTTCCAAAAAATGTTCTTTATCCCTTGGTGGTTGCACTAATGGATAGGGAAACTCTCACTTGAAGGATGTAAAGGTTGATTCATTTTAGGGTTCGTGAATAGTGCACACAAGTCAAATTTCATAATTTTTTCATCTTTAACTTGTTTATATGATAATTTATCTGTATAAAATTATCTAAACTCTAGTTTCTTCTCTGACTACAACATATTTGCTTGCTAATTGAATCTACATGTGATATTATCAATTCAAGTGATTGAGCAAGTGTGGTTCTATGTGAGGCTGTGCTTGCAGGATCTCTCAACCTTGAAATTAACTCCTCAATTTGGTTTTTATTATTTTAATTTTCCCCATTAAATTTTCTTGAGTTATTGGAGCATGATGAGGAATTGTTGGAGGTGTTTGTTGGGGTTGTTATTCACTAGGGATTTTCAGCATGAGGTGAATTAGAATTTTGAGGAATTTGAGGAGGAGAAGGAGGTGCATTATCATTTTTTGAAAATTAAATAAATTTACATCAAAACAAATATTAAATATACCTCTTTAATACCAAATTAACATAAAAAACAACTTACTCCTTTGACCTCCCTGACGTCATGGTGAAATTTTGATGAAGAAACGAAGGAAGTTTTTCCTTCCTGGAACATGAGTGCCTCTTGGAGAGTTTGCATGCCATGAACCAAATTGAAAACAATAGGGCATAAAATGAAATGAAATATTTTATTTTTTGTTTATATGACTTAAAATGTGATCACGTTATAACACAAGCACATTACAACGTGCTCATGTTTTGGATTTAAAAAAATGGGGTGGCCACTCTTTGGCCCCCCATCTTTCTTCACCCACCCTTCAATTGATTTAGATATCTTCACGAATGCAAACAAACCTAGTAATATTGTTCGTGCGAACAAACACATTGTAATAGGTCCAATACTTTGGAATCTAATAAAAATTGGGTGATTCAATAACATATTCCCACAAAGCCCAATGTAGACCAAATATCCACATAAGGTAGACCTATGTAGTAGCAACCCAAAATTTTACAACTGGTAACATACCAAAAACCTAGTACAAAGCCATAACGTAGCCAAATTTTATCCAATCTTCACCAAATTGGACATGAAGACACCCATTAAGATCCTTTACAAGGTGACATCATTATATTATCCAAAATATTTTTTAAAACCTCCTAAAAAAACTAGTTCCAATTTAACTAACATTGCAAGAACCAAGATCAACTAAACTAAAAAGAAGGTTTTTTGGTTGATGCAAGATTTTTTTATGGACTCAGATGCCCTTGCATCAACTACTAATCTAAGCGAATAATCATGAACTATTTACTAGATGAAATAATTTCTTTCACACTCTAAGAATTCACATAGTAATAAAAAACACATTTGTATCTTACTCACTGTTGTACCTTTAGCACACACACCCTGTTCGGAATGGGGGCCTTCTTTCTTTTTGCCTCGCTGGGTTGCTTTTATTGTTGCCTCATTTAGCATGCCCCTTGTTTTGTGTCCTTAATGGTCAATGAGCTTTAGAGAAGTCATCTAGAGTTGACCATGTTTTTCCCCTCTCAAAATTTCAAGGCTTTAGGCCTTTGCGAAGTTCCCTTAGCTATTTGCCTTTGCTCTTTGGAATTGGCATCCTTGGAGAGGCACGAGTCCGCCCAACCAGGCTTCCCCATGTGAGTTTCCTTCACTCCGTGGCTGTTCCAGATGGCCATCACCCAGTGACCTTCCACCATTTGGGACCCACCTCTCTCATCATTTTTTTCATTGCCAACCTTTCGAACAACCACCCGCTGACTTTCGTCCACCCATTGGACTTTTCCCTTCCCATGGCTATTTTCAAAATGATTGTTCACCAACCTTCAATGCCATCATACGATCATTAATGAGGTGCATTTAATACACTAAAATCTATAAATAGTCCCTCCTGAGCTTTCATTTTCACTTTTCAACTATCTAGAAGTGAGTCAAAGAGCCCAACAAATGTCACTGTCGTGCTCGCTGCATTCATTTGTCGATTCCAGGTCATTGCTAACTATTTGGTCATCCTTCTTCATTGGGTTCTAGAGGTAGGTTTTCCACTGCATACCCTATTTCAAGTTTTTATTAATTTCTCTATAAAATTCATTAATTTGAAGCAAGAAAATTTGATAAACAACTAGAATGGACCTAGGCGCACAAAACCCACTTCTTAGAATTTTAAAACTTGGTGAAAATCATCTCATTAGCCATGTGCAAAACTTGATGTCTTCGTGGATGTTCGTCAGCTAGAGTGTCCGTGCTCTGCGGGTCCGCACCTCGTCATCGCCATTGCTATCCTTTGAAACATGTTTAAAACTTGAAACAGAAAAATCCTTCGTCAGGTCTGCCCTAGCAAGGGGCTCCTTCCATTTGGCCGCCTTGAACTTGGTTGAATTCATGAACTTGAATGGGATTTGTTGACCTTCTTGAGTTTGCATCCATGAACTTCAACCTCTGGAGCACCTTTTAAACTCTACCATTCCAAATGACTATTTGATAACGAATTTCCAGCGCGCGGACCCCATCCCATTGATTTCCCAACAAACTCAAACTCTTCCAAAATATCCAAGTCTGGATGATGCGGGCTTAACCATGTGGACTTCTACTTGCAAAATTCCATCTTGGTTTTTCCATTTCAAATGGCTTTCACAGCCTAGAGGTCCGCTCATCAGAATCTATGGCCTTCGCCACCACCCAAGCTATTAGCAAGATTAACCTACCTCGTAGGTTTGGTTAGGTGGGTTTCTGCCTCCCTTTTGCTGACACAATAACAACTGTCCAAATGATGAGACTTTGACGCCTCCCTGGCGGTCGGGTCACGACTTCCTCTCTGTTAGCTGGTTCCATTTATGTTTTTAAAATGACCAAGAGTTAGCGCCTTCGCGAACCCCTCCTCGTGGGTCTCCTTTCTTGGGCCGTCATGGCGATTTCATCATTCCAAATGGCCTCCGCAACTTGACCTTTTTGTGCTGTGGGTCCTGAGCCCACCATATCCATTTGAGCCCAAAAGCTAAAGCAACCAAGTGTTAGGTATTGCTCGAACCATCTCCTCTAGGTGGTTAGGCGCAAACCTCCATTCCGCTTTCGCCATCCCAAAATAGCTATAGAAATCCGTCAGCTCGCTAGGTGAGGTCCGAACCTTCCATTTCCTCCCCATCTCTGATGGACTGATTGATGAAAAATGAGTAGATGTCGTAGCCATCTATGGATCGATGGATGCTGGTTTCCTTCACTGGACTTCCGATTGGCCTCCATCGTCTCAAACGACCATCACCCACTATTTTCCCGTGCCCTCCAACCTGTGTCCTTTTGAATGATTCAAACTTCAATGATGAAGCATCTACCACCTCTTGAAGCCACGGGTCTTGCATGGTGGAATGCTACCTTTCCAGTGTCATTTCAATGATAGATCCCAAATGACCAAGCTCCCCTCTGATCCCATGTGCTTGAAAGATGACCTTAACGCCTCCAAACTTCAAAATGATCTCAACCCACTCGCCAAAAAGGTTTATCCTCCTCAGTGGACCCCATACAATGACCAAACCTTAAGGTGGGCTGGGACAGGTGGGCTGTCATGCCCTGATTGTCATCCCTCCTACAACTGCTTTAGAACAATCACTAGCCTAGGGAAGTCCACACCCCTAGGCCTGCCTTGCTATAACTCCATATTGTGAAAGGTTGATGTTGATCTGTAAGAAATGTTAGGATGCTTAAATGGTGAGTTATCTTATCTAACATCATTTTGCAAGATTTTTTCTACCTTTCCCATTGTTTTCATAATTAAATGTGCTTACTGCTCTCTCACCCGTAGGATATATGGAACCAGGTGCAGGACCTTTAGAGGTGATCGTCAAGAAAGACAAGGGAAAGAAGTCAGCCAAAGCACCTTGGGGAAAAGAGGATAAAGATCAAATGAAGTACAAGTTCCAAGGGGAACCCCTCAAATCCAAGGTCACTAGAGCTTGGAAAGAGGTCTTAGAGACAAATATCAGGCACATAGATATCGATGAATTCAAGCAAAGGGTTTGGATCAACCCCACAATAGAAAATGTGAGAAAGATTAGAAGCAGTGGGTTGGCCAAAGCTATTGGTTTCTCTCCCACTCTCATCGCTCCTGAGCTCATAATGGCCTGCAAGGAGGCATATCAACCAAAATATAGAACAATAGTGGATGGAGATGGGAATGTCTTGGCTGACTTGTTTGCCAAATCAATAGGGAAGGATTTTCATATCCCTACATTGAGAGAGATGGAGGAAGCATCGAAAGAAGATGCCAAGGAGATGTGGGATTCAGACCCCCTCAAGTGCAAAAACATCATAAATCAATACTAGTTAAAAAAAAAGAGGGGCAGTGCAGCTAAGGTACCCCAGGAGCTCTTCTGCAGTGACTTTTATGAGGATTACCATGACTTGGTAACCCTATTGAGAAAAGTAATGGGCCTTCCAAATGCTACCTACTTTCAAGAATGTATGTTATATTTCATGGAAGAGATCCTCCGAGGAAAAACCAAATTTTACTGGGCATGAATAATTAGTAATTGCTTACACAAGCAATTTGTGGCTGTGAAGAAGACCTCATGCTTCTACATGACCTCATACCTTGTCTATTTTTTGGCTAACTAGAAGCAATATAGAGGCTTTTTTTGGGCTCTTGATGAGGCTCCAGGCAGAGAATTAAAGGTCTATGATAGGTACCCTCATCTCTAGTAGAGAAATTTCAAGAGGGATTATTGCAAAGTCAATGATGCTTTTATAGGTCATATTATCAGACTGCCTAGGGGTGACTTCGAATGGAGAGTCTCCCATAGTGCCAGTGCTTATATCCACCAGTTTGGCTTGTTTATATAGCTCCCTAAATTCACATACATTCGAGCCAAAGGTTTATCAAAGAAATTGTACAAGCTGCCCCGGTATCCAAATGATCAGATAATATTGCTAGAATTCTCTTGGCAGCTACAACATGTACACGCCCTCCTCGGTAGTAAACATAAGGTGGGGATTCCCTATCCCCTCTCCTTCGGCCAAGGGATGTATGAACTCCACACATCCCAATGTGTAGATCATTCAGATAAGAAACTCGTGGAATAATGCCTGGAGCTCTATAATGCCCGACTGTGGATGGACCCCTATGGAAAACTTAGAAAGATGGTCATGGCTGAACACACCCACATACATGATGTTGAAGAATTTTTGGCCAACTGCAAGGATGACAAAGAAGTGCGAATGAGGCTCTAGACATGCGCATGACTGCATATTTTTTCAAGAGGGTCAACTTGTTCCCTGTACTGGACCAAGTGATGGAGGATGAAAATACAGTGATTGATCCTTGATACAGTGCAGTTGCCAATCTCCCGCTACCACTAATTGAATGGAATGAAGAAGAGGTCAATGACCTCAATATTTTGACAAAGCCAATCAAGGAAAGAACAAAAGAATGGATCGACAGGTAGATTGGCCAATTGAAGCTACAAGGGGTCAGCCTGACATATGCAAAACTTGAGGATGAGCCGACAAGCGAAACCAACAGTGATATAGCTATTGCCCCAACTGGAGAAACTTCAAAATATCCTCTAGCCATCAGGTCAAGGAAGAGGAAAGAAAGAGTTGAAAGTCAGCCCAAGCCTAAGGTGTATGCAAGAAAGGATTTAGAGGGAGAACCTTCAAAGAAACAAAAGAAATCAGGTAATTTCATGAAAATGCCTACCATCTAGGAGGACCCGCTCCATGAAGGAGAGGAGCTAGAGGACGGGCAACCAAAATCCCCACCTACTGCCTCTACTCTCATAGTCACCACTATTGCCATTGCCACTACTGCCCCACTTCCTGCTTCTTAGGAAAAAATTGCTACTTCTCCACCTGTGGTGGAAATCTCAGTCCACCTTGCTTCCACCCTGCCTACTACACAAGTATTGATAATAGACTCTTCCTCTTCCACTACCTCTCCGCTCTTCTCTTCCTCCATGTCTCCATCAACATCTCTTCTGCTAGCTGCAACAATGCTAATGCCCACTCTATCACTCCCAGAAGCCTTCACTCACCACATGCAAAACATCCCAACGGAGCTATCTGGGGTATTAATGAACCTGACATACAAGCTACCTTGGCATAGTTTGTTGCAAATCTCCCCACTCCTTGAACTGAGCCACCAAAAAAGAAAGAAACAATGGGAATATCAAAAGAATTGGAGTGGAAAGAAAGAGAGGAAACAAAAGAAATGGAAGAGGAGGAAGATGACTACCATAAGCACCTTGAGTACCAACACCTTGTAATTGATAAAGTGGTGCATGAAGGAGAGGAAAAAGAAACACAATCATATGAGGAAGACACTGAGGAGTCAGGTCCCAAATACATTGTGGAAAATTTTAACCTAGACCTTGAAGAGGAGTTGGCTCAACAACTCAAGAATGTTGGAGAAGAGGTAGAAAGGCAACATTCTAACGAGGAGAAGAACACTGAGGAGGAAATGGAGGAAGACATTGGGCCTCCAGCTGGAGAAGAAAATAAGAGCCTCGAACATGATAAAGAGATGCCTCTTTTTGAGAAGCAAGAAGAACAAGAAGAAGATGAGCCTGAGGAGGAGGCTAAAAATAGGAAGAGCTCAAAAATGGAACATCATGAAGGACACGAGCAAGACCAAGAAGAAGAAGAGAAAGCCACCAAAGGGGAGGAAAACCCCAAGGAACATGCGGCTACCAAATCCTCATGAAAGGAAACCATTTTCATTAAGGATTTTGATGAAGAAGAAGGAGAAAAGACAAAACAAGAGGCTCTACGAAAAAAATAAATTGAAATCCAACTATGTAGATAGCCACTCTAGTCGTGGGAGAGGAAGGGGTAAGCTACAATGTCTCCACCCTTGATCTAGGAACAACCACGAGAGAGAAAAAGATTGACCATCTCCAAGGATCCGTTGCCACCATTGTGCACCAAATGCACAAAGATAAGATTTCCAAGGAGGAGTTGAAAGCACAGGTGGCTGACTTAAAAAAATACATCCAATAATGGTGATTAGTCGAAGAGATCCCTACCATGTCCTCGACACTGCCGTAACTGCTGTCCAAGGAAAACATTGACCAATTGGAGAATATAAAGAATTAGATGAAGGCAATAGAGGATTGATTCTGACAGGTCCTCTACAATGGAAGTATGGACATAGGCTGCACTATTAGAACAACTAACAAGTTCTGAGAGGAGAAAAGGATACTTGAGGGAATAAGGAAGTTCTGCACTAACTTCCTCGAGATATATAGGATTACGTATCCCAAATTAGAGGCCATTCTCAAGATACTTGATAAATTATAGGAAAAAGGAGTTTGGTCTGGTAAAGGGTGACCATTGGCTTGTAGAGACATGGAACCTAGGATTTGATCACTGATAGGAAGTGTTGGAACAAGTGCTCCATGAAGTGGAGTTGGATATTGATTGGGTCAGGGAAATTAGGATAGACTGTGGAGAATATCTAAAAATGAAGATAGATCTTGATGTGCCCACCAGTGAGCTGGACCTAAAGAAATTGGAGCCATACTTCCACAAGAAGATGGTAAATGGAACACAGATACCATAACGCCGGATTTCTTGAGTTTTGCTGTATGTCCCTTCACTCAATCTGAGCAAGTAATAAAGAATACATAGAAATGAGATAAAGATTGGGATGAGATTACAAGCAAATCAAGGAGATTGAATTTCCAAGTAATTCAATCATATATATTAGAATGGAACAAGCTCTAGGTGCTGATTATAAAGTTTGTGGAGTACGCCATTGTGAAGAAAATAAAAGGAAATCTTGTGATCGATGATGAGTTCCTCACCAAATAGCTACAACATAGGAAATCAACTACAGGAAAAATTTGCTATAGTGCTACTCACTAGAGGACAAAATAGGCTAAATGACAAGGATGTAATTTTAAATTGTAATATATTTGAGGATAGGTGAAACCCTAGTTTGTAGTGAATCTTAGCCACATAATGCAAATCAATCTTGGCCATTCATTTTCTTTTCTGACACTATAAATAGGGGGTCTTCTCTCATTTTCAAGAGAGAGTTGAGTTATTGTAATGACATGCTGCTGGAATTTTAATAGAAATTCATTGACTTTGTGGATTTTTGAGTTCCTTTGCATGTTTCATGATTCTTCTTCTCTTAGTGAATTTGAGTAGATTAACTTTGTTGTTCTGTATGTCTTAGCTTTCTTTAGCAGATTAGTTAATGTTGTTCATTGATATTGAAGAATTCTATTGTGTGCTGGCAACCTTCCTTGTCCATACATTTTGTTGTCTATTAATGGTAATGGATGTGTAAAGTTAGTCTGGGCATAAATCAAAAGTTAGACTAAATTTATATGTTTAGTTCATGCTTATGGTGGATGAATGGTTGAATATTTACAGTCCTTCGAAGCTTGCACTAATTTCATGAGACTGTGAAGTAATCTGGTTAAGTGGAATTCAGTTTTAGGAAGGTTGTCCACAATAGGGTCCTCCATTGTCACTGTTCATTGCTAGTTTTAGGTCTAGGAACTTTCTCTTTTCCCTGTCCTTTTCCTTTTTTTTAGAAGTGACTTTGAACAAGGTTCATCACACATTGTAAAGCCAAATCTTAAGTTAAAATAGGAGTTTTAGACTATTGTTTGAACCTACAACAATTGTGCAATCACTTTCCCATCTTAAGAACTCCATTAGAAGATCTGATTCTCGTCCAACTTAACTCCGTAAGTCTGCCATCTAATTACTAGCAAAATCACATTAAAACAAGTAAGATATTCCAAGCAAGTCATGGCCTAACACCCAAGAGACCTTGGGGTGATTTTCAACAAATTGTTGTTGGAGATTGCCCTTGAAGAGAGGCAGTGCAACTATGCACTACTTCTATTGAGAAAGTGCTAAAACACCCATCAACATAACTGGTGCTAGAAGGAGGGCCCTTTGAGCTAAGCTAGATTGAATCAGTTCATTCTCCCCTAAAAGATTCTAGAGAGTTTTAATGTCAACACCAAATAAAGGGGAATTTCAAGAACTACAACCCCCTACAAGGGCTAAAATGACTAAGAGAGAGGATACAACCTCTTCTTCCTCCTCCATTCCATCCACTTCACCCTCAATTTGAGCTCCTTCCTCTTTCTGTTAGCTACAGACTCATCTTTCCTCTTTCCATCTCAAACTGCTTTCCAACCAATTGCTTCCCACAACTAGGGTGCTACCCTAGCCCTTGCCTTCCAAATCCTAGGCACAATCCCAACTATCACTGCCCCTGTGTAGCCCCAAGTTGTTGTTCAACAACAAATACCACCCCCACCTCCCCTTATGGCCTGGATGGGAAATAATTCTTCCCTGTTTTTCTTCAATGCTTACCATGACATGCCTAAGAACTCAGAGAGCTTTTACATGAAGTTCTATCTTGGGGATCTACAAAGGATAGTTGAAGAACATATTAAGATCTTCCAAGCGCCATTGAAGGATATGCAGATCAATCAAGAGGATGTAGCATGTAGGATTTTCCCTTATTCCTTGGGGGAAGAGGCCTTCTATTGGTATACCAACTTATCGACGGGGTCCATCACATCTTGGACCTTGCTGATGAATGCCTTCCTACAAAAGTACAAGATCCCAATCAACCCTTTAGAGCTATATCAACAATTCATGTCCATCCAAAGGGAATTTAATGAGCTGATTAACTCCTTCAACGATCTATTCCATGGAGCATTCACAAGGTTGCAAGCCCCATATGTGCTTAATGATGTTGTTTCCTTACTCATTTATTATGTAGCATTGGATAACCTCATGGTTGCATTGGTGAGGAGGATGTGACCAACGCCTACCACATTAGTGGATGCTTATGTTGAGGTAGTTGTATCCAACACTGACTTGGGATAGAAAATCTTTGGTCCACTACCCTCCTTGGGGTAGGCTGCCCACCCTATGCAGATTCAAGGACTTACCTAGGAACTACAACATCAGACTCCCCTAATGAATCAAGTGTTGTAATTTCCCATAGTGCCTCATCCAAGATAGCCCATGAGCCAGGCACCTCTAGTGCCCCATTGTTTTTAGCCTCAACAACTGTAGACATATGTACAACCATCACAAGTACCGACATACCTACAAGTGTCTAAATTCCCACCCATTTAGAAAAACCAATTGGTGGCACAACTCATCTTCCTCCAAAATTAGATGTCATAGCCGAGCAATACAGAGAAGGATTGATTGGATGAGCTAATGGAAATGATATGAAAGATGTCCACAAAGATGAAACAGTTGAGAAATTAGAACAACCAGCTGCAAGCTTCTCAACGCATCATTCAAGCCAATCTCAATCGAGATAGTTGGGACAACTCAGAAGCGGGTACCTCATCAACACAAAATTATGAGCGAGGATAGAACTCCAATCAAAATTTTGAAAGGAGACCCTTGCAAAGACAAAACCAAACGTGGAATACAAGGAAAAATAATGGGAGTGTTCCCACTCCTCTTGATCAACTTTCTAGTAGTGAGAAGATAACCAGTGGAGTGTATCTCACCGAGACTGCCTTATTTAGATGGTGCATGATTCATAAGACTAGTAGGAATTCTAAATTGGATCGCCCCGAGTTTCAAACAACCACATAAATCTGTCAAGTGGAGGTCCAAAATGTTGTTGATAGCATAAATTGTAGAGACATAGTTCCATCCAACCCATATGATTCCTCCTATCTCATGGTCAACCCCATTCCTATGAAGCAAGAGCAACGAGCCTGAGATCAAGACCACCCTTGCCAAGAACAAAGAAGTACAAGAGGTAAGTAATGAAGAAGCTTTATCTCAACTCTTTACTTCAGTAGATAATGGTCCCATAGATGAAGAAGAGTCTCATGAAGATGAAGTCCACATGTTCCATCATAGAGCCTCATCATATAACTTAAGAAATAGGCAAGCGGGGGGACCCTTCACAACTTCCATTCTGCCTAACAATTTCAGCATCCCACTTGACCCCAATGCTAACAACAACCCTGGCTATCCCCATGTGCCCACCCAATACTTGAACAAAAATAAGCAGCCAAGCCAACCACAAAGCCAACATACTAGCTTGTCCATAGGTAGATATTTTGAGACTAAAATTGAGCAAATGGGTGACTATGTAGCTAAAGAGTTCAAGAGGGTTAAAATCAGCTTGCTAGGCTTTGATTTGCTTAAAGTTCCTATAGTTAGGAATGCCTTATTTAGGGTAATTAATGGAACTCCTTCCTCTAAGGCAACATTGGAAACAACCAAGAAGGTCACCTTTGAAGAGCCACCACATGAACCAATAATCTAGGAAATTTTAGGAAAGGACACTACTCCAACTTAGCAAACTGAAAAATAGCTTGCCAGGGAGAAAAATCAAGGGAAATCTAAGGAAAAGACAAATGAAAAGGACAAGGGTCAAGTGGCCCAGGTTGATGCGCCTATGGGACTTTTCCATGAAATGTTTGAAATGGCTCCCTTCCTTAACACTATTAGGATATTCAGGAAGAACCTAAACAATTGTTTGATCGAATTTGGAGCATCAACCAATGTCATGCCTTTGGTTGTATGCAAGGCTCTTGGGATTGTCCCCACACCTTCCAGAAGAAAAGTAACTCAGCTAAACAAAACAGAAGTAAACATAATTGGAGAGATCAATTGTTTCCCCATGAAGATTGTTGTAGACTCGAGGGTGCAACAAGTTATTGACATCTAGGTTGTGAATATTATGAATACATACAAAATAATCTTGGGTTGAGACTTCACCCAAGCATTGAATGGATATGCCAGAACATATTTCTATCACATGTGGTTGCCATGGAAGGGAATTCCAAATCAGATCCACATTGATCGAGAACCCCGCATGAAATTAATGATCACAAAATATAACAACACCAATGAGGTGTTGTTTATTGAAACAAAATTGGGAAATTATTGCCCCATGACTTATCAAGGAGAATCAGAGTTTACAGAAGAAGAGGTAATTGATGAGGTCCTCTTGGTACTGTGTAGTCCTCCCACCAACCTATCCTACACACCCCAAAGCATAGAAATGTTAGTGGAATCAGAAGATGATGAGTCCTATGAAGATGGTAATTTGGGATACTTAGATGGATTCCAAGACTTCATGGAGAAATGCATACAAGATCTACTTAGCCTAGGGGAAAGGATGAATTTCCAAGAACTCTTGCTGCCAAGCTGGTGTAGGGTTCACAATGCTGCCCATTCAGAATTTGAGTGCTACTTGTGTCAAACAACAGTAGAGCACATCAAAGGACAAGCCATATCTCAAAAGGAATTTCCAACTGGACAACTTGTCACTAGCCATAATGAGCTTGTTTCTACTCTAGAAGTGATAGATGAAAATGATCAACCAAGGAGGGATGCACACATGATTGGACCCAAAGTCAAAGAGCCCTCCAAGTTTTGGATGTTACGCTTTGATGGATCCAAGTCCAAGAAGGGAGCTGGAGCCAGATTTGAACTCATTAGCCCTACGAGTAAGACTTACTTTCCTGCCCATATGCTTCAATTTTATTTCACAAATAATGTAGCAGAATATGAAGCATTAGCTCATGGTCTTTTAATGGCTATGAGAAAGAAGGTCAAAATGCTACAAGTGTTTAGTGACTCAGAACTGGTAGTAAAACAGGTCAGAAAATTGTACTCTTGTCATGATAGAAGGTTGGAAAATTACAAGCATAGAGCTTGGGATCTTTTAGAGAACCTAGATTCCTTTAATATCCAGTTGATCCCTCACTCCTAAAACCATACTACTGATGCCTTGGCTCAAGCAGCCAACACACTTCAACCACTTTCTTTTTCTAGCCTCGAATGATTTACTGTTGAGTTGACTTCTACCCCATCCATGCTAGACAATGCCACTTATTTTTAGGTGTTCAATGATGATAAGCATATCCTAGAATTCATCACTAGTTCTGATGTATTTGCTACCAAAATAATTGATGAAATTGAGCCTGAAGAAGTTGAATTGGATATAGGAGTCATCAATATAAAAATGAATACCATTCCACAAGGTATGGTCTAACTAGAATGTATATTTGACCTGGATCAAATTTGAGATCAAGATCAACAAGCAAAGAAGGAATCCATAAACAACCAGTGCAACACTCACAACCTCGGGATAGTCGAGGAGGTTAAAAATGTGTTTATTGGTAAAGTCTACAACTTAGAAGAAAAGAAATGAATCATTGATGCCTTATGGAAGTATCATGATGTGGTAGCATGGAGATATGAATATTTAAAAACATATGATACCTCCATTATCACACACACTATTCCTCTTAGATTGGATGTCCAACCATTCCAACAACAACAACGTCCCATCAATGCATTGTTGGAGCCCATCATTTATAAAGAAGTGTAGAAGTTGTTGTCAGCCAGAATCATCTTTCTAGTCAAGCACTCCACATGGGTTCCTAATTTAGTCCTAGTTAGGAAAAAGAATGGATAAATTAGATTGTGTGTAGACTTCCGTAATTTGAACAGAGCTTCAGAGAAGGACAACTATTCAGTACCTTGATTGGATGAGGTATTGCAGATTGTTAATGGATCACAGATGATGTCCTTCCTTGATGGATACTCTGGATACAATCAAGTGATGGTGCAAAATGAAGATCGACACAAGAAAAAATTTACCACAAAGTAGGGAACCTTTGCTTATAGAAGAATGTCGTTTGTACTCATCAACACTGGAGCCACTTTTCAGCATGTGATGGACATAAACTTCAAAGATCTGATCAAAAATTGTGTAATCATCTACATGGATGACTTGAATGTGTTTTCAAAGAAGCGAAGTGATCATGTCTTTGATCTATGCAAGGTTTTTCAAAGGTGTAGAGAATTCAAGGTTTCTCTCAATCCGAAGAAATGCATCTTTGGAGTCACTGAAGACAAGCTCATTGGGTATGTTATTTTAGAATGAGAAATCTCTATAGATCCTGAGTGCATCCAGTCCCTATTGAATATTTAGCTACCGGGCAACAAGAAAGAGTTGAAATATTTCTTTGGAAAGATAAATTTTGTTAGAAAATTCATCATGGGCTTTGCTTAAATCGTCAAGCTGCACAATGCAATGTTGAAGTAGGATGCCAAAATTGAGTGGACCCCAGAAGCAAAGTAGGCCTTTGAGGAAATCAAGAAAGCTATTGCTAAGGCACTCATGCTCGTTAGCCCTAATTATCTAAAGCCATTCTACATTTACTCATTTGCTTCATATCATTTATGTGCCAACATTCTGACTCAAATGGATGACAAATGAAACGAGCATCCAATTGCCTTTATGAGTGCTCCATTGAAGGATGTTGAATTAAGATATAACAACATAGAAAATCAAGAATATTCTTTGGTAAGAGGAGTTAAAAATTTCAAACATTACATCTTACAAAACAAGGTCTTTGCCATTGTCCTAGATCTAGTAGTAAAGACGTTGCTAATGCAAAATGAGCTGGGGGAACGAAGAGAAAAATGGGTCACCCTGCTGTAATAATATGACATTGAGATTCAACCAATGAAATTGGTAAGAGGAAAATCCCTCACCCAGATGATAGCTGAAACAACAGCTGAAGCAAGACCCGAGCTCACGGTTCAACGGTATCAACTTGAGGATGTTTCCCCAAGGGAGTGGTATGACAACATTGTATTTTATTTTTTGAACAACAAGTGCTCACCCCACTTGAAAGGAGTTCAAAAATGTGCCTTTAGACTGAAATGTAGTAGCTATATGCTGCAAGGATCAATCCTTTACAAAAGAAATCATGAAGGCGTCTACTTTAGCTTCCTTGGGAAAGAAGAAGCAAAATGAGTCTTACAAGAATTCCATGATAAGTTTGGTACCAGACATGGCTCAGGTCCTTCTACAACTCATCAAATCCTATGAGTAGGTTACTATTGGCCAACAGTCTTCAAGGATGCTCATAACCATGTCTGCACGTGCCATGTCTGCCAGACTACCACAACCGAAGAAAGGAACATTGTTGTCTCGCTACAACCAATCTTGGAGGTAAGACCATTCGCACAATAGGGTCTCAAATTCATTGGTCCGATAAGCCCACCATCATCTACGAGTCGCAGGTACATTCTAACTACCTCCAATTATTGCACCAGATGGACAAAAGCTATTATTTGTAGGCAATGTACAACATAGGTAATTGTTAACTTTCTTGAAATTTTTATTATTAATCATTTTGGTTTCCCATATGCATTAGTATGTGATAATGGTCCAACCTTTTCCTCACTTAAATTCGCTAGTTAGGCCTTCGATTATAGTATTACCCTTAAGTTTTCATCCAACTACTATCCTCAGGGAAATGGCTTGGCTGAATCTATAAACAAAAACTTGATTAATATGATCAAAAAGCTGCTTGACAAGAATCCCAAGGACTGGCATACCCAACTCTACTTTTCCCTTTGGGTAGACCACATGTGTTACAAGGCTGCCTTGGGTGATTCCCTATTCCACCTTGTTTATGGCTTGGAGCCAATATTCACAATTCACCTAAAAATCCCCACCCTCCAATTCATTAATACCTTTTACGAAGAAGGAGATGGAATAGAAGCTTGCCTAGTTGAGCTGCTACACTTAGAAGAAGTGCGTGATCATTCCATTGAAAACTTCACCAAACACCAAGGCGTAGTCAAAACATGGTTTAATTGATGAGCCAAAGTTGAGGCCTTTAAAACTACTAATCTAGTCTTATGTTGGGACAAGGCCCATGAGAAGAAAGGGGGACATGATAAATTTGAAAAGATCTGGCTTGGACCCTTTCAAATTACTAAAATCCTCTGAGATAATGCTTTCTACCTCAAGACCTTAACTAGTGAAGATGTCCCATTGCCCGTCAACGAGAAACACCTTAATTATTATTTCCAAGCTTAAGGACTCTTCTGAGCTACTCATGTAAATACCTGTATATAGGTTAGTTTAGGTTTCTTTTGTTTTCCTTTGTCTCGCTCCTTTGCATTGCTTTTGTTTTGTTTGTTTCCTAGCCTTTTTTTCCTTGCTGAGGGTGTTTAGTTGTTCGTGGTGCGGAGGCCATGCTTTTTCAATGAATGATTCAATTTGCTGTCCGCTCTTAGTGTTCTGTGGATATTTATTCACTCTTAATCATTGGCCTCTGATTGCTACTATGGAGCAGTTTCCTTATTTAAACTCACCCTTAACTTAGAACTCAACCCTTTATTGAATACTTTCATGCTCATCTTGGATCATGCATGAAATACACTAAATTCCTCCACGAAACTGTATAACATGGCTATTATGAAAGCAAAGAAAGCGAAAAATCTAAAACTTGCTTCAGTGACCACTTCGGTTCCAAGCCCACCATAAGCTTCAATGTTTAAATGGTTGAGTAAATGAAGTAATATCAACATAATATCAAGAGTAAGAAATAAATAATGTTGAAAATCAAGCAACCATGTGGGTGTGTGGACATCTCTACCAGGGCTATGGACGCCTGGCCGATAGTAGAACAATGTTTGTGAGATCACAACGACAACTTCATTGGGGCTATGAACACCTGACTGGCAGTGGGGCAATGTCCAAGTTACTTTTGGAGTCAGATGATTAATGTAGCTTGTTTCATCAAATTAGTAGCTATGGGTTATGGTCTCTAAGGAGAGGAAATAAATTCACTACTTACACACACTTCCAAGATGCTTTTATGATTTGATTCAGTTAAGGTTTTTGTTCTCTCTTGAGCCTTTTAGTTCACCTTTGGAAATAGGCTTCTAGTCTACAAAACTAGAGATTCTGGGTTCTGAATGAATGCTTATCCCTAGAACACTTAGGAGCGTTCTCCAGCAGAGTCACCATTTTTTATTCCTTTAGCACACATGACTTGTTTGGAACAGGGGCCCTCTTTCTTTTTGCCTCGCTAGGTCACTTTTTTTGCTTCCTCATTTAGCATGCCCCCTTTTTTGTGTCCTTGATGGTCAATGAGCTTTAAAGAAGTCGTCTTGAGGTGACCATGCTTTTCCCCCCTCAAATTTTCAAGGCTTTAAGCCTTCGTAGATTTCCCTTAGCTGTTTACCTTTACTCTTTGGAACTAGCATCCTTAGAGAGGTGCAGGTCCACCCAACCAAGCTACCCCATGTGGGTTTCCTTCACTCTGTGGCCATTATAGATGAACATTACCCAACAACCTTCTGCCATTTGAGATCTGCCTCTTTGATTGTCATTTTCATTGCCGACCTTCCTTACGACCACTTGTTGACTATCATCCGCTCATTGGACACCGCCCTTCCCGTGGCTGTTTTCAAAATGACTATTCACCAACCTTCATCAACGTTGTATGATCATTAATGAGGTGCATTTAATACACTAAAATCTATAAATAGCCCCTCTTGAGCTAACATTTTCACTTTTCAGCTATCTAGAAGTGAGTCAGCGAGCCCAATAAATGTCATCATCGTGCCCGCCACATTCATTTGCCAATTTTAGGTCATTGCTAACTATTTGGTCATCCTTCTTCATCGGTTTCTAGAGGTAGGTTTTCCACTGCGTACCCTATTTCAATTTTTCCTTAATCTCTCCATAAAATTGATAAATTTGAAGTAAGAAAACTTGAGAAATAACTAGAACGGACCTAGGCGCACAAAACCCACTTCTTAGAATTTTAAAACTTGGTGAAATCATCTCATTGGATGCATGTGGAACTTGATGTCTCTGTGGCTATTTTTCAACTAGAGCGTCCCTGCTCTATAGGTTCGCACCTTTTCATCACCATCGCCATCCTTTGAAACGTGTTTAAAACTTGAAATGGTGAACTCCTTCATCGGGTCTGCCCTGACGAGGGGCTCCTTTCATTTGGGCGCCTTGAACTTGGTTGAATTCATGAAATTGAGTGGGATCTGTTGACCTTCTCAGGTCCGTATTCATAGACTTCCACCTCTAGAGCACCTTTAAAACTTTATTGTTCCAAACAACTATTCAATAATGACTTTTTGACACGCAGGCCCCGCCACGTCGATCGCCCAACAAACTCAAACTCTACCACAATCTCCAAGTCTCAATGATGCGGGCTTAATCCTATGGAATTCCACTTGCAGAAGTCCATCTTGGTTTTTCCATTTCAAACAGGTTTCACAGATCGAAGGTCTGCTCATCAGAATCTGTGGCCTTTGCCGCCACCCAAGCTTTTAGCAAGATTAACCTACCTCACGGGTCTGGTCAGGCAGGTTTCTGCCTCCATTTCGCTGACGCCATAATGATTGTCTAAACAATGAGACTCTGACACCTCCTCGGTGGCTAGGTCATGAATTCCCCTCTGTCGGCCTATTCCATTTACATTTTTAAAGTGACCAAGTGTTAGCCCCCTCGTGGACCCCTCATTATGGGTCTCCTTCTGTGGGCCACCATGGTGATTGTGCTATTCCAAACAACCTTCACAACTTGACCTTTCACACTATGGGTCCTAAGCCCACCATCTTCATCCGAGTCCAAAAGCTAAAGCAACCAAGTGTTAAGTATTGTGCGGACCATCTCCTCCCTGTGGCTGGTCGCGGACCTCTGTTATGCTTTCGTTGTCCCAAAATGGTTGTGGACATCCATTGGCCCGCTAGGTGGGGTCTGACTCTTCCATTGCCTCCCCATCTCCATTAGATTGACTAATGACAAACAAGCATATGTCATATCCTTTCACAGACCTGTGGATGCGAGTTTCCTTCACCAAACTTCTGACTGGCCTTCGTCGTCTCAAACAGTCATCACCCACCGTCCATTAGTGCACTTTGATCTGTTTCCTTTTGCATGATTCAAACTTCAATGATAAAGCATTTGCTGCCTCCTGAAGCCATGGGTCCCACATGGCGGAATGTCACCTATAGAATTTTTCCTTGCTAGTGTTGTTTCAAAGGTAGACCCCAAACGACCAAGCTCCCCTTTGATCCCGCATGCCTAAAAGATGACCTTAATGCCTCCAAACTTCAGAATGATCTTGACCCATGTGCCAAAATGGTTCTTCCTCCTTAGTGGACCCCACACAATTACCAAACCTTAAGGTGGGCTGGGACAGGTGGGCTGTCATGCCCTGATTGTCATCCCTCCTGTAGTTGCTTCAGAATAGTCACCAGCCCAAGGAAGTCCACACCCCTAGGCCCTCCTTGTTGTAACTCCCTCTCATGAAAGATTGATGTTGATCTGTAAGAAATGTTAGGATGCTTAAATGGTGAATTATCTTATCTAACATCATTTTGTATGATTTTGGCCCTAGCTTTCCCATTGTTTTCACACTTGAATGTGCTTACTACTCTCTCGTCGGTAGGATATATGGAACCAGGTGTAGGACCTTTAGAGGCAGCCGTGGAGAAAGACAAGGGAAAGAAGTCAACCAAAGCACCTTGAGGAAAAGAGGATAAAGATCAAATGAAGTACAAGTTCCAAGGGGAACCCCTCAACTTTAAGGTCACCACAGTTTGGAAAGAGGTCTCAGATACAAATATCAGGCACATAGATATCAATGAATTCAAAAAAAGGGTCCAGATCAACCCCGCAATAGAAAATGCGAGAAGGATTAGAAGTAGTGGGTTGGCCAAAGCTACTAGTTTCCCACCCGCTCTCGTCACTCTTGAGCTCGTAATGGCCTGTAGGGAGGCATATCAACCAGAATCTAGAACAATAGTGGATGGAGATGGGAATGTCTTGGTTGAATTTTTTGCTAAATCAATAGGGAAGGCTTTTCATATCCATACATTCGGAGAGATGGAGGAAGCATCGAAAGAAGATGCCAAGGAGATGTGGGATTTAGACCCCCTCAAGTGCAAAAAGATCATAAATCAATACTGGTTAAAATAAAAGAGGGGTAGTGCAGCTAAGGTACCCAAGGAGCTCTTCCACAATGACTTCTATGAGGATTACCATGACTTGGTAACCCTATTGAGCAGAGTAATGGGCCTTCCAAACGTTGCCTACTTCCAAGAATACATGTTATATTTTGTGGAAGAGATCCTATGAGGAAAAACCAAATTTTACTAGGCAGGAATAATTAGTAATTGGTTACACGAGCAATTTGTGGCTGTGAAGAAGACCTCACACTTCTACATGACCTCATACCTTGTCTATTTGTTATCCCCTCTCCTTCAGACAAGGGATGTATTAACTCCACACATCCTAATGTGTAGACCATTTATATAAGGAACTCGTGGAATACCACTTGGAGCTATATAATGCCCAACCATAGATGGACCCCTATGGAAAACTCATAAAGATGGTCATGGTTGAACACGCCCACATACATGATGTTGAAGACTTTTGGTCCATCTGCAAGGATGACAAAGAAGTGCGAATGAGGCTCTACATGTGCATGACTGCATATTTTTTCAAGAGGGTCAACTTGTTCCTTGTACCAGAACAAGTGATGGAGGATGAAAATACAGTGATTGATCCTCGATACAGTGCGGTTGCTTATCTTCAATTGCCGCTAATTGACTGGAATGAAGAGGAGGTCAATATTGACGTCAATATTCTGACAAAGCCAATCAAAGAAAGAACAAAAGAATGGATCGATGGACAGATCATCCAATTGAAGCTACAAGGGGTCACCCTAACATATGGGGAACTTGAGGATGAGTCGACAAGCGAAATTGACAACGGAACAACTATTGCCTCGACTAGAGAAACTTCAAAATATTCTCCAGCCACCAGGTTGAGGAAGAGGGAAGAAATGGATGAAAGTCAGCCCAAGCCTAAGGTGTATGCAAGAAAGGTTTCAAAAGGAGAACCTTCCAAGAAACCAAAGAAATTAGATAGTTTCATGGAAATGCCTATGATCCAAGAGGACCCGCTGCATGAAGGAGATGAGCTAGAGGTTGAGCAACCAAAATCTCCACCTGTTGCCTCTACTCTCGTAGTCACCACTGCTGTCATTGCCACTACTGCCTCGCTTCCTGCTTCTTAGGCAGTAGTTGCTACTTCTCCACCTGCGATAGGAATCTTAGTCCACCTTGCTTCCACCCCACCTACTATGTAGGTATTGATAATAAACTCTTCCTCTTCCTCCATGTCTCTATCAACATCTCTTCCACTAGCTACAACAATGCCAATTCCCACTCTATCACTCTCAAAGTCCTTCACTTGCCACATGCAGAACATCCCAATAGAGTTGTCTAGGGTATTAATGAACCTAGCCATACAAGCTCCCTTGGCACAGTTTATTGTAAATCTCCCCACTCCTCCAATTGAGCCACTAGAAATGAAAGAAATGATGGAAATATCAGAAGAATTGGAGAGGCAAGAAAGAGAGGCAACAAAAGAAATGGAAGAGGAGGAAGATGACTACCATGAGCACCCTGAGTACCAACACCTTGTAATTGATAAAGTGGTGCATGAAGGAGAGGAAGAAGAAACACAGTCATCTAAGGATGACACTGAGGAGTCAGGTACCAAATACATTGTGGAAACTAAATTGACCTGGACCTTGAAGAGGTGTTGGCTCAACAAATCAAGAATGTTGGAGAAGAGGTAGAAAGGAAACATTCTGATGAGGAGAAGAACATCGAGGAGGAAATGGAGGAAGACACAAGGCCTGCAACTAGGGAACAAAATAAGAGCCCCAAGCATGATAAAGAGATGCCTCTTTTTGAGAAGCAAGAAGAAAAGGAAAAGGAAGAACAAGAAGAAGATGAGCTCGAGGAAGAGGCTGAAACTAGGAAGAGCCCAGAAATGGAACATCATGAAGGACACAGGCAGGACCAAGAAGAAGAAGAGAAAGCCACTGAAGGGGAGGATAGCCCCAAGGAACATGCGGTTATTGAATCCTCATGAAAGGAAACCATTTTCATTAAGGATTTTGTTGAAGAAGAAGGAGAAAAGACATAACATGAGGCTTTGGGAAATAAAGAAATTGAAATCCAACACGCCTGTGAAGAAGAAGGTGATCATGAATCACCAAGAGGAGAATCTCAGATGCCAGAATGGCTAGAGAAATAGCTGGAAAGGGAAACCCCAACCCCAAAGGATCTAAGGGAAAGTTGGAGGCAATTCTAGCTCGAGCCCAAATAAGCACGAAGAAAGAGAAGAAGCCAAAGGTTAGATCTCAGCTGACAATGGATGTATCTAGATCCAAAATTGTGTAGATAGATACTCCAGTTGTGGGAGAGGAAGGGGTAAGCTACAATGTCTCCACCCTTGATCTAGGAACAACCATGAGAGAGAAAAAGATTGACCATATCCAAGGATCTGTTGCCACCATTATGCACCAAATGCACAAAGATAAGATTTCCAAGGAGGAGCTAAAGGCATAGGTGGCTAGCTTAACAACATACATCCGACAATGGTCATCAATCAAAGAGCTCCCTACCACATCCTCGGCACCACCGTAATTGTTGTCCAAGGACCACATTGACCAATTGAAGAAAAGAAAGAATTGGATGAAGGCAATGGAGGATTGGTTTTCTGAAGGTCCTCTACAATGGAAATATGGGAATAGGCCGCACTGTCAGGACAACCAACAAGTTCATAGAGGCACAAAGGATACTTGAGGGAATAAGGAAGTTTGCATTGAGTTCCCCAAGCTATATAGGATTATGTATCCCAAACTGGAGGCCATTCTCAAGATAACTGATAAATTTTGGGAAAAAGGTGCTTACTCTAGTAAAGGGTGACCATTGGATCATAAAGACATGGAAGTTGGGCTTGGATCACCAAAAGGAAGTGTTGGAATGAGTGCTCCATGAAGTGGAGTTGGATATTGACTGGGTCAGGGAAATCAAGACAGACTATGGAGAATATCTGAAAATGATGACAGATCTTAATGTGTCATCCAGTGAGCTGGACCCAGAGAAATTGAGGCCATGCTTCCACAAGATGGTGGAAAATGGAACCACAGATGCCATGACGTCGAATTTCTTGAGTTTTGCTACACATGCCTTCACACAATCCGAGCAAGTAATAAAGAATACGTAGAAATGTGATAAATACTGGGATGAGATTACAAGCAAATCAAGGAGATTGTATTTCCAGGTAATTCAATCAGATATATTAGAATGGAACAAGCTCCAGGAGCTGATCATAAAGTTTGTGGAGTACGCCACTGTGAAGAAAAGCGAAGGAAATCCTATGATCAATGATGAGTTCCTCACCAAACAACTGCAACAAAGGAAATCGACTACATGAAAAATTTGCTACAGTGCTGCTCACTAGAGGACAAAATAGGCTAAATGACAAGGATGCAATTTTAAATTGTAATATATTTGGGAGTAGGTGAAACCCTAATTTGTAGTGAATCTTTTCCACACAATGCAAATCAATCTTGTCCATTCATTTTTCTTTTTGGACATTATAAATAGGGGGTCTCCTCTCATTTTCAAGAGAGAGTTGAGTTGTTGTAATGACATGCTACTGGAATTTTAATAGAAATTCATTGACTTTGGTGGATTTGTGAGTTCCTTTGCATGTTTCATGATTCTTGTTCTTTTAGTTAGAGAAATTGAGTAGATTAAATTTTTTGTTATGTATGTCTTAGCTTGCTTTAGTAGATTAGTTAATGTTGTTCATTGATATTGAAGAATTTTTTTGTTTGTTGGCAACCTTGTCCATACTTTTTGTTGTTTATTGATGGTAAATAGCTGTGCAAAGTTAGTCTAGGAATAAATCAAAAGCTGCACTAAATTTCTATCTTTTATGCATGCTCATGGTGGTTGAATGGTTGAATATCTATAGTCATTAGAAGTTTGCACTAATTCATGAGACTGTGAAGTAATCTGGTTAAGTAGAATTTAGTTTTAGGAAGGTTGTCCATAGTAGGGTCCTCCATTGTCACTATTCATTGCTAGTTTAAGGTCTAGGAACTTTCTCTTTTCCCTATCCTTGTTCCTTTTTTTTAGAAGTGAATTTGAACAAGGTTCATCACACATTGTAAAGCCAAATCTGAAGTTAAAATAGGAGTTTTAGATTGTTGTTTGAACCTATAACAATTGTGCAATCACATTCCTATCTTAAGAACTCCATTAGAAGATCCGATTCTCCTCCAACTTAACTCTATAAGTTTTCCCTGTGATTACCAACAAAGTCACATCAAAACAACTGAGACATTCCAAGCAAGTCATGACCTGACACCCGAGAGACCTTGGGGTGATTTTCAACAACTTGTTGTTGGAGATTTCCTTTCAAGAGAGGTAGTGCAACTATGCACTGCCTATGTTGAGAAAGTGTTAAAACACCCATCGACACTCACAATGTAAATAAACTTAAATCCCCTAGAAATGACAAAAGGAGGGACAAAGTGGATCACAACTTCTTTCATTAATTATTTTCTTGTGTATACTTATATCATTGTGAATCACTAGTACATTTTTACAAACAAAAAATCTATTGGAATATAAAAAGTACTTGTGAAAAGTATAAGTTTACATAGCTCTATTAGCATGAGCATGGGTGATCCCACAATATTGGTTTACAATTTTTGGCCAAACTGGACATTGAACTGATTTTTTCTAACTAAATCTTCACTTTTAGGCACCTATAGCAGCTAAATCGTGTAGAATTTGAAGATGATTTAAACTAGTGATTTGTGACATTTTGTTTATAGATTTGAAATATATTTTTTTCAAAATTTTTGGAACTAGATTGCACTTCTTTTCCCATCTCCTTTGAAAACTAGTTTTTTTCAGTAAACACCATTTTTAAGGAGTGATGCTCACTGTATAACACATAACGTTTTTTCCATGAAGGATAAAATTCTAATTTTTTCGAATTTAGATTTGTAACTATGATATCTAGTGCTTCCAATTGGTTTTATAGTGTTTTATTGAATATTTTTTCCTTAATTGGGTTTCAAAGTCAAACCAATTACAATTTAGACATAGGCAGACCGTATAACACATAACTCTTTTTTTATGTATCGAAATTCAATTTTATTTTATTTTTGTTGGATCAAGGACTTCATATCTAGTGCACTCATATATATATATATTTTTATAATATTCTATTTTTCCACATGTGCAGAATAAAAAGCTTGATTTTCAGTGAAAAACCTACATTCACAAGAAATAATAAATAAATATAATAATAAAATTAAATTTATTTAAAATTATACTTTTTGGGAAGCTTATAATAAGGAATACATACTTACAAAAAATAAATTTTAAATGAATTCATTTGATCCCCCAAAAGGTAAATCAAAAGTGGTTTTTTATTAGCATTTTGATAGGTGTAAAGTAGATTCTGTTATAGGTATAGTTTAAAATTAGCAGGGTTCTATCCAAGGGGTTTTGATCTAAGGTAGTTTGATCAAACCCTCTTCAATTGGAATGCTTTAAATGGAAATTTTTAAGACTTAAATCATTATATTTTCTAAAAATATGTGATTTCAACAAAAATCAAAATCTCCTAGAAATTGTAAACTAGCTTTGTGGGATCACCCGCATACATAGTGTAATCAAAGGAAAATCAGATTGTTAGATGGTTAGCACAAATAACATAAAAATCCAATGAAATAACGAAGTACAATGAAAATCAAATGAAAACGAAAAGGAAATATATCACCAAGAGTCTCCATCTTCCATGATTGATCTTCGTTACACCTTCTTGCTTGCTAGAAATGTATGTTGCCCTCAGATTCGTCGTTCGAGCAATCTAAATGTCTAAGCCCTACAACAAGATTCGAAGGATTTGATATGCCTATGACTATTGCCAATGTCTAAAAGTCAATGCCTATGCCTAGAATAAATGCCAATATTAATCAAATGCCTATGACAATGAATAAGTGAGAGTAAATAAATGCCTATAGTAATTACGTAAAATGTCAAGATATGAAAAATGAGAAGGAAAGGGCATTTTATAGAAAAGGCCATTTCGAACGGACGGACGAGATAAATTAGTGATGAGACCCTAAAACGAACGATCTAGATTACACCCAAGAATCCCTAATTAGGGTTAAGGCAAAATCCTTAATCGAACGGTTGGAATAAAAATAGATCGACGGTGGAGAATAAATGAGACAAATTAATTAGAAAATAAAGATTTTTGAAAAATCAAGAAGATAAGATTGCCTGATTTGCAAGATTCGAAAAATCAAAGAGATAAGATCGCTGATTTGCAAGATTGAAAAATCAAAGAGATAAGATTGGTGAAGATAAGATTTGGAAAATCAAGAATCTCTGCCGATTACTTGATTTTTGGAAGATTAATTACTAATTTGAATTAAAATAATTCAAATTATGGATTTCGAGAGATAATAAATAATCTTTTTCAGATTATTTATCAAAAAGGACTGACAGTTAGGATTGACATGATATTTTAAATAATTTAATTTATTTAAAATGAGAAGAATATGAAATTACAATTAAATAATTAAATTAAAGTTATTTAATTCAGAGATAAGATTAATTAATTAAATAAATTAATCAATTTATTTAATTGGACAGTTAGTGACGTATTAAATAAATAAATAAAATTTATTTATTTAATAGTGAAGGATAATTAAACGCAGAAAGGGAAATTAAATAAATTAAGAAATCTATTTAATTAAAGAAAGACTTAGACAATTAGTGACGTATTTAATAAATAAATTAAAATTTATTTATTTAATAATCATAAAGAATCAAAGGACATGAATTAATTAAATAATTATGAATTATTTAATCAATAGTCGAATGTGGACCAAGGACATAATTAAATGTCTTACTTATGCTAGGACGAAAGTGGTAAAAATGAAGCTTGCAGGCCTAGGTCATTTTTAGGTGTCTACATTTTGCCCCTCTTTGTCATAATGTCGCTTGTCGCGTTGTGACAAAGAAAATAAGTCAAAATGCCCAGTGAAAATAAGATGAGGAAGAATGACGAGGAGGGTTATAGTATGCCCCCTCGAGAGGACAGACAGGGTTCCAAGAACATGGGGTGTCTCGAAATTGACGAGAAGACTAGAATATGAAGAGACAAAGAAATGTTAGTGCAAAAGATATGGATGATGATATGGATGCAATGCCTATATGAGATGAGACAGAGAAGATGGCAAGACTAAAGAAGATGCATGTTAGTTCCTAGACCAAATCCTTCAAAACATTGCCATAGGACTTTAATATTTATTGCTCTTAATCGTCATTGGGCAGATTGTTGTGATGGCCAAGAAACACCATGATATGACATAGATCAAGGTGTGCAAGGTTGTACCATCACGTAAGACAAACAGTCATAGACAAGGATGATCATGACTCATACTATGAGCGTGATTGCCCCAGTCTTGTTGTCATAATCAACCATAAGCAGAAAAAGACAAGGACAGATCATGAAACGTCGCTGCTTCTCTAAATCCTGTTTCCAGGACATCCTTGAGAAACTAGTGACATGATTGCCAAAATACAAAAATAAAGTCCCTATCATGATATGTCATTATTTTTCTAAATCCCATAATCAGGACCTCGCTGAGAAGCTAGTAGTCATGCGTGTCAATTGTCATGCTACGTCGCTGCTTCTCTAAATCCTGCTTAGTGAGATCTCGCTGAAAAACTAATAACATGATAAAAGATCAAAAGACAATTGCCAAGTGTTTGCCAAGTGCATCTGGATATCCATTGTTCTGATGTCAAGATGCCATGTGCGATGATGTGAAGATGTCAAAAATGTTTAAAGTTTTGATTGATCTTGGAAAATGCTGAGACTTGGTGAATTCAGGAAGGACACATCCTGAATAATGCCGATGTCGAGAGGATTCGATCCCTAATGGTCATTAGGGGTCCCTCAGAATAATGACGATGCCTAGGAAGGACACATCCTAAGGCATAAATGACAGAGTTGGTTCTTCAGAAGGACACATCTAAAGAATACTGATGTCACGAAGAGTGATCTTTAGGTGTCAAGAGGATCACTCAAAATGTCGAATGACGATGACGACGCCTAGGAAGGACACATCCTAAGGCGTAAATGACAGAGGTTATCGTTCAGAAGGACTCATCTGAAGACTAACTGAATTTTGACAGTTTGACCTACTTATGATGATTTGACTTGTTTTTGACTAAGTTTGACTTGTGTTTGACTATATGCCGATGAGATTGCCATGCTGAATAAATGATTGTTTTACTTTGTTTCAGGAGATTTCCCTATGTGGAAATTGATTGAAAACTTTTGACGTGTGTGCTAGTGTAGTGCCATGAACCCTAATGGACTGACCTAGTGCGGCCTCGGGGGCTCATCGATAGATGGCCTTGCCTACGTCATACACTCAGAGACCTCGTAGTTCGACACGACCAATGACTTTGTCTTGATGACCAAAGATTGCGTCATGATTTTATTTTGACAAACCTAAAGGACTGACCTAATGTCTCGGGGACTCAAGTATGAGTCTTGCCTACGTAGCAAATGCGCAGAGACAACGTAGTTCGGATAGATGACGAAGACTGTTTTGACATGATTGACTTTGACTAGAAATGACCAGATGTTTATGTTCTTCGAGTGGTCTACTGATTTTTGTTTAATGTTTTCTTCAGGACGTTTTACGATTTTTAGGTCTTTCCTCAGGACTTTTTATGATGTTTTTGTCTTTTTTTTTTCAGGACATTTTGCGATGTTTTTGTCTTTTAGGACTTTTTGTGATGTTTTTGGTCTTTTTGTCGTTTTATGATTTTTTTGGATTTTGGCGTTTAAGAGGATCGACAAATGCAAGCTGACTAATACCTACACATGAGAATCAAGGACAAACATGATTGTGCCCTAGTCAAGCTGAATACCAATTGACAGGTGATGACAACGTTGTTTGACGTGGGAAGGACGCATCCCGAAACAACATGAGGATGATGACGATAATGTGACAAAAGTATAGAGGTCTACAGCTGGGCAAGGAACGTAGTCAAGTAAAATTTTGGATAATGTGCTTGTATGAATTGGACTCGTTGCATTTGGAATGACTTGGTTAGGGCTAGATGGGATGATGGAGTTTCCTTAGATCGTTTGACAAGGGAAAGCCAAGATAGGTGACATACATGAAAGGATAAGAGGTGGCCTTAGTAAAGGACAGAAGACATGAGACTAAGGGAATGTCATATGGTTTTCAATGACTATGTCATATAAGGACAATAAGACTATGGTGGTCGATGACATGATGCTTCATGAATTGTGTATGACCGAAGGATAGACATGTCAAGAGTTTTCCCAAAGCATGATTTATGTTTGCCAATTTTATGTCAAGACCAAGGTAGGTGGGAAAGTGAATGGAAATGATATGGATCAAATGGTTGGATGTCAATGTCAAGAGGAAGGCCTAGGAGATGAGACGACTTGCCCCCAAGTGTAAGAGTCCACATAGATGATTTATTTTACATATGACGCCTGTTTGCCAGGTTTTCATCATGGTACTTATCCAGGGTGCTTGTTTGCCAAGTTTTCACCATTGGATGAAATTTTTCTCTTTACTATTTTTTTGAATTTTTGATTTTTGATTTTTTTTTTTTTTGTATTTTTTGATTTTATGGATACTTTGGATGCTTTAGATAACCAGCGGCTGATTACGAATCCACTAACGGTGCGATGTAGAGACCGGTGCCATGATATTCCAATAATGACCTTGATGAAGTAGTTGCCTTGTCAGGATCATAGGACTTGCATATAATTGATTGATGTCATTGTGATCCTTGTTGACACTAGAGTTAGCCTTATCAAAATACACACATCACAATAGAGTGCCATGAGAGTCCTTGTGGTAAGAGTTGCTGACCATGATGTGACGGATTTGTGATGTAGGATTTTTTTGGACTTTTAGGCGAGATGTAGGATTATGACAGATGATGGTAGATGTGGAAAGGTTGTTTGGACATTTGGATGAATGACTTTTTATTTTCCAAACTTGGGATGGTGTATGATGGATTTTGGAGGGATGGCATTTGGAACCAACACTTTTATATGCCTTGATTGATGACCATTTTGAAGGAGGTGGACATGTGTTATATGTGGGAGTCCTCTTGTCTTGTGGCTCCACATTGTGATTGACTTTTGTATTTGACTTGATGTCTTTGTTTGATCCATTTTTCTTTGGGATCCATTTTAATTTCATTTGTCCACTTGTCCTTTTGTTTGATTCAATGGTCTTTGACAATTGATTTTGATCTTTTGACTTGTAAGACTTTTGTTTTTGTTGGTTCCAAAGGGGAGGTTGATTCATCATAAAATGACAGTTGATGGTGTGGGTGGAGGGGGTGTTGGCAGCAATCTTATGACAAGGATTTCTCATGGACTCCATTTTGACATTTGTATCTGACAAGGTTGCCCCGATATCGAGGAAATTACCACTGACATCGTTTGATTCTTTATCGAGGAATAGCCAAGACCTTGATATCTATAATTTTCTGAAGCTGTATTGGTTCAAGAATTCCTTGCTCATGTATGCCTAGTCCTTTGCCTTGATATTGCATGCTTTGATAGATTCTATTTGCGATGGGGTATTTGTTGTTTTGAAAGCAAGATGCTAACCCATCATGATGTCTATGGACACTGTCACTCGTAATATTTTCATCTGCAAGAAAGCACCTCGACAAAGATAGATGACCCTAGTTGATAAAGTATCTTAGCTTCATTTTTCATGTTGGACATATTTCTGTGAGTTCTTTGGTGATCATGTGACATGTCAGGTTCAAATAATTCTGTTGGTGCTTCCAAGGCAATGTCAAAGCCATCATTATGGTCAGTGTCATAGAGTCCAGTAAATTCAGCTATAGCTTGATTATTTTCAAATATGTCCATATTGGAATACTCTTGTGCTTGAGGAATATCATCTATGTGTCCCATGGAGGCAAGTGTCTCATTTTGGAAACTGTCAATAGTCGAGGCCTGTATAGGATTGAAAAGTATTTGATCATAAATGGTGTAAAGGTCAAGTGGATCGTTTTGGACTTCTTGGTCAACAATAGGGTCTTGGTCAAAAATGAGGTTGTCATGGATTTGGACTTCTTGGTCAATGGTAGGGTCTTGTTCAAAGATGGGGTTGTCATGGATAGGTGTGTTTTGGATGTCATGATTGTCTTGAGGGACTCTTTGAATGGAGTTTAAGATAGGGTCATGGGATGGACTACCTTGTTCTTGACATGAGGGTGACATTATAAGGTTATGCTTTGGGCTTTCATTTTGACATGTATCCTCAAGTTTATTAAATGGGATTTGACTTTGGACTATGATAGAATTTTCATGACTAGATGTGGCTTGTGAGGGGGTGACTTGAAAAGGATTAATGACCAAAGGACTAGGATAGGACGTGGGAACTTGGACTGGACTAGTATGTGAAGGACTAGGATATGACATGGGATCTTGGACTGAATATGTCATGGAGTCTTGGACTGGATTAATTATTGAAGGAGAAGGATATGACATGGAGACTTCGACTGGATTGGTGTGGTATGATGTGGGGACTTGACATGAGTTGGTAGATAGTTGATAAGGGATGTAGGCTTGGACGGGATTGATAGGTGAAGGGTCAGAATATGATGTGGAGGTTTGGAATGGACTAGTGGACAGTTGGCTTCCCTTGTCAAGGTTAGGATAAGGGTGATAAGTGGACGTTTGTTGCGAATTAATGGCAGGATTTGTGTCAAATGACTGTTGATGGTGAGGGTAGACAGATGGAGGTGGCAAAGTATTTATGTCAAAGCCTTGTGGTAACTTAGCCCCTTCATCCAAAAGCATGGCTAGATACCTTTGAGGGTCACGTAAGACTATTTTTTTTGCAAAGGAGAATATATCAGGATTTTGCTTTGCAGCTTCTATGTCTTTGAAATATACTCTTCCATTTTGGTCTCTTTCTATGAATGGCTCAAAAATATTTTGTGATGAAGATGGCATGTTCACGGAAGATTGCATATTCATGTTGTGAAATGGGTCAGAAAAAGTCCAATGTTGGTTTGTGCCATAAGTGTTATTGTCGATGTTGGGATTGGAATCTTGTCCAAAGTTTTCCATTTGTCGTTGTTGTCTTTGAAGCCTAGTCTCAACCGTAAAAGGGATTTGCTCAAATGAGGATGATGAGAATGACAAGTAAATGCAAGGATGACACTAGCCTATGTTTTTTTGGATTTTTTTTGGATAAAGGATGACAATGCAAGACTATGTTTTTGGATTTTTTTGGATAAAGGATGACAATGCAAGACTATGTTTTTGAATTTTTGTGAATACGGTATGCAATGTGTATGCAATGTAAGACAAGGTTATCTAAGCACTTCTAAGCTCGAACTTTGTTTATGATTTGGACTGCTAAAGGACTTCGTTGGAAATGACAAGTTGACAAGGTCTAAATGACTAGTGAGTCTTCCTAACTAGGCTTTTGAGTTGGAAGAAATCTCACAAAAAAGGACAATGACTAAAGGAGGTTTGATAACTTAGTCCAAGAGGGTCTAATGTCGAAAATAATGTTTTTGCAAAGGTGTGCTTAAGATTTTCCTAATCCTAAGTATGCAAGTATGGACCTTACGGACAACGTAATGCTGAATGTACTAAACTAAAAGAAATGAGGTATGCAACCTATGGTGACTAATGCAAGTTTAGACAAGACTTTGAGCAATATCAAGTTTGGTTTCTGACAGAATCTTTTTGATGATAGTGTTTGACGAATGGTTGACAATTTGAAGACCTCAGGTTTCAGATGCGTTTTGACAAATCAGTTGCGTCGTCGAAAATCACTTGCGGTTTGACAGATGCGACTCAGTTTAGTTTCAACCTAATTTTCGTGTTGTTTTGATGGAAGTTTTGACTTGTTTTGATGAATGTTTTGTTTGAACTGTGACAAAACCAGAATGCACTTGACAAACACAGCGTTTTAAAAGGTATCCAAGCACACATGAGATAAGCACAATCCTAAAAAGGCCACTAGGCCTTGGGTTTGTATACTTGATATAGCCCACCAGTTATACCCCGGATTGGTGATGAACACCTTTCCTTCTCGAGAGCGGACAACTTAGAATTTGGTGGCATTGGCTCCCCTCCACGGCTCATTAACGTCATTCGAGCACACCAAATTCGGATTCATTGGGTAGTGACATCCCAAGAATTGCTATCTCTACTCAAGGGGATCGGTAGTGAGTAATCTTCGGGCATGATACTGTACCCTGCACTATATCAAGCAACGGCCAATAGAACGGTTGGATACTAAGACAAGGGTGTTTAATTCGGGCATTCCGTTCGTGGGGCGTGATCCATGCGGCGAGAGTCCCCTTTCGGATCCATCTCGTCGGAACCACGCTCGTGATTCTTGGGCTTTCCCCAAGAACCCACTTTTTTATACCGGCTGGAAGTCCCTCGGTGTCAGGGTGCTACCGGTCTGAGTCGTCCTGGGGTGAGTACTTTTTCCCACCAGGACAGGCCCAAGTTCTAGAGTCGATAACCGTTTCTCTTACACCCAGGATCGCACGAATGCGCAAGGGGAGAGGATACTCCGATATACCGAATCGTGAAGGGTAATTAACAAAAAACAGAATGGGTCTGGTTTTCTGATCACAAGGTTTTCACCAAGTGAGAGCATACTCACCTACCACTCCACAAGCACAATCAGACACAAAAGACATGATTCTTTTTATAAGCACCAAAACTAAGTGTTTGCTAATCTAGAAATAAACAAGCACACTGTTTGTTTGTTTCCCTCTTTGACATGCGAATCTGCAAACAATAAGTTAGTAGTTTTGTAGATAATGGTCTTGGACACACGAAAAAGATCGCCACACGCTACCAGAAAAGATTAGTAACAAAAATAATAAAAAAATAAATAAAAACTTAAATGAAAACAACAAACTTGAAATAGTGATAACTTCATCCAAACTTAACAAAATTTCAAGTGGTAGATATCCATGGAAAGCTAAATGATAGACCTTCAAAACCCAGAAAATTTTTTCCACGATTCTGCACAAAACAAATGTTATAGACAAAAGAAAACGCGGGTTTAAGAATTAAATTAAAAAAACAGCGAACAGTAAAATACCCATAACTTTATCAAATCTCAACGAAATTTAAAACCGTTTGATGTTCTGGAAAGCTGAGAGTGAGATCTACAAAACCCAGAAACCGTTTGAAAATATTTTATTCGCCCATTTTTCTGTGCTCAATTGAAGGTGACGGGATTTCGTATGACGTTTTGGCTGTAACCTGCAAAACAGTGAAAACAAACAAGAACACACACGAATTTTTCTGCAAAATGTCGGGTTCACCAATGTAATCAAAGGGAAATCAGATTGTTAAATGGTTAGATCAAATAACATAAAAATCCAATGAAATAACGAAGTACAATGGAAATCAAATGAAAACGAAAAGGAAATATATCACCAAGAGTCTCCATCTTCCATGATTGATCTTCGTTACACCTTCTTGCTTGCTGGAAATGTTGCCCTCAGATTTGTACTTTGAGCAATCTAAAATGCCTAAGCCCTACAACAAGATTCGAAGGATTTGATATGCCTATGACTATTGCCAATGTCTAAAAGTCAATGCCTATGCCTAGAATAAATGCCAATATTAATCAAATGCCTATGACAATGAATAAGTGAGAGTAAATAAATGCCTATAGTAATTACGTAAAATGTCAAGATATGAAAAATGAGAAGGAAAGGGCATTTTATAGAAAAGGCCATTTCGAACGGACGGACGAGATAAATTAGTGATGAGACCCTAAAACGAACGATCCAGATTACACCCAAGAATCCCTAATTAGGGTTAAGGCAAAATCCTTAATCGAACGGTTGGAATAAAATTAGATCGACGGTGGAGAATAAATGAGACAAATTAATTAGAAAATAAAGATTTTCAAAAAATCAAGAAGATAAGATTGCCTGATTTGCAAGATTCAAAAAATCAAAGAGATAAGATCGCCTGATTTGCAAGATTCGAAAAATCAAAGAGATAAGATTCAGACTGAAGATAAGATTTGGAAAATCAAGAATCTGCCCGATTACTTGATTTTTGGAAGATTAATTACTAATTTGAATTAAAATAATTCAAATTATGGATTTCGAGAGATAATAAATAATCTTTTTCAGATTATTTATCAAAAAGGACTGACAGTTAGGATTGACATGATATTTTAAATAATTTAATTTATTTAAAATGAGAAGAATATGAAATTAGCAATTAAATAATTAAATTAAATTATTTAATTCAGTAGATAAGATTAATTAATTAAATAAATTAATCAATTTATTTAATTGGACAATTAGTGATGTATTAAATAAATAAATAAAATTTATTTATTTAATAGTGAAGGATAATTAAACGCAGAAAGGGAAATTAAATAAATTAAGAAATCTATTTAATTAAAGAAAGACTTAGACAATTAGTGACGTATTTAATAAATAAATTAAAATTTATTTATTTAATAATCATGAAGAATCAAAAGACATGAATTAATTAAATAATTATGAATTATTTAATCAATAGTTGAATGTGGACCAAGGACATAATTAAATGTCTTACTTATGTTAGGACGAAAGTGGTAAAAATGAAGCTTGCAGGCCTAGGTCATTTTTAGGTGTCTACACATAGTACATTATAATTTATAATAATTCCCAAAAATATTATTTATAAAAAAAAAGAGAATAGTTATCCTATGATACTACAAGGAGAGTGGGAAGTTAATGCCAAATTCAAGCTATGAAATTTTCATGTAACCAATTGCATGAAACCCTATGTGAAAAATCTTCTCTACTTATTGGATGAATGCATGTTTTTTAAATTCAAAGTGGGAGCAATGTGTTCTTTCAATGCAACCTAAATGCTATAGCATGATCTCTAGAATATCATTTGAATTTAAAATGAATGGTGGCCACATTTACTAATAAATGATACTTAATTTCTACAATATATATCTTACTTAGGAGAATGGTGTAGTAAAGGAACTATTTGGAAATCTTGGATCTCATTACTTGATGATGTGATGGATTCAACCAATGGTGCACCATGAAATAAATATTAGACTAACCATTGTTTAGTATTGTGCAAAAATTCCATATATACATACATACATATATATATGCATACATATATATATATATATATATATATACATATATATATATATATATATATATATATATATATATATATTCTCTCCTCCATATATATATTTATACATACTATATATATATATATATTTATGTATACTATATATATGTATATATGTATATGTATATATATATATATATATATATATATATGTATATACATATATATACATATATATGTATATATATGTATCTATGTATCTATGTATATATATGTATGTATATGTATGTATCTATGTATATATGTATATATATGTATATATATGTATATACATATACATATATACATATATATATATATGTATATATATATGTATATAGATATACATATATACATATATTTATATATATGTATATATGTATATCTATATACATATATATGTATATATATGATGTTATTTCTATCTAGTTTTATGTCCTTAGGGGCCCCATAGACAAAATGGAGGGTGCCACCACTACTAGACACTTATACAAATAACCAACTAATGATAGAAAAAATGCTTAGAACTCATGTTGCCTACTATGGGTGCACTAGCCATTGGATGTTAACATCATTTGATAGTTGGTGTTCTTAGTGTGTATATTGCATACACTTAGGCTTTAAGCCTACTTAGAAATTCATGAAACTTGCACATGTGAGGTTTCAAGATTAGTTCGGATTTTTAGAGGTGTCAACTCACTTTTAAAACCTCATGCTACTTTTGTGGTAGGAAATTCGCCACCACTGTGAGTGAGGAGTCTTGTCCTCATTTCATTGAGATCAGGTTCCTTTGTCCTATCTATTTATGTATGCCTTGTTTCGTAAAACATTTGTTCAACTTTTTGCATACATTGTGTTGTTTATTTGTGCTTGTTCTATTAGGATTTCTATCTAAGATCATAACAGAAAAAACTTTGTTCTTCCACAAAAACATTTGCACATAATGAGCCTAATTCACATTATTAAAGAGATTGATAAAAGAGTTAATTAAAATGTACAATATGACCTTTCACATATAGGAAAGGCAGAGGAAATCCACCTATTATGTGGATTGACAAGTGCCCCATGATGTGGTACAAATAATTAGACAAGTATCCTATAGGTGTCAACCTTTGGATCACTTGGAATGTGCAAACCAACAACCTATTTGACCAAGTCATCAACCTTGGTGAGAGGTGTTGATTGACTAAAAATGTGACCTTTAAGGTGAGATGGAAAGTCTCCCAACCTCAAAAGGTATGCACACGAGGTTTACCAAATAACAAGGTAACCTCTAGAGGCCTAAAAGGTTGCACATTCAATTAGACAAGATGTTGTCTAACCTCATCAACCTAAGTACACTTAAGTTATAGTGAATACATAAATTATTCACTATAATACCCCACCTTAAGTGATGCTTGGGGAGATCACAAAAGTGCAATAGATACAAAGAAATGGGTCTCGACTATGAGGCCTAGTGAGATACCCACGTTATATAGTGCAATTTCTCATAAATGTAGAAAGATAGAAAACCCAATGGGAAAAACCTATTCTCCAAAATAGAGATAAGATGAGAAGGATACTAGAAAGCCCACCTTGAAGATGATGTTGCTGTAGATGTAGACTATGTGCCAAGAAGATCTTGTAGATGAATGAAATTGCTCTCATTAAAGGGTTTGGTGAAAATATCAACAACTTGGTTTGAAGACTGACAAAAGACTAAGTTGATGATATGTCCACGAATAAGCTCTCAAATATAATGCATATGAATCTTTATGTGTTTGGTTCATTGATGTTGAATTAGATTCTTGTATATCTGAATGGTGCTTTGATTATCGCAATAAATGATTGTGGGCTACTTGAAAGGAATAGGTTTTTCCCACTGAGTTTTCTATCTTTCTCCATTTATGAGAAATTGCATTGTACATGGGTACCTCACCAAGCCTCGTAGTCAAGACCCATTTCTTTGTATTTATTGCACTTTTGTGATCTCCCCAAGTATCACTTAAGGGGAGGTGTCAAGATTAGTTAGGAGATTTAGAGGTGTCGACTCACTTTCATCACCTCATGCTAATTTTGTGGTAGACAACTCACCACCACTCTATGAGTGAGGAATCTTATCCTCATTTCATGGAGATCAAGTGTCTTTCTCCTCCCTATTTATGTACACCTTGTTGCCTAATACATCTGGTTGACTTTATTCATACTTTGTGTTGTTCATTTGTGCTTGTTATTTTATCTTTGTGCTTTGTAGGTTTCTATAGGTGCATCATAGAATTTTTTTTTTCTTTGATAGTTTCTAAAGATTACAAAATATTGCCAAGTATTCATATCCACATCATAGTTATCAAGGTCAATATAACATGAACACAAAGAGGAGTGGGTCCATGATGTGTTGATATAGAACTAGTACTCAATGATGCAACACAAATAAGGTGTTAGACTAATAATTATTTTAATAATGTATGTTCTATTAGTCAAAATTTGATCAATGGTTACTACTCCTTTATGCTAAAAATATAATTAAGCTACTTCTCATGAATTCACAAAATATTAGACTTGGAAGACTTAACAACATAAAAGTTCCTTGAGATCAAAATACTTGTGGCCATAAAACAAAGTAGAGTGACAAGCAATGCACTAAAAATTCAAATGAAAGCTAAATTCTTTTGCAACAAAAAGAAAACGGAGAGCCAAATCTCTACAAAATGTTCTTAATTAAAACAACTAGGACTTAAACTCAAGAAAACATGCTATATGTTACCTCATAATGTCTAATAAAATAGCCAACAAGGAAGGAATTTCAATTTTAAATTTTAGAAGCTTAGGGTTTAGATTATCCAATTGGAAAAGTGACTTATGCCAAGTTCATACCCATGAATTTGATTGAGGGTGAGGAACAACGTATTTAGGAATAATGAGTGCAAATCTAATGATTAATGATAAGTATAATAAAGATATGTGAAAACATGAGCTGACTTCATGCAAGAATATCACTTGTAAACTAATTATTATTTTTAAAACATTCTAAACAAAAAGAAACCAATAATATATTAAAAAAACATAAATATACAATTTTAACGACTACAAATAAAAAATAACTAAATTGTTTTGATCACAATTCAACATTTTCTGAATAAAATATAACTAGATCATTTCAATCGACAATTTTATTAATAGCTTATACAAACTTTTCAAAGCTTCACTTCAAATTTCAGAGCTTGATGGTGTTTACAATGGACAGTGTTAACTATGAACAAAAAAAGGGTTGAATGTATACGTACTGTTTATGCGGCCAGCAGAATGCACGTCTGTTTGTATCTATTAATTAATTCAAAATAAAAAATGAACGTATTTTGAATTTTCGATTAATTAATAAATACAGTCAAATGTGCATTTTGCTGACTGCATAGATGTCTATTCAATCATCACTTAATTTTTTTTGTTAGGTAACTGAATATTACATTTTCCCTGCAATTTTTTTCATCGAACTTTTTATGTCCTTCCAAAAAATATTCTAATTTTTCTATCCATATTTTATCTGGTCTCCCAATTTTACTCAAAATTTCAAATAAAAATGGAGTTGGGTTGGACTGAAAAAATGGACTAACAATCATAGTTATCTATATTAATTTTTGTTTCTCCTTTTCTCCAGATTAAGCTCAGCAGTTTCAGTAATGTTAACTTGCTGAGCTTCCGAATTTATTCAGTAAAACAAAAACAAGTTTACCACTAAAAAATACACAATTCAAAAGAGCTTCTCTAAAACGCACTTTAAGAAGTAACTTAATAAATTGCCTTACAGAAGATTTCCTGTTGCTCATCCTGAATAGAAGGATTCAAAGTAAGGGAGATTTAGAATATGACAGTTTAGTCAAATAAATCAGCTAGTTTGGTAAGTATGTCAGCTAGTTTGGTAAGTATGATGGTGTAGATTAAGGTTAGGTTTATACATAACAGTCAAAATTTTGATTTGTTTAGGTGGTTCATCTAAAATTATACCAGTTTTTTTAGTAGAACTCATTTATTAGTGTGATTTTAGATGAGCCACCTAAACAAGTCAAAACTTAGATTACGCTATTTAAACGAAACTGCGATTACATCTGTTAAGATATAAATATCAATGAGATACCACAACTACTTATCCTCATATTTTAAAACATTCTATTCAAAGAGTTTTGTCCTGATTAACACCAACAGCAAGAGAAACTAATCAAAATGCAGCATCCTGTTATCAAATCCATTAACATGCCCAACTGGAGGAGAATCAACATATTAGAAACCACTGTAAGTAATATTATCCTTCTGAACTGCTATAACTAAAATAACATGACAAGGATCAAAACTCTATAAAACTAGAGGAACAGTAGGGAATGACTAACATTCATGGCACCCATTTGAAGCAACACTAAAACTATGTTTTACTCTCTTCTACAGTCATCATCTTCATCTTCACTAAAAACATACATATACAGGTCCATGCCATGCCCATTGCAACATCAAGTTTGCTTCTATTGCATTGCTTAAAGTTCTTTGCCAGTGTGCTGATGAGGAAAACAGTTGTCATAACCTGTACAGCTTTCATCAAAATTGAGAGAGTAACCGAGAGGATCATACCGAAAAGCTTTAGATTCAGAGTTACTTTTCAACTTTCTGAATTTACTCTTCAATCTCACAATCAGATTCTTCCATCCACCTCTTGCACACCAATTTCCTCTTCCACCAACAAATTTTTTCTTCTTGCAACATTCAAAACAGCCCCACAAAAACTGAAATCCACTTTTTTTACAACAATGTGATGTTTCATTGCTTTCTTCCACAACTGGCTGAAGTCTCTTCAACATATCAACTTTTGAAAATATGCAGAAAATCTCTGCAAGACAATGCAAAACTGCAAAGAAATCTGAAAGCAAATGAAACAAATTGGTTTCTCACACCACAAGGTGACGAACAATTATAGCATCTCTAGAAAGGATAATATCCAATAGATCTGATAGTTTTTAAGGAATTAAATATTATTTACTGAAATGCGTACCAAACTTTAGGGAATTATTTATTCTAATATCAGCATATGTGTGTTTTAGGATCCAAAGTGGCTAGCCGACATTTGGAATTATTGTATCCATTGACGTAGCAGATGATGTACCACTCCATTACTTTCGGCATTCAGTAAAGTTCTGCAAATTCTAGACCGGTAACATTGGACACCGTGGTCCGTCCCGTACAAGGTATCAGAGAAGAAATTTCCTCAATTATTTACCTAGTCTACTTTATTACGTTCAATGGAGTTGAACTCTTTCGGTGGATGTCTTAGTCAAAACAAACATTTTTTATGTATATTTTATTGTATAGTATTTAATTTAATCACATAAATTTAAACGATGGGACAGATTTTTATCCCACAATTTTATGGTAAGGTGTGGTGTGGCCAAAGAAATTTATTAAACATATATATATATATATATATATATATATATATATATATATATATATATAATTTTAGTAATATATATAAAATTTATTTTGAATATTTTTTATGTGATAGTAAATTTGGGATATTATTTAAAAGATTATTATTAACTTTGATTTAAGCAAATGAGAATTCATTTTTACTATTTGACAAATATTTGAATAACTCTAAAGCAAATATGCAAAATATTTAACAAAACAAATATCTAAAATTAATTTTAGAGATGTAATTGACTCCATTATATATATATATATATATATATATATATATATATATATATATATATATATATATATATATATATATATATGACTAATTTCTTTGCATCCAAATTATTTTATTTTGTAAAGTTACATTAAATTCTAACTTCAAAAAAATTAGAAATTATTTTGCATGCCTACTTTTGTATTTTTGAGTTCAATTAGGTATATTGTTCTTTAAATTTGAATATTGTTGAATAAATTAAGAAATGAAAAAATATATAAAAGCAACCTTTTTTATTTCTTTCCATCCAAATGATTTCATTTTCTAAAATCATATTAAATTCTAACTTCAAAAATCATAAAATATTTTGCATGCTTATTTTTATATTTTTGAGTTGAATTACGTTGTTCTTTAAATTTGAATAACCAATCATAAAACAAACAAATAATCAAATCAACATAATATTTTCAAAACTTAAATTTCATTTTAAATAATTCAACAATCAAAGCCTAAAATTTAAATTTAAAAGTATTCTTTATATAGTATTTTATTTCATTTTTACATACAACTTTTTTATATTATAAAATTAAAATAAATTCTAATTTTAAAAAATATAAAATATTTGAAGTTGATAAGTTTTAAATATTTGAAGTTGATAATAAATTCTTTATAAATTTTTAAAATTAAAATTTAGGTTAATTTTAAAATTAATTCTAAGCTTTACAAATATTTTATTGATTTTTTTTTATATGATTAATAATTCTTACCCTAATAATACTTCATTTCACATAGAAATAGAATTCTAGATTTAAATACTTAATTTTGTAATATATATAAATATATACACACACATTGTGGTGACTTGATTATTAAGTTTTTTAAAAAATAAAAATAAAAATGGCTAAGCCACTTAAATATTTTATTATTTTATAAAATAATTCTTACAAAATCATGGTTCAGGGGAGCATACTGGCAGGAAAGAACCAGGAGAAGAAAACCTTCGGCTATAGCTCCATGCAGAAGAAATAAAGTCACAAATTGTGATTACAAAAAGAACCCAAGGACCAGACCAATCAGAGGCCCCAAATACAAATTTTTCCCACCCAAAAAAGAACTATCCAACAAAAATGGAAGAAGGACAACAAAGATCTTAATCCACCCCGTCCACCCGGGAACTTGAACTAGCCTTGTAATAGCATAGCGGCTAAGATGATCCAAAGAAAAGCTCTTCTTTAACTTCACAGCTGATGAAGATACTCTATCAAATTTTGCAGCAACATTGAACAGGAAATGGAGAGCAGGAAAATGTTTACCCCTGCAACCAAGACTTCTGGAGAGAGCTTGACATTGAGATGTTTGCATTCCAAGGTAGTTTCTTCAGAGTTAACATTCACGATGCCAGACCTAATTAACAACAAAAGTTCTCCAAAGCAACTATTAGCAACAAAATCAATTTTAGGAATAAACCCAACAATAGGAAATGTGCCATTGTCCAAGGAATACATATCTAAGGCTTCCTTGCAGACAACTAAAGCAATGTCATCATCGAAGGCACTAAAAATAGAATATCATGTATATTAAGATTCAAAACATAGCCAACATGAGCCATGTAGAGAAAATAAGGCTACTAGCTGAAACCAAAGTGCCATAACAGAAAAACCCTAAGAGAAAGCCAAAACACCATGCCATGCATCAAGTATGGAATATAACAATAGGCCTTTTCCCCAACAAGATAAAATATTAAAATATGTGTTATCTCATATTTATAACCATGCAAAGCATGAGATAAAACAAGCTAAAGCCACCAAAACAACAAGGGATAACAAAGGTAGATAGAGCATGCTATCCGCAAGAAAATAATTTACCAAGGATGCGCTAAATTATATGCCCACTCCATAAAGAAATATAAAGATGCCACTAAGAGATCAATAAGACACCTGAACTGTAATCGTGCCATCAAAGAGCCCACTGTAGGATATCAAATATCATGTATATTATGATTCAAAAATCAACCGACATGAGCCATGTAGAGAAAAAAAGGCTACCAAATGAAACCAAAGTGCCATATCAGAAAAAATCAAAGATAAAGCCAAAACATCATGCCATGTGGCAAGTATGGAATATAACAACAAGCCTCTTCCCCAGCTAGATAAAATATTAAAATCTGTGTTATCTCATATTTATAACCATTCAAAGAATGAGATAAAAAACTAGATGAAACCACCAAACCAACTAGGGATAACAAATGTAGATAGAGCATGCAATCCGTAAGAAAAGAATTTACCAAGGATGCACTATTCCATCAAAAGAGATGAGAGTGATGAAATTAGCGCATAACCCATGAAGAAGTAGCCAGACCGAGCCAACAACAGTGCCAATGGCAAAAATAGTAATGAAAGCAACATAACTGAATTATATGCCCTCTCCACAAAGAAATATAAAGATGCCACTAAGAGATCAATAAGACACCTGAACTATAATCGTGCCATCAAAGAGCTCACTATAGGAACTCATTTAATAAGAGGGAATTCCTCCTTACTATTTTTTTAAAAAGGTAATTGCTCATCTATAGCTTTGTTTGCTAAATAGTCAGCAATAGTATTCACTTCTCTATAACAATGGGATAGCGAGAAGACATTGAACCATTTCAATTGATAAGTACCTTATCTAACAAGTATTGTAACTACCAAACATGAGTTTTTTTGGCTTGAAACAACATGAAAAATAACCATAGAATCACCTTCAATGATCAATGAATTGATTTGAAGGGACCTTGCAAGATCCAAGCCCATGTTGAGGGCTTCTAGTTCAGCCATATTGTTCGTTCCCATCTACAACATCTTATAGGCCACTTTGACAATGTTGGCATATGAGTCCATTATAACTATACCAGCCCCAAATTCCCCAGGGTTACCCCTTGAGGCCCCATCATAATTTAGTTTAAAACAATTAGCAGGGGGAGGCACCCATTTGGCCTCCTTGCATAACATCTTATCTACTTTATTAGTAAAAGCTCCATGAAAGGGTAAGGTTTTAATGAGGGGCCAATTCTTAATTATGAATCCATCCCAGTTAGTGAAAGATTTTAAAGTCTCAATTTTCTAAAAAATGAAAGATTTGACCATTTCTAAAATTGAGGATTCCAATTTATTAAGTGCATCCTCAATAAGAGAGCACTTATTCTTGAAAATTATGATGTTTCTTTCATTCCAGATGCACCATAAAACTAATGATGGTGTGACGACCCATAAACAATGAAAAAAAAAGTAGGATGTAACAAAGGCCAATATTGGAACTGTGTGGATAATGTGGGACACACCATTGAGTACCAACCTAATTTGGAAAAAACCCAATACCAACAATGCTTTGCAAATGGACAATGTAGGAAAAGGTGGTCCCCAGTCTCTAAGAAGTAGTCATAGAAGACACATGGAAAAGTAGTAACAAACCCTAATATGTCAAGCCTCTCTGCAGTTAAAGCCCTACCATTAACTGCAATCCAGGCAAAAGCACCTGCTTTAGGGAGGCAAGCTTCATCCCAAAAGAGCATGTGTGGAAAATCTGATTTGTTTAATGAGGCCAAAAGAGAAATGTAACCTTCTTTGACTGAATATTCCCCTGATTTTGAATTGGTCCAAATTAGGACATCATCCTTAGGTGCGAATATAATGCACCTTTTTTCCATCTCCTTTTTATAGGAATCTTTGATAGAGGGGGGAATATCTAAATTATCTATAGATTTCCAAGAAATTTTTGGAATGGAGTCAATAAATTCAACATTGAAGTAGTCAACAACAAAATAACCCCAAATTTTTTTTAGAAGATCCATTAGGTTTCCCCAATCAGTAAAAGAGGAAAGAACAGGATAGCCATTCCACATGTCCTACCAATTTTTTTCTTTTTTACCATTATGAATCAGCCATGAAAGGTGGGGAAGGATGACCGATCTACATGAAGAAATGAAGTTCCAAATTGTCGATCCTTTTGGTAATGAAGAGACCCTAAAAAGAGATTCTCACAGATGGGAGTACAAATATTTAGAAAACATTAATTTCCCCCATCTTGAATGTGGATTTTGATATAATTTCCAAAAAAGCTTCGCACCTAAAGCTGTATTTTGAAGTTTGAGATTTCTTATTCCAGTTCCACCAAGGTCTTTTGGCAAGAAAACCTTATCCCAAGCAATGAGAGGAATTTTCTCTTTGCCCCCTACATTATCATTCCATAAGAAGGAGTGTAAAGTAGATTTCAGCTGATTTAAGGTATGACAGGGAGCCTTTAAAACTAACATCATGTAGATAGGAATTGCATTGATATTAGATTTCACCATTTGGATTTTCCCAGCAAAGGAAAGCCATTTATGCTTCATGTAGCTAGGAATTGCATTGAGATTAGATTTCATCTTCTAAGAGCATTCCATCCATACTTGTTATTGAAGAAATTCTACTTTTTTGCCTCTTAATTTTTGTAGAAGCATGAAATTTTTTGGTATTTCTGTCACCTTTTGAAAGCCGTGTGTCTCGAGACTTTTGTCTCCAATAAGATTCTTCTCTTCGAAGAACTTCATCAAGTTGAGAGGTCAAATATTTTTGAAGTTCGAAATAGGCAGAATCCAAACCATTTATC